>OZ057412.1:199754491-200334491 GCA_964056705.1 Troilus luridus
GACACACCGCGCGTGCACATACACACCGCACTCACACACCCCGCGAAAAAACCCCGCGCACACAAACGGCACGCACACCGCGCACACAAACTGCACGCACACCGCGCGCACACACTCACTGCGCACGCACACACACCGTGCGCGAATACACACTGCACACTCCGAGCACTCACCGAGCACACACTCAACGCGCACACACACCGCACGCATATACCGCACAGCACACACAAACCGCGCACACTCCGCACACACACACACACACACTACGCACACACTGCACCCACACACACCGAAAACACACCCCGCGCGCACCCACCAAGAACATACACTCCGAGCGCGCACAAACCACACTCACACACCGCACACAAACACCCCGCGAAAAACCCCCGCACACACCGAAAACACACCCCGCGCGCAACCACCGAACACATACACTCCGAGCGCGCACAAACCACACTCACACACCGCACACAATCACCCCGCGAAAAAAACCCGCACACAAACGGCACGTACATACCGCACAAACACACCACACCCAGACACACCGGACGCGCACATACACACCGCACTAACACACCGCACACACACCCCACGAAAAAAAACCCGCACACAAACGGCACGCACACACCGCACAAATACAGACACTAAGCACACACCGCACACACACACCGTGCATACATACATACACACCGCACACACACCCCGCCCACACCAGATGCACACACCGCACACACATACTACGCACACACCGCACTCACATACTACGCACACACCGAACACACACACCCACCGCGCATAAACACCGCACACACACACACCGCGCGAGCACACACACACACTCACACTACGCATACCCACACCGCGCCCCTACACCGCACACACACACCGCGCACACCGCACGGACACACAGCGCACACACACCGCGCGCACACACTGCACACACATCGCGCACACACGGCACACACACAAACCGCCCGCACACATACTGCGCGCACCCACACACCGCTTACACAAACCGAACACACACACACTACGCATACCCACACCGCACACCCCGCACACACACACATTACGCACAAACCGCACACACACACACTACGCACTCACTGCACACACACACACCGAGCACACACAAACCGCACGCACACACCGCACACTCCGAGCACACACACCGCGCGCACACATCGCAACACACACCGCACACAAAACCCACGCACACACCGAACACACACGCACACCGCTTATAGAAACCGCACACACACACACTACGCACTCACTGCACACACACACCGCGCACACACACACACACACACTAAGCATACACTCCGCTTACACAAACCGGACACACTCACTCACACTACGCATACCCACACCGCACATACACACCGCACGCACACCCCGCACTCGTCGTCATGAATGGGATAAACTTTATAAGAGGAAAATTTACTTTAAATGGATTATTAAAAATAATTCGGTACTTGAGTATATAACGCACGGCACTAGCAGGCCAATGTTCTGCGCATGCCCCAGCGGTTACATTTTATAACAGTTACATTTCTACCAGTTACCTTGGATAACCTTTTAAAATATTTTGATTTGAATCTGAGATCGCCTCCCTTCGGATATTTTGAAGAGAAAAGATTTGCCGCCGGGCGGCAAATCTTTTCTCTTCAAAATATCCGAAGGGAGGCGATCTCAGATTCAAATCAAAATAGGAATGTAATAATATTGGAAATAAATAAATCCAAGTAATAACAATATAATTTAATATATAACATATTATAAAACAATAACATATATAATATAAATAAATAATATAAATAAATAATATATATAATATATAATGTAAATAATATAATAATGAGATCTCAATAAATAATGGAATATATAAACGATTTTAAATTAAAATAATTATTTAAAACTATAATTATAATAAATAAATAATAAGTACATTTAATCATAAATAATAAGTGTAGGATGTAAAATAATGGAACATATATAAAATATTTAAAATTCAATAAATTATTTAAAAACTTAACTATCAATCGCATTTCGGTGGAAAATGGGTTGCTATACAGTTCAACATGGATTGAAAAGAGTCTCTATTTTCATCAATCTGATGCTGTCACCATATAAATTCTGCTAAATATGAATCCAAATGATGTCTTGCTGTCCCCCTGTGAATCCAATTAATAAGTATAGCTTCATTTTATGGGAGTTGCTACATTTCCTTTTTTTCTGCAAAATGTTTTTCTCCTGGCAAAAATGAATTGCATCTTCCTCCGTTCTTGCCAAATCCCAAAAAAGGATTGTCGTATAACTAACAAACACGAAACAACAAAATATCGACATTATCTTGTATTTATAACAAAGAACAACTGAGCAACAAACACAACAACGCTCGAACAGACTAGTAAACAAACAATGATGTCTGTCAAAAATGTAAGGTTATCCAAGGTAACTGGTAGAAATGTAACTGTTATAAAATGTAACCGCTGGGGCATGCGCAGAACATTGGCCTGCTAGTGCCGTGCGTTATATACTCAAGTACCATAATTCCATCTGTAGGTATATTGATAGGATTATAGTGAATTATACAAGTGTCAAAGTAATTATTATCCTTCTAATGGAATGTGTATTCTGTGAACGTTATATATTTAAGATGTGGAAACACGTACGCCGACGCAATCACTGTTGGTACCATTTTGACAGAATCACGAATCACAGTTAGTAGCAGTTAAGAAATCACAGGTATCAAAAATCACAGTAACGGTTAGACCTGTTACTGAAAAGTAGCAGTTAAGCCCATCACTAGACATTACCTGCTTTAGAGAGAGTGTGACCAGCGCGCCAGTGGGCAGACTATGAACGAAAGAGATAGAAACAGTCAAAGGATTCGATCAATCACGATCGAAACGAGTACGATTGAAACATGATCGAATCATTTTGAAAACCGTGATTCGATCACTCGATCGTCACATGTGTGTTACAGAAACCTCGTGTTCTCTGCTGCTTGATAGTTTGTTGTTTACTTTTACTCGACTTTAAAACTGTTTGTAGGAAAAGAAGTGATGAATCAAATCGGTAAGTAACAAATGTATATATATAATGTAAATCAATCCCCTGTATGAAAAAATTGATCTCCTTTATCTCTTTATTACGAAGCTGACCTACTCAATTTTGTATTTTGTTGTAATCCTTAGTGCTAAAGAAATGTCTAGATGGTACTCAGTCATTGTGATTATTAATCATACTTTTTGCCTTTTCATGGTTTTGTAGTTTGATGCATTGAATCTCAGAACATAAGGAGTTTTATATGTTAAAAGTAATTATTGTTGAAAATGTTTGTGTGTGCCTGTATTTTTTATTTCTCTAGAAATTCAGGAGTCTTCCTGTTATAATAAAAGATATAGCGGCTCACAGGCTAAATCCTACATCTGGATATCGATAGGAATGTTTGAATAAATTAACAGTTTAACTTGTATTACATTAAAAACGATAATTTATTGTGAACACTAAACATTCCTGTATTATGTTCTTTGTGTAAAAGCATATAATAGTATTAGGATTTAATAATAAAAATGAGACATTTGTTTGTGATAACCAATCTCACAGAGGAAATTATACAACTTTCTCCTTCCCAATACTTGTTAAGCATCAACAAGTTCTCCTTTAGTAAAGCTCTTGTGTTGAAAGTGTTAGACTTTTATTTAAGTGAGTTCCACAAAATCAAAAATAATCAGAGTAAAAACAATAAGTAGATCGTTCAACATTTTAATGAAAGAAAAGAAATCTCGAATTTAAATAACTGATATTCTTAAAAATGGCCATTTAACTGTCCACCATAAAGTGGAGAATTTCTAAAATGAAAACCAAATTTTGAAAGAGTTAAAATTGCAAGTAACATTTTAAGTTATAGGAATGAGATCTGGATTGTAGGTTTGAGTGAACCCAACTAAGTACAACCTAACAAGAATTTAGGTAAATTAATAGTTAAATAAAAGCACTCAAAAATTAAAAAGAAGTGAAGTGAAATCATTTATTCATTTTTGTTTGTTAACTTTTTCAAATAATCAAAGTTAATTGTTTTAATTTTATTGGTTGTACAAATTATAATTGATATAACAAAAAAATGTGTTGTTCCCTGTAACCATTTAATTATTTTTCTCTACAGAGTGTATCACTATCACAGTGAGCCACTGCATTTCAGTAATGGAATGGATTCATAACTGTTTCGTTTTTTATTGTTTAATAAATGTTAAGGAAAGCAAAAACTGTAATTATTAACAGCTTATTAATGCTTATTTAAATGTGTTTGACCCATAAAATGCTACTCCTGTTCTTGCCACCACTTAAACCCCACCCCAAGACGGCTTCGTTGTGGTGATGACCCAAGGGTGTGTATTGTGAGTGATCTCTGTATGAAGTGATCAGTCTTGCAGCATTTGTACCAATTTAAGTGAACCTGAAGGCCCAGTGGTTATTGGACCTGAGGCAGGTGATGGAGCTGTCATCTCCTTACCCCCCAGAATGAATGCCCTTAGCTTCTATAATTGTTATAACATGATGTGAGAAACCTGATTTTACCAATAATATAAATAAGTAATAATAAATAAGCACTATAAATAAGTAACAATAAATAATATAAATAAGCACTAGTTATCATAGTGTATAATAATGGTATTTATTATATTTGCTGACCCAGTGAATAATTGTTAAAGTCAAATTTGTTGACAGAGTTAATTATATTGAGGGAAGCAGAATTATCTTTGTTGAATTAGCACTTTTTTCTGAACACTGACTATTTCTGTAATTAGATGTTTCCTGTTCCTCATTTTACATATTATTTTCATGTCAACAGGAATGGTTACTCATATTAAGGAAGAACCATGTGTGAAACAGGAAGAACTGCTTCTATCAGATGATGGTAAGAAAGATTTATATTGTTTTTTATAGAGGAGGTTAAATATTAGTATACAAAAAAATAACTTTTAATAATGACTAATGTAATTTTTTTTAAACATTTTTGGATCTATCACAGAAAGGTGATGCTTTATACATTTTCGTGTTTGTCTTGGTGGAAAGATAAATTTTCCTTCTTTATTATTTCTAAAGTGAAGTGTAGATCTGGAGACGATGAATACATTGTGTTAGATTTTGTATTAAATAGACACATTAAGACCTGATTTGTCCCAATCCCAATTACCTTCGATATCACATTAAAACCTTTTAATCTAGATGATAAGTAAAACTTGGATTTTAAAGAGATTTATTTTGATGAAGTGACTGATACACCTCCATAAAAGAGACTGATACAGACACCACAAGAGACCTCTCATTACGATAAGAATTGAATGAAACCACACAATAAAAAAAAATAAGAAGCATTAAAAAAATTTACTGGTTTAAAAAATTATGCAGTTGGTTGGCTCGAGAAATATAGTAATGAAAGTGATCGATTTGGCTTATCTTATGACGAAGAACTGGAAGATATGAGAGTGTTTTTATCTGGTTCAGCTGTAGAGTGATCTGTGTCTAATATGAAAAAAGGACTATGGGACTGGAACATATTAGTACAATCATTTAATTCTGTTATAGGGGTCAAGAATTGGGTATATGTCAGCTCTGCAATTCAGTAAAAATACATTAAGTTTTGTAGATTATTTGCTTACAAAGCAGAGATTACTATTAGACATAGAGAAAGATATGACTCATCAATAAATTTGATGGTCATAGGACTACCATTATTTTTACACAATAAATTAGAGAGATAAGTCATAATTACAATAGATCACTTCTTTTAAGAGTCCCTAATTTGGACATTTGGGCACCATTTGAATTAATAAGTCTAGATACAGTGTTGTTGAACCATCATTCATGTTTTTTATAAGATAAATATCAAGTGTTTTCTTATGTAAACAATTATAGCAGA
Source organism: Troilus luridus (assembly GCA_964056705.1). NCBI lineage: Eukaryota > Metazoa > Arthropoda > Insecta > Hemiptera > Pentatomidae > Troilus > Troilus luridus. The sequence goes on from OZ057412.1 coordinate 199,760,424, forward strand.
AATATCATGTCTAAGTGATTTTGACACAGTAGCAAAGCCTTGAAAAAAAATTTAAGAATAAATCATGAATTAGAAAGTGAAGTACATTGTACTCTATTAGCCCCAAAGTGTACTCACTGAACTTCAGTTTCGTATTTACATGAATATTTTGAACTGAATTCAATAAGTAATCCTAACTCATTCCTTTGTAAGGACTGAGTTAGTTTTATCATTGTATTGTTTTGTTGAGTAATTCTTTATTCATGAAATGTAACTCTTGGTTAAAATGAATAATTGCTTGCCCTACTGTACATGGTTTTTTGTTTTTTTTTGGACAGTTATTGTTTTTTCTTTCTTTTGAAGATACTTCTCATTTCATGTAATACATTTTATTATAAGAATTATCTTTCAGATTAAATTCTAATATTTTAATTTACATTTTTCTCATGCTCAAATCACTATGGTAAATTTATCTCGTAACTTTATGAAAATTAACTTTTAAAATGACACAAACCTGTCACACTATTCTATCGTGTGACGTTTGTAAACAATACTTGAGTGAAATGGCGAGTGGAATGACTCAGGGGTAGTTGCCATGCCGAAGGTCTTGGGTTCAAATCCCGGTGTGATTAAGTGATTAACTTATATTAAACTAAATAAGTAATGAAATATGTTCATGAGGATCTTTTTGGTTTAAACAATTTTATAAATAGATTGTTAAAGAATGACTCTTCAGAGCAACCAGTACAAGACATTATATAGTTACTATATTCTCACAGCTGCTACATGGAGTTGAAGCCTAGACAAAAAAAAAATTTAAATAGATTAAATGATTGGAAATGTTATTGTACCATTGCATGCTCAATATATTTTATTTTACAATTTATTTTTATTATTATCAATTTTGATGGTGATTATTTTTAAATCTTTCCTCTTAATAACAATTTGCACTCTTTTCTCAGATAGAATTATTAAGTGTTAGGTTTTACCTTCACAATATAAGTGGAGTCTGATCCAAATTAAAAATAGCTTTTCATTAGAGCTGATCTGACTTAACAGGTGAATAGGTTGTAGGGTGAGCTTATTTAGTGTTAATAATTCTGATCTTTAAAAATTTAAAATTTAAAAAACAGAAAAACTCCTGTATGTTAAAAGACCACAAAACCGGATTTTACTTTTTGAAATGATTTCACACATCTGTCAGTCTCAATAGGTAATTTTTCATGATTGAAGAATTTAAATTACATAAGAATTTTAATTTTACTTTGAGGAAGATACAAAGCTATCACAAAATTCACGAGCCTCAATCCTCAAGGAAAAATTCACTTGGATGAATCCAAAGGAGTTCCACACCAACTGGAAAGTAAAATCGACTTAAAGAATAATCAAAAAGTGCTGTGATCGTCAATTTTAATGATATCTTCAGAACTTTGACAACCTAAATCAACCAGCAGCAGCCTCTAGGTCATGCGACTCAAACCTCCCTACCCAAGCTCTGAAACTCCAAACCAAGCATAAGATATCTGATCCTAAATCCTTAGTTCCACGTTAATTCCTTCCCAACATCTACCCTTAAGAGTCAAATTACCACCACAACATCCTAATCCTGTTTCATCTTATCAGAATACACAAACAAACTCCTTGGATGAATATTCATTGAAATTAGAACCAGCTCCTCGGGTTCAGCTCTCCTTTTTCCACCCAACTCTCCTTTTCATGTAAATTATCCACCCCAAACCTCTATATCCAACTGACATAAATTTCATCCTGTTATCCTTCCTGAGGGATCTTCAAGAAACCATCAAACCACTTATCAACATACTCCTATCCTAACCGAATTTCTACTTAATCACCCACGAAGAGCATAAAGCCCCTTCGTTTTGTGGAATGCTTATGGCCTGCATAATCACCATGACGAACTTGAAATATTTCTCCATTACAAAGAAATAGATATTGCTTTACGGAGTGAAACACACTTCATTCATCGAACACAATTTGATATACTGGACCAAATCACATTTAGATCAGTCGACTCAGACAATACTTCACATGCCGGATCTTGCATTTTTGTCTATAAAACGTTATTCTATTCCCTTATTCCTTCCACTCCAACTTCTTTTCCATATAACTCTTTTAGCTATATACTGTCCTCCTCGTTACTCTGTTTCTTGTTGGATTAGAGTGCAATGCTAAACACCAACGATGGGATTGTTGAACATTACCAACTGGAAACAGTTTAACATATTAGAAAATTCAAACTTTAATTATCTTTACTGAAACTCTTCCAACTGCCGACAGAACATGACCACAAAAAAGCTCTCTAAGTTCAAAGATTTTAATAATCCACTCTTTAATGAAACCTTTTTTTTTTTTTTCTTTTTTTTCCCTACCTGCCATATCTGGCATACGGGTTCTCTCTTTAATGAAACCAACGTCTGGTCAAGAGCTGACAAAGAAAAAGCACAGTTATTCTCTGAAACATTATACCAAATCAACTGTTTAGTTGTGTAGGGATGTTTAGATTCCAAACATCCCATTCCACTGTGATGATGTGGTGGACGCTGTTTCCTCTGCATTGAAATGTGGATTATTTTGTTCCGAATCGGAACAGACTTTTGACCGAGCCTGGTACCCAGGATTGCTTTACAAATTCTATTAATTTCTAGCCCCTACATAAAACCTGTAACCACTACGACCCTCTGGGTTAGTCAGGTTCAGTACATGGTAGAGACTACTGTTTCATGGACAACGGTTCTGCAAGGAGGTGACTTGTCCTAGGTCACGCTCAACCGCCAGGTTTTCCCCCCTTATTTTGGGTACCCTATTTTTATAATATTTTATAGAGGCTGGGTGAGCCTCATGAGGGTCCTAGATTCCATATGATTCATCTCTGCCGCAAACAGACTAAATAAAAGTAATTGCCTGCAGCGGGATTTGAACCAGGATTTCCGGCATGGCTACTCAGTGCTCTACCACTGAGCCACTCTGCTCCCTACCCCCTACATACTTTCTCATTATCTCATATACAAGACAAACGCTCTAAGCTTCCAATTAAATACAAAGACTCATATACACGACTGTTATAAGACCTGTTTATACCAGTCGTTTATGAGAGTAGAGCTTTGGGGCTCCACCAAGCCATTTAATTCCTCTCGTATCCAAACCTTAGTGCTCCTTACTTTCTTATGTATAAAATCATCTATCTATCTCTACCTGTAACCAATCTGGATACAAACTATCCGAACATGGTTTGATTCTTAACCATAACTTTAAACGATCCTTTGTTCTCGCCACTGCCCCAATATCAGCAAAAGAGTCATTGCAGAATCCATCTACATAAACCTGGAAAAAACCCAGTAAACCTCGAAACAGACAAAAATCACATCTCTACGGTTTACAGACCCATTGCTACGAGGGCGGGTCAATAAGTCCTTGACTTTTTGAATGAAGCACAGGTTTTTTTATGAAAAGTTATTTTATTTTTCAACATAGTTTCCTTTGAGTTCTATACACTTAGTCCAACGTTTCTCCAACTTTTTTATCCCTTCCGAAAAATATGATTTGTAGAGGTCATCAAAATATGCATTTGTTTGTAATATGACTTCGTCATTGGAGTCAAATCTCTTTCCGCTGAGCCATTTCTTTACATTTGGGAACAAGAAACAGTCACTCAGGCTAAATCTGGAGAATAGGGTGAATGATGGAGCAATTCGTAGCCCAATTCATGGATTTTTGCCATGGAAACTGCACACGTGTGCACTCTTGCATGGAAAAGAACTTTTTTCTTGGCCAAATGCAGTCATTTTTTTTCAATTCCTCATTGAATCGACCCAATAAGTTGGTATAATGTTCGCCATTGATTCTTTTCCCCTTTTGAAGGTAGTCAATGTGGATTATAGCGTGTGCACCCCAAAAAACAGTCGCCATGACTTTTTGACTGACAAACCTACCTTTGCCTTCTTGGTGCCGATTCACCCTGAGAAACCCACTGTTTTGACTGCTGTTTGGTCTTCGGTGTGTTGTGGTGGATCCACGTTTCGTCCACGGTTATGAAATGGCGCAAAAACCCGTCCATATTGGGGTTGAACAACGCCATACATTCCAGCAAAATTGTCACACGGTTGCGTTTGCAGTCAAACACAGCACCCGTCTTGCGGAAAGCTTTCTCATACCCAAGTGATCATTCAAAATTGAAACCACTGAGCCATGTGAGATACATATGGCTTTCACAATCTCTCTCACTTTCAATCTCCGATCGGCTAAAACCATATCATGAATTTTTTAAATCATTTCAGGTGTAGAGATCTCAACTGGGCTTCCAGAATGTTTGGCATCTTCCGTGCTTGTACGGCCACATTGAAATTCAGTAAACCACTTCTTTACCATGGAAATGGATGCTGCAGAGTTCCCATAATATTTATCAAGCTTAGCCTTGGTTTGAGTGATGGTTTTTTTCCACAAAAAATAATGCTTAATGAGCACACGAAATTCACTTTTTCCATTTTCTTCTCACAACGCGTGGTAGTCAGCTATCAACGGCTGCCAAACACAAACTAAATGATGCAACTTGTTCAAATTTAGACAGGAGCCAACTGACAGTTGCCTGTTGACAGGAGCAGCGTTGCCATTTCAATTAAGAGGCGGGAAATTCAAAAAGTCACGGACTTATTGACCACCCCTCGTATATTGGCTTCACTGTCCAAGCTATGATCTCAAGGAAACGTCAGATCTTATATTTTATATATATATATATTTAGTACTAGATAATATATATTCAAATACTAAAATGGGAGGGATGACACCCTGAGATCGTTATACTTAATATACAATAATTTTATATCATTAATACACTAGAGACATATCCCTCTCTTCTCCAAGGGTTAACATGGTTGACTGACCAGGAGTTGTTTATTAAATTATAATAATTATTGTTGATTAACTTGTATTTATTTGTGCTGATAATAATTACAAATAAAGCTTATAAAACTACTTAAAAAGAAAGGGGGGCGCTATATATGACTTGCTAATTCTTGACCATCGCTCCATCCAGTTCCGCCATCTTGAGTTGACTGCTGCTTCCCGAAAACCCCTAAGGGACACTTAACTACCTGAAGGTACCTCAAGCCCCTTGTTAATACTTTACCTGTCAACACCTATTAATACCCTCTTTTTTACTCCATCATCTCCTTTAATTCATACCCCCCCCTTTTTTCTCATATTTTTAAGGTTCTAAACACTTTGCTAGTATTTTTTCTATTTTACCAATATTTATAAAATTAAAATATAAATTTACCATTTATAAATAACATGATTTATTCATATAATTAATGATGGTATTTAATTCATTTATAAAATGCCCCTACAGTTTTAATTTTTTGTGTATTTTTGCCTAATTTTATTGTGTACATTTGTCCCTTTTGTAACGGCCGTTTTTTTTATACCAAGCGAAAGGGGTGGGAGGTTTACCTTCCTCTGGTCCATTGAGCCTCTTTAAGGAGTTTTATGTAATTAGAACTAGTCAGGCTCCCGGTCCCCTCCCCCACACGACAGGTAATTTCTTCATACCTAGAAACATTACACAAACATATTAAAAACAATTATTCATACAGATTTGAGTGGAAAATAGTTGACTGGATAATTCAAATGATGGATTGAATTGGTCAGGGGGTACAGTAAATTTTGTTACATGATTTATTACTAACTGTATGGTTTATCCTTTTCTATTATTACCTTCCTTGTCACTTTGTTATTAATACTCTACAATGATTATCCTTGCTCTGTATATATATCTCAGGTTCTCTCCTCATCTTTATTTTCAATTATTCAGATACTTTGATACTTATGTATTTTAATTTTAATATTTACCTATTGTACTTTTAATTTTTATCTTTATTACCTTATTCTTTAATTTTTAATTTTTATCTTTATTACCTTATTCTTTAATTTTTAACTCTTTATTACTTTTTGTACCACCTTCCTATCACTTTGTCATTAATCCTACATTTTAAGTTTAATATTTATCATAATGTAGTAATTTTCAATTGTTTGTATTTTCCATATTTAGTCCTGAACAAGACCTGGAATGTGGGTTGAAACGTTGGTTCTTTAATAATCATTTCTTCCTATTTAAGAGAAATAATAAAAATTATTGTCATTTGGAGCCTAGATGTGTTAAATGCAAGGAAAATCACCATTTTTCTAAATGTCCTCTAAAATACACGGATAAGCCGTATTGCGTCAATTGTAAACAAGCACACGCGTCTAGTTACAGATGCTGCCCTCACTATCAAATAATAAAAAACAAAATAAACTCACCTAGACAAAGTTAAAAAAATAATAGCAGTACGATTGCAGGACCTACGTATAAGCCAGCTAGAAATGTCTCGACGAATTTCACATTTGCAGATGTGGCTCGTCGAGCACACTCAACGCAACAACAAACAGTTACTACGGAATCAAACATTGACAGCATCTTATCTACTATAACAAAAGTAATTTTAGAAATGATCAAACCGTATTTACCACAAATTATGCTACAGTTAAGCTCACTAGTAACATCCTTCTTTACGAAGGGGCCCTAGAGTAAACAGTAATCTATCTATAGTTACTGATTCCTACTCAGCATGTTATGATCGTTATATTTATTTTTTCCATTTTTCTTATTACTTCCTAAATGTTACTATATTTATTTGTACCCAGACGTCTGAATTAAGAAATATAAAACTTTTAAATTGGAATGCTTACGGCATATCCTCTCTCATTGTTTATGAATGGACCTTAATGTTAACAGTAGCTTATCTGATGTTACCAATTCTCTCACAACAAACTGCGCTTTATTCCAGTCCATGTATTACATTGTATTAACTTCCTTATTTCATTTTTTTAACTATGGTTAATGAACTTAAAAAATTAAAATTGTTTAACTGGAATCCACATGGCATATCCTTGTATAAGAATTGTATAATGTAGTGTAAGAAATGAACTTAAAATTTTCCTTGAATCAAATTTCATAGACATAGCCTGCATAACTGAGACCGATCTATCTCAAAACATCAAATTTAAAATCCCAGGATACAAAATATTACGAAAAGATTACGAGTGCTCGACTCCTTCAGGCGGTGTTGCCCTGATAATTAAGAATAATATTAGTTTCCCTGAAAATATTATTTTTAATATATTTAACCTAGAGGTTATATCGGTTCGATTAAATTTGTCTCTCCCTACAGTTGTCACAGCAGCTTATAAACCACCATCCAAAAAATTGCTCCAAGAAGAAATATTAAAACTTTTACCACCAGGTGACCATACACTAGTTTTAGGTGACATGAACTGTAAAAATATTTACTGGGGATGCCGTAAATTGAATTCTAGTGTAAGCCCCTTGCTAGAAATCTGTTCAAGGCACAATACAAATTCATGCAACAAATGAACCAACATTCTACAGATCAGGGTGTAAACCAAACAGCCTCAACATAGCACTAACCACAAATGTTAGGCTTCCTCTCTCATCCCAAGTGATCACAGATCTGAACTCGGACCATATCCCAGTTTTAATTAATTTCTCAGAAGAGATACGCAAAGAAACAAAGAGAAAATCCCTCATTAATGGAATAATCGACTGGGAAGTGTACAAAATCCTAATCGATGAGAAAATAAATATAAAGAATAATTATCCTACTGCAATAGAAATTGATACAACTTCAACGAATATATCTCACATAGCCTGCATAAAGCAACTGCACAATCTTTCCAGTTTAGGGGAAAAACATTCTCGAGTAGATATCCAAATTCAATTCTTTTAAGAATTAAAGAAAAAAATTATGCAAGGAGGCAGTGGATGCGAAATAGAGACCCTGCTCATAAAAATAGATGGAACCACCTAAAACACGCTATAAAAAAGGAACTGGACGAATGGACATATGCAAGATACCAGACTTATGTAGGTGATTTAGACCCTAAGGATCAATCGCTATGGAAGGCTACGCGACGTCTGATGAATAAGCATGAGAAAATTCCCATTCTTGTAGACAACGGTGAATTCATCACCAGCGATGTAGAAAAGGCTGAAATGTTGGCTGATTACTTTGTGAAAATGTTCTCCAACACAGAATGCGAAAGAAGTCTGCATATAGCTAATAACATCGACAATTATTTAAATCTTCCCGTTGCAACAGTGCAGCTTCCACCCAAATACACTTCTCCAAAAGTAATCAAAGAACTAATAAAATAAAGAAAAGTCCTGGCCATGATTTGATCTCAGTCATAGCATTAAAGAAGTTGTCCAGGAAAGCTGTCGTTTTCATTTCATCCATATTTAATAGTTGTCTAAGAATTGGATATTTCCCCGATACGTGGAAAAAAGCCGAACTCAGTCATCCACAAACCTGGTAAAAACGCTAAACAAGTCAGCAGCTATAGACCCATAAGCTTATTACCAATTATTGGAATCAATTATAAAAAGGCATCTTTCTTCTTTTTTTAATAATAATGACATTATCCCGGATTTTCAATTTGGTTTTCAGTATAGTCATTCCACCTCGCACCAACTAGCAAGACTATCAGAATTCATAATAAACGAATTCGAAATGAAGAAACATACACTGGTAACGTTCTTGGACTTCCAACAAGCGTTTGATAAGGTTTGGCACCGAGGTCTACTGTACAAACTAAATTACTTATATGTATACCTGAAATACTTATATGTTATTCTCTGAACGGTCGAACATTCTCTGTTAGAATAAATAACACAAATTCAACTGTGAGACAAATCCATGCAGGTACTCCACAAAGTTCAGTCCTTTCTCCCATTCTATTCAACTTTTATCTTCACGATATCATCCAGTCTACACATACCTCCATAGCAATGTTCGCCGACGATACAGCCCTTTTCTCCCTACACAATGACATAATAATAACCAGAAATACTTTTCAGAGCCACCTGAATGATCTTGAGCAATACTTTACTAAATGAAGGATTACTCTTAACATCGAAAAATGCACCTCAAAAGTTTTTACGCTTAGACGCCCACCTAGGTATGCCACCTGGTATGAGCTAACCCTCGTAGGTTAAAACGTGAAATGTAACCCTGCCAGCGAAGCTATACGATACCTTGGAGTTCACCTGGACTGGCGCCTAACCTGGAATACCCATATCAATATTAAATTAACCCAAACCTACGCAAGGTTATAAATTCTCTAACCTATCGTAAATAGAAAATCTAAATTAAAACCAGAGATATCAATTCTCATTTATAAAACAGTCCTAAGGCCATTACTGATGTCCGGCTGTGAAGTCTGGCGATCAGCATCCTTTATGAAAAGAAAAATATTGCAAACTTTTCAAAACAAGGTCCAAAGAATCACAGTGGATGTCCCCTGGTTCATCAGAAATAGTCAACTGCACCGAGAACTACAAATAGAAACAATAGACGACCACATAAAAAAAAGATTCAGAAAATTTCACACCTAACTACCAGCAGTTAAAGGAGCAATAAATTACAATTTAGGAAATCAGACATCATCTCGAAGACTAAAGTCCAGGTTACTGCAGGACGTCTTATTCTAAGTTAAAAAAAATTAAAGCAATGATTAAAAAATTTAAATATTTTTATTTGAATAGTTAAGATATGTCCATGACTGGGACTCGAACCCGGGTCGCCCACGTCTCTAGCATAGTGCTCTCCCAACTGAGCTAACCTGGCTCACTTCTCGGTCAGACACATCCTTTCTTTTCACTGATCCCATGTCCCTGTGTTCTTGCAATTTGCGATGTATACAAGGGGAAGAATTTTGATTGAACAATACTTTAATTAGGATCTTGTTGACTTACGTCATTGTATATTATTATAATTTATTTATTTTTTAATTATTATTTGTTATAATTTTTAAATCCAGGACCGGGACTCAAACCTGGGTTGCCCACGTCTCTAGTGTGGTGTGGTGCTCTCCCAACTGAGAATGTCTCTTCAAATAATCCCATAGGTTTATGAAGGTTCCAATATAATATGTCATATGTAAAGAAAGAGAAGTAGATGGGTCAATTATTGATTCAGTGTAAAAAAGAAAAAATTAAATGGTTACAAGGAACAACACATTTATTTATAATATCAATTTAAATTTGTACAACCAATAAACTTAAAACAATCAACTTAGCTTATTTAAAAAAGTTAACAAACAAAAAATGATTTCACCTCACTTCTTTTAAAGTGAATTTTTGAGTATTTTTACTTTTAGGTTGTACTTTGTTGGGTTCATTCAAACCTGGAGTTTGTTTTGTTTCTCTGACAATCCAAATCTTATTTCTATCACTTTAAATGTTACTTGCAATTTAAACTTTTTTTCTAAATGTGGTTGTTTTCATTTTTGAAATTCTCCACTGTATGGTGGACAGTTGACTGGCCGTTTTTAAGAATGTTAGTTATTTAAATCAGAGATTTCTTTTCATTAAAATGTTGAATAACCAACTCACTGTGTTCACTCCGATTATTTTTGATTTTGTAAAACTGACTTAAATAAAAGTCTTACACTTTCAACACAAGAGCTTAACTAAAGGAGAACAGTTCAAGCTTAACAAATATTGGGAAAGTGAAAGTTGTATAATTTCCACTGGTGAGATTGGTTATCATAAACAAATGTGTCTTATTTTTATTATTAAATCCATAAATGTTATGTTTTTACACAAAGAACATAATACAGGAATGTTTAGTGTTCACAATAAATTATTGTTTTTAATGTAATACAAGTTAAACTGTTAATTTATTCAAACATTCCTATCAATATCCAGATGTAGGATTTTGTCTGTGAGCCTCTATATTTCTTCAGGTTCTTTTTTCTGTATTTTAATTCTACTGGTGTTTGATATGCTCATTATGCAATGTGTCCAATGAATTATTTAAGTTTATTATCCTGCCTAAACTATTATTTTATATGTTTACAGATGGGGTTATTCAAGCAAAAGAAGAAATGCTTATCCAAGATGGTGGTTAGAAATATTTACATTATTAACCTTAGCTGAATATTTTTTATCTTTCTTTTTTTTTTTAATCTTATTTTACCACCTTCATCTTCTAGTTAGATCTATTTACAATGACTGTATTGCAGGGGTCTTCAAACTACAGCCTAATGTCCAAGTTTGGCCCACAAGGGATATAGTCTTCTTTAGAGGGACGATTATTCCTTTAATAAGCTTGGGTGTCTTAAAATTCCTCATTGGGAGACGGTTCAAAGTCGTGGTCCTCTAGGGTGTTCTTACTTTTCTTTAAAGCATGCTGTTTTTCTTTCTCCTCAGAGCACTTCTCATTAAGAATATCCTCCAAATGCTCAACTCATAACTTTTATCTCTTCTCTGATCATCTTACGACTTTCAGAATTCTTTTTCATTCTTTATTCCTCTCTTCAATAGCTTTTGCATATTCCACTTGAAACCATTCACCAATCCTTTTTATAATTCTCACACCTAGTACCTCTTGGGCTGTCTCTTTTATTACACCCTTAAAACATTCCGCTCATCCTCGGTATTGTTCTATTGTACACTATGAAATAATTAATAATTGAAATTTGTTGTATTTTCAACAATTGATATTAAAGTCGAAGAGATACTGGAAAATTACAATAGTATTGTAAATAAGTAGCTGAAAAACATTTTACAACTTACTAATAAAATATATGACCAAGTTCCTAATTTAAATTTTGTTTTAAAAAAATTACTTTATACCTGCAGGTGAAGTGCTTCATCTGAAACAGGAGAGTGAGCCGCTTATCCCGGATGAAGGTGAGAACAATTTATTGTATTAACCTTTTTATGTTGTATTTTATTTATTTTTACTTGGTTCTATTTGTTAATCAAATCTCCCTCTACCTTCTCGCCTTTGAAGAATAATGAATATTTTTCTTCAGTTATTAATATTTCTAATAACGTTTACTAGTTTAGCAAAGAATCAAATCAAAGAATGAACGCTAAAACAACTATTGTTGCCTACAATTTTTAATTATTTAATTTTGTTACAGTTCCTACAGTTAACATAAAAAAAGAAATGGAAGAGCAGCTTTATTATGGTGAGAAAAATATTGCATAAAATTAACATATTTAAGTATTTGTTTTGTTAAGAAAATTGTTGATCTTAATAAATAATATTTTCACCACAAATATATTCCATTTGTTGCTCACTGGTTTCAAGTTACAATATTTACACTTTTCTAATAATTTTTAATAATTTTATATTTTTGAAATCTCTTGAGTTAAACCTGTGTTCTTAACTTTCAGGTATAAATAACTGGAATTTTTCTATCAAGGAAGAAATGACCATTGAAACTGAATCAACTGGTAAGTTTTTTGCTTTAAAGGCATTTTAAAAATAATTAAAAAATATTTTGTATTCCATAAGATTTGGACGACATGAATAATATTTAAAAATGATATTACTGTTTGTTTCCTTCCTTGTCCATTTTATTTTATTTTATTTTCTAGTTATCATCATTCCTAGGAATATCACTCCTTAATTAAACCAATGTCTAGTGTGGTGTACGCTGTTTCCTCTCTATTAGAATGCGAAGTATTTTGTTTGGCAGTCTTTCTTGACATGGAATAGGCTTTTGACGGAGTCTTGTACCCGGGATTGATTACAAATTCCATAAATTCCTAACCCCTACATACTTTCTCATTATCCAATCTTATCTCACTAACAGGTCATTCAAAGTAAACCATAAAAATGTATATTCATCTCTCTTTTCTAAGTATGCTGGTGTTCCTCTACACAGTTTATGCATCTAACATCCCATCCCATGCTAATACTAACCTTACCGCGTAAGCATGATAAATGTGAATTATCAGTCAACACTAATCCAGTTACTACCATCCCATATCGCTGATCTTGAAGAATAATGTCAAAACTGAAGGATAAAAATAAGTTTCACCAAATCTCGTCAAGTCACCTTTTTCTTTAGTCGAAAAGCTATGACTCCAGTATCCTTGAATAATATCCTACTCACTCATGTAGAGGAAATCTGACACTTAGGATTACATCTTGACAAACGTTTAACTTGAAATTGTCGTACTAGATTGAAAAGACAAGAAAGTGCTTGCCGTTTCTAAATACATCTACTAGACAAACGCTCTAAACTTCCAATTAATTACAATGATTCATATACACGACTATTTTAAGACCTACTTAGGCTTATGGAGTAGAGCTTTAGGTCTTTACTTTGCCATCAAATTCCTTTCGTACCCAATCCTTAATGCTCCTTATTTGTTATGTATAAAATCGTCCATAATGATCTTGATGCCCCTTTGTTGCTGATTAGATCCAAACTCGTAAAAAGAAGATATCCTTGTGACCTTTTAAGTTGAATCTGTTACTTGAGTATTACCACTACGTAGTTACTCTACTTTCCTTTAACCATGCCATTATATTTACTTGTTGTAATACAGTGGAAATTTCAAAAATTAATTTTTTTTTAAATTTATATATCAATAGTTTCATATATTTCTTACTATTCATCATTCCTCAATTGGTTTGTAGTTGTAAAAATGTAAATATATTGGGCTATCTGAAGGAGAGCTGGGCTAGGGTTTAATAAAAGGGGCTTTTGATATTGATTTAAAAGGAAGAAGTCTTAAAAGTCTGGAGATATTGAGAAGGTCTTGGCAGGTTTTTGGTTAGGAATCAAGCTGTGAAATAAATAAAAAGGCCTCAACTTCTGATGATTATAAATTTAAATTTCACGATTCTTGACTGCTCTGAAATCCCTAAGTGGGTATTTTTTAAAGTAGTCATTTTTCACAATTAATTATTTCTAGATAAGTTATTATCTTGAAAGAGAGAGGAACTTAGTCTCACAATGTACCTGAATAATATCTTCTGCTATAACACTATTGGCTTTCTACAACCTAGAAGTTCTTAAGTTTGGAATCTATTTACTTCCTATCTTTGAATTGAATCCCAAAAATCATCATAATCACAATTGAAAAAGTCTACATTTTCTGAAATATTATGTTTTTGGCTTATAAATTTTAATTCAGTTATTTGATGTGCTACTTTCTTATTATAAAATACCAAGAAACTATTAAATTTTAAGAAGTAATCCATATATTTTTTTTTTTTTCAATTTCAAATACAGTGGAACATAGATTATCGGAACTAATGTTGTCAGAAGTGGTTCAGATAATCAAAATTCACAAAAAAATAAATACCAATCAAATGAATTCAGAGAAACAAATGAAATCACCTACTTAGGTTTACAGTTCTTAGTGAACAATTTAGTATTGAAGTCTATATTCATTTTTTTACATTCATGGAAAAAATCAGTTTATTTAAAATTACATTTGGAAAACAGTTCCGTTAATTGATAATTCAGAAAATCGACACTTCCATGTATATTAACTTTAAGGTTAGGCAAAATTATTGAAAACTAAACTGACAAGATGATACAATTACCAATGGTTAATTATTTTAGGAAGTTATTGACATTACCACTAAAACTTTTCATTTCATAGGTTTAAGAAGGTCCCGATATCATATGTTATAGGTATAGAAACCGAACTAGATAAGTCAATTATTGATTCAATGTAGAATAGATTGAATTTGTTTTCAGTAGAAAATTGCTTTGAAAATGATGAGAAAAATATAAAACTTACAATGAAATTATAAATGGTATTTGTGCATAGGTATAATTATAACCTTATAAATAATGTTGTAATTAGTTTGCATTTTTGGATCATTGATTTTATATATAATGATATAGTTGGTTTGTTAAAAAAGAACTGTCCTAAGAAATATTGAATGGATTTATAAATCACTAAATGTTTAATACAAATCAATGACCTATTTATGACTTCATTTATTAAAGTTTTTTACTGATGCTTTTATTACGTGTTCTAATTCTAATACATTGATTTCAGAAAATGAAAATAATTGCCAAGGAAGTGATAGTTCCCAACAATATCCTCAATGGGATTATAAATCAGCAGAATCTGGAACTATGAAAAGGCACATAATGATCCATTATAGAGAGGAGAAGCCTCATCAATGTCCTCACTGTGATTATGAATCAGTGAAATCTGGAACTATGAAAATGCATGTAATAGCTCGTCATACAGGTGAGAAGCCTCATCACTGTCCTCACTGTGATTATAAATCAGCACAATCTGGAGATATGAAAAGGCATGTAACGGCCCGTCATACAGGGGAGAAACCTCATCAATGTCCTCACTGTGATTATAAATCAGCTAGGTTTGGGGATATGAAAAGCCATGTAATGACCCGTCATACTGGTATAAAGCCACATCAATGTCCTCACTGTGATTATAAATCAGCAAAATCTGGAACAATGAAAAACCATGTAATGGCTCGTCATACAGGTATAAAGCCTCATCAATGTCCTAAATGTGATTATAAATCAGCACAATCTGGACCTATGAAAAGGCATATGATGGTCCATTTTAATGGAGAGAAACCTCATCATTGTCCTCATTGTGATTATAAATCAGCACAGCCTGGAAATATGAAACGGCACATAATGGTCCATCTTAGAGAGGAGAAGCCTCATCATTGTCCTCACTGTGATTATAAATCAGCAAGATCTGGAGATATTAAAAGGCATATAATGGTCTGCCATAAAGGGGAGAAGCCTCATCAATGTCCTCACTGTGATTATAAATCAGCAAGATCTGGAGATATTAAAAGGCATATAATGGTCTGCCATAAAGGGGAGAAGCCTCATCAATGTCCTCACTGTGATTATAAATCAGCAAGATTTGGTGATATGAAAGGACATATAATGGCCCATCATAAAGGTGAGAAGCCTCATCAATGTCCTCACTGTGTTTATAAATCAGCACAGTCTGGAAATATGAAAAGGCATGTAACAGTCTGTCATAAACGGGAGAGACCTCATTCTTGCCCTCATTGTGATTATAAATCAGCAAGGTCTGGGGATATGAAAAGACATATAATGGTCCGTCATACAGGGGAGAAGCCTCATCATTGTCCTCACTGTGATTATAAATCAGCAAGATCTGGAGATATTAAAAGGCATATAATGGCCTGCCATAAAGGGGAGAAGCCTCATCAATGCCCTCACTGTGATTATAAATCAGCAAGGTCTGGGTATATGAAAAGACATATAATGGTCCGTCATACAGGGGAGAAGCCTCATTGTCCTCACTGTGATTATAAATCAGCAAGATCTGGAGATATTAAAAGGCATATAATGGTCTGCCATAAAGGGGAGAAGCCTCATCAATGTCCTCACTGTGATTATAAATCAGCAAGATTTGGTGATATGAAAGAACATATAATGGCCCATCATAAAGGTGAGAAGTCTCAGGAGGCAGTGGGTCCGACCCACTTCGTGATCACCAAGAGAGGACGGGCACCGGGAAGACCGCCAGACCAACCCTTGGAGGGTATTAAAGAAGAAGACGAGGACAAGGATAAGGTGTAGCCTTAGGTGCACAACCGTGCACCGGACTACACCACAGTTCCAGCTTTATTTTAAGATTAAAAATTAAAAAAAAAAAAAAAATCACGGAAATAGTGTCTCCAGTGGGGGTACCCCCACTGGAGACAAACCCTGTATGCCTCACAGGCAGGGAAGGGGTATAAAAAAAAATGTGAGAAGCCTCATCAATGTCCTCACTGTGATTATAAATCAGTAGAATATGGAACTATGAAAAGACATCTAATGGTCCATCATACAGGTGAGAACCCTCATCTCTGTTCTCCAGATGATTCGGCGTGGATAGAGGTTTTTGGTGGTTTCTGGTATGATGGGATTGCCTACAAAACACTGCAGTTTACAACTGCTAACTGCTGATCTGCTAGGGGGTAAATGCGTACTTTGTTAGTGGGAAGAGACATTTGGTAATTTGGTTGTTATATGTTACCAGAGAGTTAACCTTAAAATCCTTGTCCTTAACATAAGTTCATAGAACACATTGAGTGGAACCTTTGACGAGTTGTGTTTGCAAGGGTGAATATGTGAGGCTTTGAAGGGTGAATTCTACCTCAGATTTTCTTAACTAGACAACAATTCATAAACGTATCGTAACTTGCAGAATAAGAAGGGGAACTGTACCGAGGAGAACATTGTTGTTTGAACTGAAACCAATGGGAAAAGCTTTTCCCCCTTTTCGGTGTATCTTCATCTTTCTATGTGGTCACAAGACCAAGGTGTAATTGGATTTCCTGTAATGATATTTCGATCAACAGTTCTTGGTGTAATGGCCCATTGTGAAGGCATTTAAAGCATAAGGACTTGTTGGTTTGTGTCTCCAAGAGAAGGTTGATAGAGTCTTCACACTTGGCTAAGCTGTGAAATCTCTTCCATTGCACACATTGAGTGGATTTTTATTTAAATTTCTGTGATTCTTTGGGTTGGATTAATGGAAAGACACAGCAATATACTATGAGGGACCTCTGTTTGGATAAGTAAGTTGAGGGCTTATGGATCCAATCTATATATATATATAATATAATTGATTAGACTGCTATTCTAAAGCCTATATATTTATATTAATATATTCTTAACTTTGAAGATTAATAGTTTATTTAACTTAAAGCTTTAATTAGCTTATATAATATCTATAATAATAATAAAGTGTAATCTTTTATTAATTACAGCAATAATGATTGTTGAATATCCATAGTAGTTAAATGATCATTGTATATAGATATATAGTAATAATATTTGATCTTATTACTATATATATATATATATCGTGAATAATATATTAATGTCACTAAGCTAAATATAATTGTAATAAAGCTAAAAATTGTATGGTCATTAATTGGTCTTTGAATTGTAACTCATTTTGGTAAAAATTCAATAAAGGGAGGTAACCCTCCTATTGTTACTATTATAATAAAGAATCTTAATTTTTCTGTAATATTTATATTAACACTTCCTATTCGATTAATATAGATAAATTTATAATTATGAAATATAAAGCATATTGCTCAAACTATAATGCTGTAAATAAGTAAATAGATTATTCATTAATTTATAAATGGCTAGTAATCATCCTAAATGGTACGTAATAATTTTGTCCCACAATTCTTCCAACTACAACAGATAGAAAACTAATAATATATATAATTTTATTATTGTTTAAATTGCTAATTATAAATAAAGGGGCAATTTTTGTCATGTTATTAAAATGTTACATTTACTTCATTCTATATTGGTCATGATATTGGTACTGCCCCTAATCTAATTATAATAATTTTATTGATCATTTCTTTTGGTATCAAGTACTTACAACATATAATTAATACTATTATTATCAATAGTATTCTTCTTATTCTATGGGCTAAAAAATAAATTATTACAGCTTCGTGTCTCGATAGATTGATTTTATTTAGAATTAAAGTAATAAATGATATATTAATTTCAATTCCAATTCATATACTAATTCAATTTTTTTTCTGATAATGTGATTAAGGTACTAATAAATAGTCATCTTCTTTTCTTTGATTAGAGTGGAGAGTCCATCTCTATAAGCCTGTTGTTGTTGTTTGTTCATTTAACGTCACTTTATGCTGCAATGGCTAATCGGACGATGCTACAGTGGGAGCTCTAAATTTTGCCTATCCAGGTTTTATTAGGATAGGGATTTTTAACGAGTACCTGACATCTTACAGGCTCGGGACCCCCGTTTCTATAAGCCTGTTAGCTTGCCTTTCTAAAATATATTTAGGTGTTAGATGCACAGAAAATTTTGATTTTCTCATATTTCTCGGTTACAATTTAATTCCATGAAATATAAAATAATATGAGTATGGAGGTATACATGTTCTGTTCTGTTAAAGTAGTCCCATTAGTTCAGGTATCTTATTACTAAGATAATAAAAAAATAATTATTAAATATAAAATATCTAACATTAATATTTAAATTTATAAATATATTAAATTTAACATATAAACTTATAATATATTAATAATCAATTTTAGATATTGAAATATTTAACATTTATATCATAAAATTTGGTCTTGGTCAAATATAATATTTTATAAAACTATTATATTTGACCATGAAAGAAAGTTAAGTTCCAGAATTTTATATATTTTTAAAATTTTTGACTTTTAAATTGTTTGACCTCAAGTAATAATTTGGACTTTATTTTAAGTAAAATTTTAAAGGGAGATGTATGAGGAATTGCTTAAATTGAAAATGACAAATAAGTGTCCAACCGTTTTTTTTTTTTAATCATTTGTTAATTTTTAATAATAATTTTTGACTGGAATTTATTTTTTTCTCATTATTAAATTATATAAATTAAGAAGATTGAGTCCAGTATATAAGAAATATCTTATAAAGAAAATAAATGTTTGATTGTAAACCGTTAGTTTATACGCGAGAAAACTGTATGCTAGCGTTTTTAGAAAAACTCGAATCTATAGTTGTTGATGCGAATAAAATTACGGTTTGAATGGAAGAAATGAGCGAAGGGGAAAATAAAATACTTTATTCTGCTAAGGATTCCATCTTATGTCAATACCCTTTAGGTGAACACGATAGAGTACGACATCACTGTCACTTATCAGGAAATTTTGTTGGCCCAGCACATAATGCATGTAATTTAAGAGCAAAAAAGCCCGATTTTATACCTGTTTTTATGCACAACTTACATGGTTACGATTCTCATTTCATAATCCCTTTCTTGGGTCGTTGTGAAATTTAGCGTAATTCCTAGTAATTCTGATAAATATATAAGTTTCAGCATAAAATTTAAAGGATGTAGTGCAAAAATACGATTTGTTGACTCGTTTAAATTCATATCACCAAGTTTGGATAAATTAGTTAACAATTTACAAAATAAATCTAAATCAATTACTGATATATTTCCACATGTGGCAAATATTATTAATGATGAAAACAAAATTAAATGATTGACAAGGAAACGTGTATTTCCGTAAAATTATTTTAATTCTTTCGATCGCGTAACGAAACTCGACTACCTTCCAAAAATTCATTTTTTAATGATACAACAAAAACATCCATTAGCGACGTGGACTATGAGCACGCGAAAAGTGTCTGGAAAACCTTCAAGATCAAAACACTAAAAGATTATGCGGAATTGTGTATACAAAGAGATGTAATTTTGCTGTGCGAAGTTTTTGAAGCCTTTCGACTTCTCTGTCAACAAATTTATCGACTAGATCCTGCATGGTTTTTTACTTTGCCACAGTTATCTTGGAATCCAATGTTGAAATGTACGAAAATATAATCAGATGTAATAAAAGATATTGATGTGGTACAGTTTTTGTAAAGGGAATAAGGGGAGGTATTTGCCAAGTTGTTTCTCGGTATGGGAAAGCTAACAATAAATACCTAGATGAATATGACTCGACAAAACCCAGTAGTTATTCACTTCACGTAGATGTCAATAATCTTTACGGTTATGCCATGAACCTTCCCCTGCCTTATACCGATTTTGAGTTGATTGATGAACAATCAAATGTATTAGATCTTGAAAATTACAGAAATCCTGGGATCTCGATAAGAATATGTATTTGGCATTCCTTGACCTCAAATCCGTCTTTTATTTGGTTCCACGAAGTGAAATATGGGAAGCTCTCAGGGCGAAGAACATTCCGAGAAACCGCACAGAGGCGATTAAATCTATTTACCAAGAGCCCAAAGGAATAGTCAGGCTGAACGGGCTAGAATCGAAGTGCTTCAATATTCCAAAGGGGCTCAAACAAGGAGACAGCCTAAGCCCTTTGTTATTCTTGCTGTTCATGGATGAAGTGGGATCCATTTGTAAGAGGAGAACGGACAGAACATTCCTGGGACGTAGGAATCTTAATCCAGTAGTGATAAAGCTTCTCCTCTATGCCGACGACGTGGTATTGATTATGGACTGGAAAAGTTGCAGCTGGCAGTCATAGAATGGAATGAAGAGCTTTACCGTAAAGCTTATAAATACCAACAAGAGTAAGATCCTACAATGTGGAAGGAATAAAGAAGATATCCAAATATACTCTAATGGAGAAAAATTGGAGGTGGTGACAGACTTCACGTACGTAGGTACAGTAAAAGTAGGCGAAGAAATATCAAACAGAATTAACAAGCCAAATGCAGTTTACTACCAGATATGTAACACTGTGAGGTAGGCAAGGATGTAAAGCTCCACATCTTCAAGACGGTGTATCTGCCCATACTTTTGTTTGAAGCGGAGAGTTGGATATTAACAGACCGATAGGAGAGCAGAATCACCGCTGCCGAAATGAAATTTCTGCGGAGAATGATTGGGAAAACAAAGAGAGACCGAGTTCGTAATGAGAGGATTCGTCAGGAGCTGGAAATACCCCCATTGAAACAGCACCTAGAAAACAGGCAGCTATAGTGGTTTGGCCATGTTATAAGGATGGATGGCCACAGAGACCCTCTAAAGACCATGGAATATGCCCTAGATGGCAGAAGACCTAGGGGCCGCCCTAGGATTTCCTATCTCGACTCTGTGAACGAGGGGGAAGGAACTCCGACAGGCCAGGAACCTAGTTAGAAATAGGGAAGAATAGAATTCCTGGCTGGATGGTCCTCTACGCTGAAAGGCACTAAAGAAGGAGATTTGAAAATAAATCAGAAACCGGTTATGTACTAGACGTTGATGTTGAATACCCCAAAGAAATTCATGATAATCTTTCTCAATTACCTTTTTTACCCGAAAAAATAATCCTTTATGTCAAACAACTCATGACCTAGTTTCAACTGCGGCGTTGCCACATCTTACTTTTCAGGGCTGAACAACACTCAAGGTCACACCCCCTCCCACCTGCCAGGGAGGTCAATGACCTCAAGTTCATGGGTCTTGCTCACCCCGCCTATTTGTACTACTCCTGTCGCTCTTCATTACATTAATAGAAGAAGTCCATAAAATTTGCAAAAGGAGGACAGCATGGACATCGTTGGGAATGTAGAATCTCAGAAAATCCTCAAAAATGTTACCTGTTCGCTGATGACATTGTCCTTCTTGCCGATACTAAAAAAAAGTTGCAACAAGCAATAATTGAGTTGCAGGAGGAGCTTCTGCGTAAAGGAATGAAAATTAGTTCTACCAAGAGTACTCGTAGTATCTAAAGAGGAGGAAACAGACGTGCATTTCCACTGCAATGGAAAAAGTTAGAAAGCACTAATGACTTCACTTACCTGGGAACAATTATTTGGAGGTCAGGAAGGATAGACCAATTAATTTCCAAAAGAATAATAAAAGCTAACCAGGTCTGTTATCAGATTTTCAACACAATTATGGGCAAACGAGAGGCAAGTATAAAAGTAAAACTCCATATTTATGAAGTGGTATTTCTCCCTACCTTGATGTACGAACGGGAGAGTTGGGTCACAACGGAGAAGCACATAAGCCGAATTTCCGCAGTAGAAATGAAATATCTCCTCAGAGTCGTGATCTCCTCAGAATTGGGAATCTCGGGATTCAAATATTCCTTGCAGAAATAGCAGCTGAGGTGGTTTTAACACATTTTCCGAATGAATCACGATCGAGACCGAAGGAAGCTAGACCTACAGGCACAAGACCGTGAGGAAGACCACAAAATTCGCATAGAGGATATGTTCTCATGATGAAAGAGGAAAAAGATAAAACCCTGAAGCAGATGATGATGTTGGCACTGGACCGACACGGGTCCTCCACACATTGTTGAGCATTTGCAAAGTGGCTGACCCACCTGCCAAGGATGGTTTCTTTGTTGTTGTAGTGCCTGTCAATCTAGCCTCTCCCGGACAAGCATTGGATCTAGTCTTCAATTCTTTGCACAGGATGATTAAACTGTAGTAGAAGCGTTAGCCTCCCGTCTTAGGTCCTCTACCACCTTTATGCCTTCCAGATCCTGTTTCCATTTTTAGTAACTAAAAGAACAAAAGTATCCGAAATTATCATTCATTCAATTCCTATAAGAAAAATATTTGACGACATCTTATTAAATGTTATATCTATATCAACCTATATTCCACCAGGACGAATTCAAAATTAGTTGGAAGCTTACACTGGTATTTATCAGAGTTATTTAATGAATAAGTTAAAACATAATGAAGTTGATTTATAATATTTTTTGATAAAACCAACTTACAAGGATATTATATATTGAATAATACATTATTACTTTATTAGCTTTTATTGTACCCCCTCCCGGACCTAACGGAGTTTATTATAATGATAAACAGTTACAATAATTTTATAATAAATATTCATATGCTAATGTAAAAAAAAGATTGATTAGTTGATCACTAAGTGATATTTGGATATTTGGTTCTCAACACTTGATAATTATTGTTTGCTGACCGGTACTAAGTACTTGGTACTCGGTATTCTGTACTGTGTATCTGCCATAAGATGCTAGTTAAAAGGCACCCGATATCTATCTGTCGTGTGCCTAGTGCCGAGTATAGTAACGAATATAAGGTACTTTGTTACGAGTAAGGAGCTAAAAGTATGGAATAAAACTTCACGAGTTTCTGCACCATTGCCGTGTAATAAAAAAAAGAAAGAAAAAATGTTTTCAAAATGCCGAAAAATACTGAATATTAATTGTTGTTTGTTCATTTAATGTAGCTTTATGCTGTTATAGCTAATCGGGCGTTACTACATTGGGAGCCAGCGCCAGCTCTGGCCCATGTCGCGCCCGGGTGCAATTGTGACCTACGCCCCCTCTAGTAGGCACGGGATAAAATAATTAAACACTTACACTTATGCAATGTGTTACAAAAAATGGCAAATCCCGAAAGGAGGTAAATGTGCCCGTGAAACTAAAAAAATTTTGCTATGGGATCGACATGAACAGTTGTGTAGGGTAGGAATAGCCTCGTGGCGCCCCTCGAGACCCAGCGCCGTGGCCCCACACATAATGTAAAGCCGGCCCCGTTGGGAGCACTAAATTTTGCCTATTCGGGATCAGTTAGCAAAGGGATTTTTAACGAGTACCTGACATCGTACAGACTCGGGACTCCCGTTTAACGTTCCATCTGTAGGACGGGATACCCAAGCATTTTTTACTCCCTTTAAGTTGCACCGCCTTTGATTCACTAAGATCCAAATTGTTGAGGGGAACCGGACTTGACCTCCTCACCGAGAATGAATTCCCTCAGTTAATGACTCGAGACAATTACCCGTAGTTCAAAGAGTTTGTCTACGAGTGGAAAGAAGGATTTGGATTAACAATCTTCAATCTTGGAAGGAGAACCCAATAAAAAGGAGAGTAGGAGACATAGAAAATTGGACTGAAAAGTGAAAATTGACAATACAATTATTGTGTAATAATTAATATTGTCAAAACCCGTGTTGCCGTAAGGCAAGGAAGGATGTTTAAATAAATAAATACTCTCTTTAAAAAATCGTATGACCACCTGCCGGGCTAGGAACCCGCGATCTTGGGCTTAGTAGTTTGTTATCCTAACCACAAGACCACTGGTCGCCACAGAATATTAGTAATAAAGTGTATACTTTACCGATTTCTCAGATGAAAGTATCAAGATAAATATCGCAAGTTACCATGGAAAAGTGTTAATACTGTGATATATTAGAAATACCGTCCTTAAACAATTTTGTTCTTTTAAATTATTTTATGGATACACTATCCCACAATCTTTTATACCGCTTCTGTTCATGTTCATCACTTACCAGTGAGATACGGTTATTTTCACTGTTATTTAAAAAAATTAAATTTAAGTTCGTTATTTATATCCATCAATATTGTAGTAAATACTCATCGCTGTTTCCAAATTATCAATTGGAAGGCATGGTTTTGAAAATATAACACAAATCAGAAGTCGAATTCAGATTTAATCATTTTAATAAATTGTTTTATTACCCTTCTATAACTGGCCAAATTGGAGAACTGACAAAGTTCATGTAGGCCCGATAATATTAAAATGTATTGGCACAAATACTGACTTTTTGTAATTATTTTTATTTTATTTAGGTTCTGTTTCATTATCATAAGAAGTCATTTTTTAATTTATTAAGCTTTATAGATTGAATTTTCTGCTTGTTTTTTCTTTGTTCTCTTAGGCTGTAAAGCCCACAATAACGTACAGTTATGTAATTCTAAAGGGACTTGTCCCAGAATAAATAGAGAATTTATTATTATTATGGTCTATATTTTCTTCTCGCATTTGCGGGTTCAAAACAGAGATGGGGACAGACAAGTCCAACCATCTGCAGTTATTATTTTTAGTTTTTATATTTTCCATCTCTAAATATTCAGAAATTTTCTAACGATCCTGGCTGTGTCTAGGAGAACTGCCTGTTGAGCCTCCTTTAAAACCTCGACCGGAATTCCCAGCTTCTCAATACCCTCCACCGTGGATTTAGGAACCAATCCATTCGTGGAGATTACAATAGGTGTTACCACCACCCTTTCCATATCGTATAGCTCTTTTAGCTCAGCCGCAAGTTCCTGATACTTCCGAAGTTTCTCTCCAATAGTTGAGTTCACATTATTGTCGTTAGGGATCGCAATAT
The DNA here is from genome assembly GCA_964056705.1 of Troilus luridus. Taxonomy (NCBI): domain Eukaryota; kingdom Metazoa; phylum Arthropoda; class Insecta; order Hemiptera; family Pentatomidae; genus Troilus; species Troilus luridus. Next base: position 199,785,878 of record OZ057412.1, read on the forward strand.
CAATTATACTTGCTTTCCTCTCACTCGACTTTATAAGGAGGATATCTGGCCTATTATGATGCACAGTGTGGTCCGTTATAATGGACTCATCCCAATATAGCTTAAGGGGACCTTTTTGTAGTAGTCTATTGGGTTGGTACTTATAATATGGTGCCTTTACATCTAGAAGGTTGTATTTCACCGCCAGAGCTTGATGCAAAATTTTGGCCACATTGTTATGCCTCTGAAGATATTCAGTGCCAGCTAACACTCCACATCCACCAGTGATGTGTTGGATTGACTCCAATGTAGCCGAATTATTATTATTATTATAATTCACTATAATTCTATCAATATACATACAGATGGAATTATTTTCAATTATATAACGTAAATTTTGCTCTTATTGTTTAAGTTGTTACAAGATAAAGAGAAGTATCATAGACTTTTATGGGTAAAAGATAGAAGAAAAACTAAATCCTCCAATAAAGATTTTTATTATTCGAATAAACAAACATTTCTTTAAATAAAAATAAAGTTATTGAAAAGAAACAATATAAATATAAAATCCTAGTAATATTGACTAATAAGTACCTTAGTGTATATGATACAGGAGGAACATAGAGTTTGAAAATAAGAGATCTGCAATATGGTACGAATTAAAAAGCCAGAAAGAACTATTGTTAAATACAAAATACAATTATTGAAATTTTTTATTGAAACAAAATAAATAATATAACCTCCAAACTAATGGAATGACTCTTCACTAAACGAACAAAGAGCTCAAATACAAAGGCTAAGAGGAGGTTAAAGAAGCCTACCGATCTCTGCTGCCTGATAGGAAGGGGCCTGTGTTTACCTTTTTTCAACTTTAAATTTCTGTTTTAAAGAAAAATAAGTGATGGATCAAATCGGTAAGAAACAAATGTATATGTGTGTGTGTATATATATTAATATGTAAATATAAATAAAGTAAATCAATCTCCTGTTTGAAAAATTGATCTTCTTTATCTCTTTGTTATAAAGCTGATCCACTCAATTTTGTATTTTGTTTTAAATCCTTAGTGCTAAAGAAATGTCTCGATGGTATTCAATCATTGTTTTTAACAGTCATACTTTTTGCCTTATCCTGGTTTTGTAGTTTGATGCATTGAATCTTTGAACATAAGGAGTTTAGTCTGTTTTAAATAATTATTGTAGAAATGTTTGTGTGTCCCTGTATTTTTTATTCCTGTAGAAATTCATAACTTCCTGTTACAACAATAGATATAAAGTCAAAATAATTATTTCATTCAGTTTAAGTACAGCAATGGATTCTATTTTTCTCTTTGTACCAAATATTATCTTTATTTTCATTTAAAGCATAATAAATAGTTGAAATATTGTTGAATGTTTAATATTCGAAAACTTGTTTCTATTTACCTCATTTGATCCTACTTATTCTCAAGTGTGTCATTTATTAAACAACAAATTTAAATAAAATAAAACTTATGAAAGAAAGAAAGAAAAAGAAAATGGTTACAGGGAACAACAAATTTATTTATAATATCAATTTAAATTTGTACAACCAATAAAATTAAAACAATCAAGTTTGCTTGAAGATTGTTCAAGATTGTTTGAAAGTTAACAAACAAAAAATGATTTCACCTCACTTCTTTTAAAGTGAGTTTTTGAGTACTTTTACTTTGAGTTAACTATTAATTTAGTTAAATTTTTTTTAGGACTTTTTAGGTTGTACTTTGTTGGGTTCATTCAAACCTGGAGTTTGTTTCTCTGACAATCCAAATCTCATTTCTATCACCTAAAATGTTATTTGCAATTTTAACTTTTTTTTAAAATGTGGTTTTCATTTTAGAAATTCTCAACTCTACGGTGGACAGTTGACTGGCCGTTTTTAAGAATATCAGTTATTTAATCTGAGATTTCTATTCATTAAAATGTTGAATGACTAACTCATTGTATTTACTCCATGGAACTGACTCAAATAAAAATTTAAGACTTTCAACACAAGAGCTTAACTAAAGGAAAACAGTCCAAGCTTAACAAATATTAGGAAAGAGAAAGTTGTATAATTTCCACTGTGAGATTGCTAATCATAAACAACTGTGTATATCTTTTATTTTTAAATCCATAAATGTTATGTTGGTACTTGTGTACATATCACACGGTGGGAGTGGGGGCAATGTTCTGCGCATGCCCGAGCGGTTACATTTTATAACAGTTACATTTCTACCAGTTACCTTGGATAACCTTTTAAAATATTTTTATTTGAATCTGAGATCGCCTCCCTTCGGATATTTTGAAGAGAAAAGATCCGAAGGGAGGCGATCTCAGATTCAAATAAAAATAGGAATGTAATAATATTGGAAATAAATAAATCGAAGTAATAACAATATAATTTATTATATAACATATTATAAAATAATGTGGTATATAATGTAAATAAATATAATAATGATATCAATAAATACTGCAATAGATAAACGATTTAAAATTAAAATAATTATTTAGAAGTATAAGTATAATAAATAAATAATAAGTATATTTAATCATAAATAATAAGTGTAGGATGTAAACAAATATAATAATGACATTAATAAATAATGGAACATATATAAAATATTTAAAATTCAATAAATTATTTAAAAACATAACATTCAATCGCATTTGGCTGGAAAATGGGTTGCTATACAGTTCAACATGGATTAAAAACAGTCTCTATTTCCATCAACCTGATGTTGTTGCCATATAAATTCTGATAAATAAGAATTTATCTCCAAAACTTACGATTTCGAACGTATAATTTCATTTGATGGGAGTTGCTACATTTCCTATTTTTCTGTAAAATGTTTTTTTCCTGACAAAAACGAATAGCATCTTCCTCAGTTCTTGGCAAATCCCAAATAAGCATTGTGCTGTAACTAAAGAACACTAAACAACAAAATATCGACATTATTTTGTATTATTAACAAAGAACAACTGAAACACAACAACGCTCGAACAGAGTAGTAAACAATGATGGCCTTCCAAAATGTAAGGTTATCCAAGGTAACTGGTAGAAATGTAACTGTTATAAAATGTAACCGCTCGGCCATTGCCCCCACTCCAACCGTGTGATATGTACACAAGTACCGTTATGTTTTTACACAAAGAACATAATACAGGAATGTTTAGTGTTCACAATAAATTATTGTTTTTAATGTAATACAAGTTAAACTGTTAATTTATTCAAACATTCCTATCAATATCCAGATGTAGGATTTTGTCTGTGAGCCTCTATATTTCTTCAGGTTCTTTTTTCTGTATTTTATTTCTACTGGTGTTTGATATGCTCATTATGCAATGTGTCCAATGAATTATTTAAGTTTATTATCCTGCCTAAACTATTATTTTATATGTTTACAGATGGGGTTATTCAAGCAAAAGAAGAAATGCTTATCCAAGATGGTGGTTAGAAATATTTACATTATTAACCTTAGCTGAATATTTTTTCTCTTTCTTTTTTTTTTTAATCTTATTTTACCACCTTCATCTTCTAGTTCGATCTATTTACAATGACTGTATTGCAGGGGTCTTCAAACTACAGCCTAATGTCCAAGTTTGGCCCACAAGGGATATAGTCTTCTTTAGAGGGACGATTATTCCTTTAATAAGCTTGGGTGCCTTAAAATTCCTCATTGGGTCAAGGTCGTGGTCCTCTAGGGTGTTCTTACTTTTCTCTAAATCATGCTGTTTTTCTTTCTCCTCAGAGCACTTCTCATTTAGAACTTCCACTAAATGCTCCCTCCATCTGTTCATAAGTTTTATCTCTTCTCTGATCATCTTACGACTTTCAGAATTCTTTTTCATTCTTTATTCCTCTCTTCAATAGCTTTTACATATTCCACTTGAAACCATTCACCATTCCTTTTTATAATTCTCACACCTAGTACCTCTTGGGCTGTTTCTTTTATTACACCCTTTAAAACATTCCGCTCATCCTCGGTATTGTTCTCTTGTTCATGTTCTGTTAATTGATTAATGTTTGCTTACACTTTGTAATAATTAATAATTGAAATTTGTTGTATTTTCAACAATGGATATTAAAGTAGAGGAGAGACTAGAAAATTACAATAGTGATGTAGTATAGTCCTTATTTTTAATTTAATGAAAAAGACTATTGTAAATTAGTAGCTTATAAATATTTTACAACTTATTAATAAAATATATGACCAAGTTCCTAATTTAAATTTTGTTTTAAAAAAATTACTTTATTCCTGCAGGTGAAGTGTTTCATCTGAAACAGGAAAGTGAGCTGCTTATCCCGCATGAAGGTGAGAAAAATTTATTGTATTAACCTTTCTATGTTGTATTTTTTAAATTTTTACTTGGGTCTATTTGTTAATCAAATCTCCCTCTGCCTTCCCCCCTTTGAAGAATAATGAATATTTTTCTTCAGTTATTAATATTTCTAATAACGTTTACTAGTTTAGAAAAGAATCAAATCAAAGAATGAACGCTGAAACAAATATTGTTGCCTACAATTGTTAATTATTTAATTTTGTTACAGTTCCTACAGTTAACATAAAAAAAGAAATGGAAGAGCAGCTTTATTGTGGTGAGAAAAATATTTCATTAAAATTAACATATTTTAAGTGAATGGTTTTTCAATAATGATCTATATTTACTCAAAAATAATTGGCAGCATATATTGGAAAGAAGCAAATTCAATAATAAATAGATTTATGTTTAATTAAGAAATTTAATAATTGTTTTTCCACAAACATATTCCATTAGTGGAACATATTTTGCTGGTCACTGGTTTCTAGTTCCAATATTTATATCATCCTAATAATTGGTAGTAATTTTATATATTTGAAATCGTTTGAGTTAAGCCTGTGTTTTTTCTTAACTTTCAGGTATAAATAACTGGAATGTTCCTATCAAGGAAGAAATGACCATTGAAACTGAATCAACTGGTAAGTTTTTGCTTTTAAGGCATTTCAAAAAATATATTCTATTCACTAAGATTTGGACGACATGAATAATATTTAAAAATTATATTACTATTTGTTTCCTTCCTTGTCCATTTTATTTTATTTTCTAGTTATCATCATTTCTAGGCATGATGTAATATTGATAGCATTAGAGAAGGATTGTAAAATAGTAATAAGTAAGGAAACAAGTACAGGAATGGTCCACTGCCTTGGCTTCCTTGGTTCTTTTGTGCCTTTATTTCCTTCGTGTTGCTTTGAGGACCGATCTAGAGGACTCTAAAAATCCAAATCTATTTTGAGGTGCTCTATCAGATCTCTCACCCAGTGAATAATTGTTTAAGTCAACTTTGTTGACAGAGTTAATTATATTGAGGGAAGCAGAATTATCTTTGTTGAATTAGCACTTTTTTCAAACACTGACTATTTGTGTAATTAGATGTTTCCTGTTCCTCATTTTACATATTATTTTCATGTCAACAGGAGTGGTTACTCATATTAAGGAAGAACCATATGTAAAACAGGAAGAACTGCTTCTATCAGATGAAGGTAAGAAACATTTATATCGTTTTTTTTATAGAGGAGGGTTAATATTAGTATAAAAATTAACTTTTAAAAATGACACATTTTTAATGTAATTTTTTAAAAACATTTTTGGATCTATCATAGAATTACTTTATACATTGAGGTAAGTAGGCAAGTAGATCGGCTTCACTAAATTTACAAGCTCTTCTCTTATCATTAATTCGCTGATGAAAATTATCAGCACTAAGGCTTGAAGTATCGTCGAATTTTAACAAACTAAAGATTGCAGTATATAGGTTGGTTATTTGGAGTTTAGTTTCCCCTCCGGTAGAAGTTCCTGATTTCGACATTGTATCTAAGTTTTCTGTTACTTCCGAAAATACAGTTGAGACTGTCCACAGCCTAGAATTATCTAATAAAAATTGCTTTACTGAGACCCTCAAATTCTCAACATATTCTGCAGCCTTATCCAATTTCCAAATCTTTTTTAGTACTTTTAACACGTTCACTGCAGCATCGGTACCTGAGGCCCGATGCCTGTCTTTTGCGTGGTGCGGCGGGATTTTTCAAGAAATTATACTGCTGTGGGGATGGTATATCTTTGTTACTAATGTTAAAAAAAAAAAATCTATCCAGCGAATATGATTTAATGCCTTCTTATAAACAAGAATTAATAAAAAAAGCATAGGTCCCCTTAGGACCAATACCACACACAACTCATCTTTGAATTAGTCCTGTACGGCATCGATCCCAGGGGACCGATTCATGTAGCCTGACCGAGCATGCTGAAAAATGTCAAATCTTGGCTCTTCCTGTTAAACCTTCGGTATAAATCTCAGACTTTAATCCCATTTAGATCAGCTCAGTTGTTCTTGGTGTCTCTTGTGCTTTATTTTAATTATTATCCGTCTTAGTTTGCCATAAATGTGTACATGCGTGGGGGAAAAATTAGTAGAAATAGCTCTTGAAAAGAAAAATTGTGTGTAATTAAGTAAGAAAAAACCAATATCCAGTCATACGTCATTATTTATGTTATTTATTTATTACCAGTCAATGATCTGATTGATAAAAATAAAAAATATGGTTTACAAATAAATCACCAAAAATCGAAAATAATTACAAACTCAAAAGAACAGCATATCACAATAGTAGAACATACAACAGAATACTCAAATCAATTCATATATCTAGGTCAGGAAATTTCTTTAAAAAAAAAATACAGTAAAGAACTGGACAGAAGGATAAAAATAAGATGGCATAAATATTGGTCGTTAAAAAATATCTTTGAGGGTAATTTCACAATAGAACTAAAACAAAAGTCCTACAGTCTTGTATTTACCCTTCAATCCTGGTATGGCGCTCAGACTTGGGCAATAACAAAAAAGGAACAGGCGAAACTGGACACCTTGGAAATGAAAATTTTAAGGAGTATGGTGGGAATCCGAAGAAGTGAGAAAATTAAGAACCGAGATATCCTGACTCGTGTAAAAGTTAAAAGTCTTAGCAAGGAGCCCCGAAAACAGAAATAGAGGTGGGCTGGACACATAGCTTGAGTCAAGGACGGGGATAGTCTAAAAGCAGCACCGAGTGGACACCGATCGGCCAAATCAGAAGCAGGGGAAGACAGTACATGAGGTGGAGGGATGAAATCTTCAGGTAATTTCATTCCAGTGGGAACCGACTGGATGAAAATGGCCAGGTGCAGAGACTGTTGGTTCAAAATTGTAAATAATCTGTAAAAAGGAAAAAGTTTAGTTTTATTTTATATTGAAAGTGTTACAAATATAGTTTTTTTTTAATTTATATTTATTTTAAAAGAATGTTTTTTGTAGTTTATGATGAATGTTGTTTATTTTATTTTATATTGCTACTATTCTCTAAAACTATATTGGGAGCTGCTGAACTCCATTTTACCTCCTAAGGGAGAGGCTTTTGTCAGAAACATATGATGTCAATCAAGCTTTATTATTATTATTCTTAAATAAAAGATCTCCCATCTGTTTTGTGATCGAAACGTGACGAACGAATGATGAAAAATAAAATATTCAATTGTCAGATTTGAGTGGCTCTATCAACTACTGATCTACCATCTGGCTTCACCCAGAATCTAGCCTGACTACAGTATAAAGGAAAATTCATACCTTCAAATCCATCTGGCTTCTGATCAGGTCCCGATACTCTCACTAGTACAGGTCAACTCTGACTATGTTGAAAAACAAACAGGTATTTAACGGCTCATTCGAGCTAGCATAAACATTTTTACCCCCGCGTCCGGGAGGTGCCGCTCCTTGTGGACTAAATTGACAAGACGTTCTTGAAATAAAATGTAATTTAATCAATCAATTGTTCAAATGATGTAATTAATTGATCGAAAAGTCCTGACGAATATCCTGTTCTTATTACTACAACTGGGCCTAGAAAATGTTTAGTCAGCATGTCTTGACCACGGATGAGAGGCTTAACAATTAAAATTTAATTTATCCCTTACTTTATTTAGTTTTTTACACTATATTTTGGAATAAATTCTAATTTTTGTAATTTACATTTTTCACATGCTCAAACTACTATGGTACTGACAAGTAAATTTATGGCATACCGTTATGAAAATTAACTTTTAAAATGAAACAATCTTGATGCACTATTCTATCGTGTGATGTTTGTCAAGTGAGATAAAATAAGTGGCATAGGGAGTGGAATGGTTAAGTGGTAGTGTGCTGAGTTGCCATGCCGAAGGTCCTGGGTTCAAATCCTGCTGATGGCAAGACTTTTGTTTGATCTGTTAGCAGCCGGAGATGGATCCTATGGGATCTTGGAGCCTCCTAGCGCTCACCCAGCCTCATAATATAGGTACCCAGGATGAGGGGGTAAATCTGGCGGTTGAGAATGATCTAGGAAAAATCACCTCCTTTCACAACCTTTGTCCAAAAAACAGTACAGTTCAACCATGTACTGAACCCCAGACCCTTCACGGGTTGTAGTGGTACAGCTGTAAGTGACATGCTTATGAAATGTCTAACTATTGTTTTCATTAATCTCGAGGTAGATGAGCATCCTAAGTAAATAAGTCTTTCAATCAAATTTTAAAATTCGATTATCCTCAAGTTAGTATCCTTGGCCCAATCCTTTATACAGCTGACATCCCAACTCATCCAATACTATCCTTATCACGTATGCTGATGATACATGTGTATTATGAGTCAACACCAATACAATTATTGCATCCCAAAGCCTCCAATCCCATAATACTGATCTTGAAGAATGGTTTCAAAACTGGAGAATTAAAATAAATTCTCAAAAATCGCTTCAGATCACTTTTACCTTACGTTCTAAACCAATGACTTCCTGCCCTTCGGTATCCTTTAATAATATCCCACTGGTGCCTGTAGAACAGATCCGATACTTAGGGTTGCATCTTGATAAACGATTAACCTGGAATCCTCATACGAGACTGAAAAGACAAGAAGCCGCTCGACGTTTCAAGTTACTTCAACACTTACTAGACAAACGCTCTAAGCTCCCAATTAATTACAAAAGACTCATCTACATGGCCATCATACGACCTATTTGGACTTACGAAATAGAGCTTTGGGGCTCCACTAAGCCATCAAATTCTTCTCGTATCCAATCCCTACAATCCAAAATCCTTCGTAAAATCCTCAATGCTCCTTATTTTGTTAAGAATAAAGTCATCCTAATGACCTTAATGCCCCATCTGTTGCTGATTTGGCCCGAACCCGCTATCTATCCTTTCATAACAAACTTCATTTCCACTCAAACCCTCTAGTTTCAAACCTAGCTTCCTCTTCAATTCCCTATAATCCTCTGAGGCGTCTGAAAAGATGGCCCATGACCTTCTTAGTTGAACTTGTGATTTGAGTACTACCAGTAGGTAGTTTGTCTACTTGTCATTTTCACATGTCAAACATGTGAAAATAGCCTATTTACTTGATGTATTATTGTAATACAGTTGTAAATATCAATAAATAAAATTTAAAAAAAATTCCCTTAAATCTAAAGACAAAAGTTATTAAACCAGAGTTCAATGTTAAATTAAGATTTTTAATTTTGTTTATACACATTAGCCTTTATTGATTAATTAGTTTGAACCATTAATTCAAAGAGAAAAAAAATTAATTCAGAGCTAAGTTCTAGAAATGGACATGACACCGGGCTGACACTTAAGTGATTAACTGTAACTTTTCTCTGGACTTCAGGTTATATTATACTCAATAAGTGATGTAATATGTTCATGAGGATCTTTTTGATACAAAAAATTATATAAATAGATTGTTAATGGATGTTAAAGAATCATTTGACTTTTTGAAATGATTCCACACCTCTATCACTCTCAATAGATAATTCTTCATGATTGTAGAATTACTCTTACATTACTTGAGAATTTTAATTTTACTTTGAGGAAGATACAAAGAAATCAAAAATTTCACGAGCGTCAATCCTCAAGGAAAAATTCACTTGGATGAATCCAAAGGAGTTCCACACCAACTGGAAAGTAAAATAGACTTACAGAATAATCAAAAAGTGCTTTGATCGTCAATTTTAATATCTTCAGAACTTCGACAACCTAAATCAACCAGCAGCAGCCTCTAACTCAGGCGACTCAAACCTCTCAACCCAAGCTCCGAGAACCCCGAACAAAGCCTAAGATATATGATCCTAAATCCCTACTTCCATGTCAGCAAATTCTACCATCATCTACCCTCAAGAGTCAAATTACCACCACAACATTCTAATCCTTCCATCTTATCGGAACGCTCAAACAAACTCCTTAGATCAATATTCATTGAAATTAGAACCAGCTTCTCAGGTTCAGCTCTCACCCAACTCTCCTTAATCCACCCCTACCTCCAGATCTATTTACAAATTCCATTCTGTTATCCTTCCTGAGGGATCTTCAAGAAACCATCATACCACTTATCAACCTACTCCTATCCTAACCGAATTTCTGCTTAATCACCCACGAAGAGCATAAAGCCCCTTTGTTTTGTGGAATGCTTATGGCCTGCATAATCACCATGACGAACTTGACATATTTCTCCATTACAAAGAAATAGATATTGCTTTACGGACTTAAACACGCTTCATTCATCACACACAATTTGACAAACTGGACTAAATCACATTTAGATCATTCGACTCAGACAATACTTCACATGCCGGATCTTGCATTTTCGTCTATAAAACGTTATTCTGTTCCCTTATTCCTTCCACTCTAACTTCTTTTCCATATAACTCTTTCAACTATATACTGCCCTCCTGGTAACTCTGTTTCTTGCTGGATTAGAGTGGAATGCTAAAGACCAACGATGGGATTGTTGAACATTACCAACTGGAAACAGATATTACAAAATTAAAACTTTAATTATCTGAACTGAAACTCTTGCAACTGCCGACAGAACATGACCACAAAAAATCTCTCTAAGTTCAAAGGTTTTAATTATCCACTCCTTAATGAAACCAATGTCTGGTCAAGATCTGATGAAGAAAAAGCATAGTTATCCGCTGAAACAATGTTATACCAGATCAACAGTTTAGATTCCGAACATCCCATTCCACTATCATGATGTGGTGGATGCTGTTTCCTCTGGATTAGAACATGGATTATTTTGTTCAGCAGCCTTTCTTGACTTGGAACAGGCTTTTGACCGAGTCTGATACCTGGGATTGCGTTATAAATTTCTACCCCCTACATACTTTCTCATTATCCAATCCTATCTAGTGAGATTAATGATGTTAGTGAACAGGCCATTCAAAGTAAACCATAAAAATGTATTTTCATCAGTATGCTGGTGTTTTTCAAAGCAGTATCCTCAGGCCAATCCTCTACAGTTTATACATCTAATATCCCATCCCATGCTAATACTAACCTTACCACGTAAGCATGATAAATGTGAATTATCAGTCAACACTAATCCAGTTACTACCATCCCATATCGCTGATCTTGAAGAATAATGTCAAAACTGAAGGATAAAAATAAGTTTCACCAAATCTCGTCAAGTCACCTTTTTCTTTAGTCGAAAAGCTATGACTCCAGTATCCTTGAATAATATCCTACTCACTCATGTAGAGGAAATCTGACACTTAGGATTACATCTTGACAAACGTTTAACTTGAAATTGTCGTACTAGATTGAAAAGACAAGAAATTGCTTCCCGTTTCTAAATACATCTACTTGACAAACGCTCTAAACTTCCAATTAATTACAAAGATTCATATACACAACTATTATAAGACCTACTTAGGCTTACGGAGTAGAGCTTTGGGGCTCCACTAAGCAATCAAATTCATTTCGTATAATTTTTTTTAATGACATATAAGTAGTTTCTTCCATTTCCTACTATTTATTATTCATATACAAAAAATCTAATAGTTTGACTATCTGCTGGAGATGGCTTTGGTTTAATTAAAGGGCTTTTGATATTGATTTTAAAAGGATGAAGTCCGGAGATAATAGGAAGGTCTTTGGTTAGGAATCATTACGCAAAATAAATTAAAATACCTTAACTTCTGATGGATTTTAAATGTGAATTGCACAATTCTTGACTGCTCTGAAATCCCTAAGTGAGTATTTTTTAATTTAGTCACTTTTCACAGCAGACTATCTGTGGATAAGTTATCCTCTTGAAAGACAGAGGAACATAGTCTCCACACTGTACCAACTGAACAGTCTATATTTATATTATATTATTGGCGCGCCAGACTCATAAAGAAGTCCTTGGCCTGCTCAACCGCTCTACCCCAATCGTCCCGATCGCATGGTCGAGTGATGGAGACCTTGCTCAGCCTCAGATCTTCACAGACGGCATCCTTCCATCTAGCTTTGGGCCTTCCTCGAGGTCTTACTCCATCCGGATTTCCTTTATACAGCTTTTTAGCTGTTCTTTCTTCGCCCATCCTATATATCTGGCCCAGCCACTTGATGCGTTGAATCCTGATGAAGCTCGATATCATTAGGTCTCCATATAACTCACTTAGCTCCTTGTTCCTTCTGATCCTGAGTTGGTCGTTTTCTCGAACTGGGCCGAATATTTGCTGAAGAACTCTCCTTTCGAATCTATTCAGCTTTTCCACGCTGGATTTATTCAGTGTGAGGGTTTCACCAGCGTATGTCACTACTGGCCTAATCACGGTTGAACAGTCTATAGTCAGAATTAAATTTAAGGCATGTGTTCTTTATATTCCTTTCTGTATCAGTTATAGTCTTAGCAAGAGTTTATATCAAGAGTTTAGAATCTATTTACTACCTAGCCTTGTATTGAATCTAAAAAATCATCATAATCACAATTGAAACAGTCTACATTTTCTGATTTATTATGATTATTATTGGCTTATAAATTTTAATATAGTTATTTCATGTACTACTTATTTATTATAAAATGGCAAGAAACATTATTATATATTGTTGTTATATATAATCTTGTTATAAAGAAACAAGAAGTATATTATTGATTCAATCTAGATTAGTTTGAATTTGATTTCAGTAGAACATTGCTTTGAAAATGAAGAGAAAAATAGAAATCATACAATGAAATTATAAATAGTTTTTGTATGTAGGTGTAATTATAAGCTTATAAATAATGTAATTTGTATGCAATTTTGTATTATTGATTGTATATATAATAATATAGGTGGTTTGTTAAAAAAGAACTGTCCTAAGAAATATTGAAAGATTTTATGAACCACTAAATGTTTAATAAAATAAATAGAATAGCCTATTTTACTGATACTTGTTTCATTCATTTATTTTTCTAATTATAATTCATTGCTTGCAGAATATGAAAATAACTGCCAAGGAAGTGAGAAGTCCCAACAATATATTCACTGCGATTATAAATCAGCAGAATCCGATGCTATGAAAAAGCATATAATGACCCGTCATTCAGGTGAGAAGCCTCATCAATGTCCTCATTGTGATTATAGCTCAGCAAAATCTGGAGGAGTGAAAAGGCATATAATGGTACGCCATAAAGAGGAGAAGCCTCATCAATGTCCTCACTGTAATTATAAATCAGCAAAATCTAGAGCTATGAAAAAACATGTTATGGCCCGACATACTGGTGAGAAGCCTCATCAATGTCCTCACTGTGATTATAAATCAGCAAAATCTGGAGGAGTGAAAAGGCATATAATGGCCTGTCATAAAGAGAAGAAGCTTCATCAATGTCCTCACTGTGATTATAAAACAGCAAAATCTGGAACTTTGAAAATACATGTAATGGCCCTTCATACAGGCGAGAAGCCTCATCAATGTCCTCACTGTGGTTATAAATCAGCAACATCTGGATCTGTGAAAAGGCATATAATGCTACTTCATAAAGGGGAGAAGCCTCATAAATGTACTAACTGTGATTATAAATCAGCAGAATCTGGAAATATGAAAAGGCATATAATGGTCTGCCATAAAGGAGAGAAGCCTCATCAATGTCCTCACTGTGATTATAAATCAGCACAATCTGGAAATATGAAAAGGCATGTAATGGTGCGTCATAAAGGGGAGAAGCGTCATCATTGTCCTCACTGTGATTATAAATCCTCAGAATCTGTAACTATGCAAAGGCATATAATGGCCCGTCATACAGGGGAGAAGCCTCATCAATGTCCTCATTGTGATTATAAATCAGCAAGATCTGGAACTATGAAAAGACATGTAATGACCCGTCACAGGTGACAGGCCTCATCAATGTCCTCACTGCCGTTATAAATGTGGATGTGTGAAAAGGCATATAATGGTACTTCATAAAAGGAGAAGCCTCATCAATGTACTAACTGTGATTATAAATCAGCTGGATCTGGAAGTATGAAAATGCATATAATGGTACTTCATAAAGGGATATGCCTCATCAATGTACTAACTGTGATTATATAGGTACCCAAGATAAGGGGGGGAAATCTGGTGGTTGAGTATGATCTAGGACAAATCACCTCCTTTCACAACCGTTGTCCAAGAAACAGTACAGTCTCTACCATGTACTGAACCCCAGACCGTTCACGGGTTGTAGCGGTACAGCTGTGACTTAGATATGACTGCATTTATTAAAGTTTTTTACTGATACGTTAATACTTGTTTCATTTATTTAGTTTTCTAATTATAATTCATTTCTTTCAGAATATGAAAATTATTGCCAAGGAAGTGAGAAGTCCCAGCAATATCCTCACTGTAATTATAAATCAGCGGAATCTGGAACTATGAAAAAGTATATAATGGTCCGTCATGAAAGGGAGAAGTCTCATAAATGTCCTCACTGTGATTATAAATCAGCACAATCTAGAAATGTGAAAAAACATGTAATGGCCTGTCATACTGACAAGAAGCCTCATCAGTGTCCTCACTGTGATTATAAACCAACAGAATCTGGAACTATGAAAATACATGTTATGGCCTGTCATACTGATGAAAAGCCTCATCAATGTCTTCACTGTGATTATAAATCAGTAAGATCTGAAGCTATGAAAAGGCATGTTATGGCCCGTCACAGGTGAGAAGCCTCATCAATGTCCTCACTGTGATTATAAATCAGTAAGATCTGAAGCTATGAAAAGACATGTTATGGCCTGTCACAGGTGAGAAGCCTCATCAATGTCCTCACTGTGATTATAAATCAGTAAGATCTGAAGCTATGAAAAGACATGTTATGGCTCGTCATACAGGGGAGAAGCCTCATCAATGTCCTCACTGTGATTATAAATCAGTAAGATCTGAAGCTATGAAAAGACATGTTATGGCTCGTCATACAGGGGAGAAGCCTCATCAATGTCCTCACTGTGATTATAAATCAGTAAGATCTGAAGCTATGAAAAGACATGTTATGGCTCGTCATACAGGTGAGAAGCCTCATCAATGTCCTCACTGTGATTATAAATCAGCACAATCTGGAGATATGAAAAGGCATGTAATGGTACGTCATACAGGGGAGAAATCTCTTAAATTTACATATCCTACTACAGCCAAGGAAAATGAAAATACATGCAATGCTCCATCATAGATTTGATGAACCTCATCAATATCCACACTGTGATTATAAACCGATAAAACTTGTTTTTTATATTTATACATCATACAGGTTTTATACGTCTTCATTTAAGGTAATCCCTTAAAAATAAGGGATATCATCAATGTAGCCCTGAAGCTACTTCCTCATTGTTTTCTTGTGTGTATCACTTAATTTTTGCGGAAGATGGCACACAAAATTTATCCAAGATGTTGAGCCTATTGGTAAAAAAAGGTCTTTCGGTGAACCAATAAGAGCTCCTATTAGGAAATGTCCTGGTGTGAATAAGTTGAAATTTTCAGGATCTTCACTTCATGGGATAATCTAATCGGTCATGAATTGAGGAGGAACTCTTTTGCGCTTTTGATGAGCGCTGTGCTCAGTTCATCAAATGCCATAGGCTGCTTTTCCCCAAAGACTTTATAAATAGTCCCCTAACAGATTTAACATCTGCCTCCTAAAGGCCTCTTAAGTTAGGAGCATGTGGTTGAACGAGTCTCCAGCTGATTCTGCGTTGACAGAGGTCTTTGCCTTCAAAACAGGGGAAGTTTAAACAGAAAACTTGGATAACTTGTTCTGGGAATCCAATATTTTCCTCTTAATAATGTCAGTGAGGGTCCTGCATGAAAGTGGGTATGGTGTAGATGGTCGCCAGATGGGACTGAGGCAGGAGAATATGATGCTTTGTCCAATACTCTAAGAAGGAGCTTCTCAATCTGGTGCCCTCCCTAAAGATACCCTGTTTGTTGAAAACAGGATAAAGTTGAGCATATTCCATCAGGATCCTGGGTAGTTCCTTGCAAAGACCAAAAAGTAGGTGTGCACTTTTTACCATCTTCAGGATTCGCCCTGTCCACTTGTTGAGGTTCTTTTATTCCCCAGAATGCTTTCGTTTGTTCCTCAATGGAGAAGTCGTTTTTGATAATGAAGACACGGTGAGTGAGAGGGAAGAGCTTTTTTATGGAGCCTGTGACTACTAACCTGTGTAATGTGGTTGGAATAAAGGACAAATCTTGAACCCCTAAGTACCCTAACATTATTGTTGGAGCATAAAAACTGCTGGCCAGAACCGGAACCAATGAAAAACTTTTCTTTCTACTCTGGTGTATCTTCATCTCTCTCTTTGGTCAAAAGATCATTATGAGCCAAGATGTGATTGGGTTTCATGCGCTGGCAGCAATGATTTTTGGATCAACAATTCTTACTCTAATGGCCCATTGTGAAGACATTTAAACCATATGTTCTACAAGCGGGTCTCATTGGTCTGTGTATCCAAGAGAAGTTTGATACAATCTTCACAGTTGGCTAAGCCGTAAAATCTCTTGCATTGCAGACATTGAGTGGATTTTGATTTAAATTCCTGTGACTCTTTGTATTGATTGTTTTAATAAAAGGGAAAGTCAGTTATTTATTTACAGCTTGTTTATTGTAAAGTATAAATATTTACTTATAAATTACCTATAAGTACAAAAAATAATGGTAGTACTACTACTAATTGGGGGGGGGGGCACGTGCCACCAGACGGTTTTTTTTGTACTGAAGAGAATCCATTACATTATATACTTATAGGTAAATTACAAGATCATAGTTGTTTAGATATATGATTAAAATAACAGAAAGAACATGAGTGAAACTATTGTTTTGATATTTTAATAAACCTTTGAAACCTTTCTATAAATACTACAAGTTTATTTCTAAGTTATTGTTGATTTTTTTGCCCATCTGCCCCCCCCCAGAAAGAAATCCTGGACCCGCCCCTGGGGGAGGGGGGCCACCAAAAGTTTTTTCGATGATTTCCATAGTAAACATGTTTTTTTTAATTAAAAATTAACTCCTGGGGACCGTGTTCGAAAAAATCGTCGTCTTGAATGGGTTAAAGAAACATTTAACAATAAGAGAAAAATTTACGTTATATAAGATATTGAAAATAAGTAAGGAAGGAAATAGTTGGGGGTGCAGTCATATTAAACACTAAATAAGGGGTACTTATTTTAATTTTGTGCCGACGTTTCGACGCACTTTGTGGGTCATTTTCAGGGGTAAGAAAGAAAACAGTTAAAACTATAAAAGTACATTACAGTACCAAGAATATGATAATATAAAAATATATGTAGAGTAATAGAAAATTAGAACAAAAAAGTGCGGGATATATATGAATAAAAATTAAAACCGCGATTCTTGATTTTTGATATTGAAAATAATTCCATCTGAATGTATATTGATAGGATTATAGTGTATTATAGAAGTGTCAAAGTGATTACTATCCTTATAATGCGTATTCTGTGATCGTTATATTCAAGATGTGGAATTAAGTAAGCCGACGCAATCACTGTTGGTAGCATTTCGAGAGAATCACGAATCACAGTTAGTAGCAGTTAAGAAACCACTGGTAACAAAAATAGCAGTAACAGCTCCAACGGATACAGTGATTTTTGTTACCTGTGATTTCATAGCTGCTGCTAACTGCGATCGCGATTCTGTTGAAATGGTACCAACAGCGTACTTAATTCCACATCTTGAATATAACGTTTAAGTTGTTACAAGATGATGAAGAGAAGTATCATAGACTTTTATGGGTAAAAGATAAAAGAAAAACTAAATCCTCCAATAAAGATTTTTATAATAATAATATAATGATAAAAAAGTGTCAACATTGATCCTCGTAAAATAGGCTTTTTAGATCGCTTTCCTATGGCTTCTCTTTTGTCCTTTCGGTACATTTTTTTTCATGGCTTTGCAAAATGACATCATAATTAGCCACCCACATAACAAATTCATGGAAATGTCCATGCTTTTGTAATGAATCGAGAGCGTAGGCTGCTTCTGCTTTATCACCTCTGTAGGCAATGCCTTGCCTTCCTATAAACAAAACTATGTCTATCAAACGTTTGATAACCAATCTTCTAGTTTGAATTTCACTTTCTTCCTGTTTAGTTTGGTTGATATTCAGAGAGTTGAAATATCATAGCCCTTTTGACTTTGAAAAGCAGCTTTCGCAGCAAGTTCATGATGGGTAGAGTTTTCGTGTATTTCTACTGATTTTTTTTTTTGTTTAATTATTTTATTGAATTGTACAACTGTAATATATACATCTAGTACAAGGGCTGTATGAATAAATGAAGACATGAAAGGACATGTAGAGGCACTACCCATTGGCAGCACTCTAATTACATTTCTATTATAGAAGGTCCCGAGGCCATCTTCTCTTCAGACGCCTAAGAGGAATGTCCGAGATGGAATTGGATGCACTGATGGAAACTAGTGGGTTTGGATGGGCCTGGAGTTTATTATGGAATCATAGGTATCTGGAATGGGCTAAATCGGTAACATATGGAACGTTAAGGTCATTATGGATGGTTTTATTTGTGACAAAATAAGGAGCGTTTTGGATTTTGCGAAGGATTTTGGATTGCGAGGATTGAATACGAGAGGAATTTGATGGTTTGGTGGATCCCCATAGTTCAATTCCGGAAGTCCATACAGGTCTTACAACAGTCACATAAATAAGTATTTTGTAATTTCTTATGTTTAGATAAATCATGGGGGGAAACGGGTAATGAAATAATTGAAACGGTACACATGGCTAGGAGTGATAACATGAAGTATACTATATTAAAAGGTTACAGATATAAGGGTTTCAATTATATTAAATAATCAATTAGTTTTAATTATACATAACAGTCTCCCCCACTATTCAAGAATTATTAACATTAAAATAGTACCATGAATCAAAAAGTATGTATCTTGTGAGGGGACATCAATACTGAAGTGATATGTTAGGATCTCGAAACCTTTCTGGGAGTCTTCTCTGACGGACAGGTCTGTTGATGGGACATAGAGGAGTCTGAAGAAAAGGCTCGGGTGACGATGAATCTGGAAGATCATGAGGTGCAAATGGAGTGCGAGGTTCCTGAGGTGGACCTGGAGCTCGAGGAATTTCATAAGACTGAGAAGGGCAAAAAGTAACAGTCTTTTTTGCTTTTACAAGGCGGTTTCTCAGTTGATTTATGTGACGTTTGAAAATTCTCCTTGATTCGTCCAGGCGGACAAGGTAATATTGTTGACCCCACCTTTGCGCCACCTCACCAAACTCCCACGTTGGCTTGTTAGTTTTGAAAACACGGATTTGCACTCTCTCCCCCACATGAAAAAATCTTCTGGTAACTCGCATTGACTGAGAAGAGTGTGGTTTGGTTGATAACAAGGCATCCAGGCGGATTCGGAATTTTCTTTTCAAATATAACTCAGCAGGTGAGGAGCCATTAGCAAGGGGAGTTGATCTGTAATGAAATAGGATATTTGTGACTTTTTCTGGCATAGGGGTATCGTCATTTGACAAGGCCCGCAACTTATCCTTAAGTGTCCGCACATTGCGTTCAGCAAGGCCATTAGTTGCTGGATGGCCGGGGGCTATACATTTTTGAAAAATTCCGTTTGTGCGGCAAAAAAGATGAAACTCTTCGCTCTGGAAAATGCTAGCGTTATCTGAAACAAGCTGGTTTGGGAATCCATGCGTTGAAAAAATCTTTCTGATAAGATTTATGGTTGATGACGTGGTAGGTGCTTCTTTGATAGGTTCAACTTCCGCCCATTTTGACTTAGCATCTATGCAAACAAGGAAATAATGGCCCTGGAACGGTCCAGCATAATCTATATGGACTCGTTCCCAATTCTCGGATGGTTCATCCCAGGGGTGAACTGGTACTTTTGGTGGAGCCGATCTTGTTAGGGCGCACTGCTTACAACTCTTGACAAATCACTCAATCTGACTGTCAATTCCAGGCCAGTAAACATATTTTCGGGCTAATTGTTTCATTTTCATGATCCCTAGATGTGTTTCATGAAGTTCTGATATAACTTGACTTCGAAGGGATGTAGGGATGACAATACGATCTTGGCGGAAGATGACATCTTCATGCAGTGTAAATTCTGAGTCCACGCAGTCGTTTTTCAGTGACTCGATGATTTTCTTGAGTTCCGGATCCTTCTTGGTTTCCTCTTGAATAGTCTCAAATGTAACTTTATTGCTTGAGATATGAACAAATTGTTCAGAAAAAATTTGGTGAACTTCTTCTCCCATCAAGGTGTCAGTTGATGTATGGATAGCAGGAGCAGGAGCTCGTGAAAGCCAATCAACATTATTGTTTTCTTCGCCAGATTTGAATTTTACTTTATAATCAAATCCTGACAGAAATCAGGCGTATCGCAACAATCGTGCGCTTGTCATGCGTGGCAATTGTTTATTATGCTGAAAAATTCTTGATAGTGGTTGATTGTCAGTTACTAGGGTGAACTGTTTGCCAAAAACATAATCATAAAAATGATTTACACCAAAAATAATAGCAAGAGCTTCCCTGCCTAGCTGGCTATAATTAGCTTCTGAAGATGAGAGTGAGCGGGAAGCATAGGCAATAGGTCTTTCAGCATCATCTACGGGGTGGCTTAGAACTGCTGCAACGCCATCTGGGCTTGCATCGCATGTAAGAATGACTGGTAAAGTAGGGTCAAATGGAATCAGAACGCGGTCACTACAAAGCTCTGCCTTTAATTTCAAAAAGGAGGCTTCACAATCCCTCGTCCATGAAAATCGTTGATTATTCCGCAACAACCTGCGGAGGGGGAATGACAAGGCTGAAAATTGTGAAATGAATCGTGAGTAATATGTAAGAAGTCCCAGAAATCTACGAACTCCGTCAGCATCTTTAGAGCGTGACATATTGTTGACAGCTCGCACTTTTTCAGGGGATTTTCGAATTTGGTTGTGCTCTACAACATGACCTAGGTACTCAATTTTTTCTCCAAAGAAAGAACACTTACTTTGGTTGACATGTAGGTCGTGGTCAGCAAGACGTTTGAGGCAGGCGCGCAAATTTTGAGTACATTCTTCCAAAGTTGCTCCATGGCATATTATGTCGTCAAAATATGATTCTGATTTTGGCAACCCTTGAAGAACTTGAGACATAGGAGATTGTGAATTCAAAGTAGAATGTACTTCCGACTCGTGTAAAAATTCAGAGGGGAAGAGAACAAGTATCTCGGTGAATGATATTTTCCTCAGAGCTCAGTTCATTCGAGGAATACGTCATAACTGGATAAGGGAACAGCTTCTCCAGTCAACTGTGACTTGCTTTGATCAAATTTTAGCCAAAGCCACTGCACTAGAGGTCGCTCATATTGAGAGTGCGGAATTGTCAAAGCAGTCTAATACAGGTACTTCATCTTTCTCCAGTGACACGTATCACCTATCTGGGTCATCAAATCACCCACGAAGGGATAGGAAGTCTCAATTTCGAAGTAAATCGCAAGACCGTTCGTCCAACCACCCTGATTCTCGTAATAAATTTCATTCATCAGGAGCCAAAAATAGATCCCACAGCCGAGGTAGAATAGATAACAATTGGCGACGAGAAAAAACTGATTAAACTATCCGAGTTTCAAGTTCGCGACGTGTTACACGGACATTGCCGGCAGTTTGTATTTCTTGTATAAATGTAATTTTGACCGCGAGTGCTTTTCCGTAGTACTTTTTCACTGTTTTATCGGTTTTCTATTTTATTTATCGTTCGGATTAATTATCAAGATCATCAAGAATGGATGCACAACAATTTCAAGAATTCATGGGTGTGCTTACATCACTTCTAACCTCTCAAATTGATTTTAATTATCCTATTCCGATCTACTGATTTATATACTTTTTTGAAGAAACATCATAACCAGTAATGAAGCTATAGTCTCTGTGTCCTGTATCACCAAAAGCCATACAGCACGAACAGTACCTACACTTTATTCAGCTGAATTGAATATCAAAACCATTTTCGGTGTATTTTTGGCAAATCTCGGTAATAAAGTTTAGAAGGCTCAAGTGGCAATTCTGTAGCTTTTCCTTCTACTACTTGAATAGGATGTTTTTCCATGAAAGCTTTTTTAATCGTGATTGGGTCGCTTTCGTTTGGACAAACTCCCAAGTTGTTGCTTAGCTGCTTCATAGGTCCCCTGATTTTCTTCATCATCTTCTGCATCTGAATTGGAGCTTAATTTGCCAACCAGATACGATAGATGATGCTTTACATGTGGCTGGTTGCAAGCAGGCGCCTCACCCCTCTCAACTGTACAAGAAGAAGTTGATGCAGTTACAGACTGATTTGAAGGCGGTAAAGTGAACTCTTCAATAAAATAAAACATATGAATATGAAATAAAACATTGCACCGTAGCTACGATTTACATAATGGCAGATAATTACTAACATTGTTTTAAGGTAATAAAACCATGCAATGAAATGAAACATAAAAAAAAAATGATTATGGTTATAAAAAGCATAATGTAAAAAAACACTGCTTTCACTAGGGAATCCCCTTAACTATACTATACTGTAACTAGAATTAATTATGATTTTCAAGATCATAACTAATTGTAGCTACAATATATTTAAGTTACAACATTGCTCGTAATAATTATATTTTGTCTAATGATGAATAAACCGACAAAGTATGAACATTAGGCATAAACCACCTTCTTATGACCTAGGCCTTAACACATTTCTATTGCGAATTCATCCACAATGTGAGATTGTTTTTTTGTAAAGTTTATTTTGTTAAATTATAACAATTAATTACCCCTATTAGTGAAAACCTTTAAATTAAAAAAATGCAAAACTAAGAGAGTTAAGTTCTTAGTACACGACGTAAAAATTTAGAATAAATAGAACAAAATTAAAAAAAATTACAACCCATTACAAAAATAATAATCTAAAATTTCGTTGACCTTACCTACAGTCGCGTCATCGTTTCTCCCTGTGGTAGAGCAAGATGGTTTAACCACGACAACCATGTAGACATCGAACTGGTATACTGGAAAGCTTCTTTCTTTTTTGATAACCACTCTTGTAAGTTCGCTTTATTGCTTTTGCTCCGTTCGTAATATTAATTAATCGAACAATGTATTGGAACTCAAGTCTCAAGGACTCAAGATTCAACTAAACAAAACTGTGCTGTAAATTTAGCAAACCTCATCACACAAATGAATAGGTTTCTCCAAGGGCTGGTACTCTATTGTGAGACAAAGTAGATATTGCCGAAAGATGGAAAGAATATTTCAATGATTGGCTTAACCCGGGTAAAGAAAATTCTCAAGAAACCACAATAATAAACTTATCGGGGACATTATTAGATGATATGTCTCTAGAACCACCAGAAGTGGAAGAAGTTGTAAAATTAAAAAATAAAAAGGCACAATGATTTGATGATATTCCTGGAGAAATGC
The DNA here is from genome assembly GCA_964056705.1 of Troilus luridus. Classification (NCBI taxonomy): domain Eukaryota; kingdom Metazoa; phylum Arthropoda; class Insecta; order Hemiptera; family Pentatomidae; genus Troilus; species Troilus luridus. The sequence continues at coordinate 199,809,623 of OZ057412.1, forward strand.
TTAAACATGGTGGTGGCCGGTCGCATCATGAAATTTATAAACTAATCCTGGAAATATGGATTAAGGAAGAAATGCCTAAGAAATGGTACAAGGCCGTTATTGTGCCGATACATAAGAAGGGAGATTACATAAGATAAATAAGAATCGCAAAATTATATAGGAATAACACTCCTTTGCTCAATCTACCAAGTGTTATCAATACTACTATTTAATTAATGATAACAGCAGAAGCAGTTCTGGGCGACTATCAATGTGGGTTCCGCCCTGGAAGATCAACTGTTGACCACATATTTACGATCAGGAATATGCTTGAGAAATGTAGATCTACACCACCTCTTCATTGACTACAAAACAGGCATACGATAGCATAGAAAGAAATGAGCTGTAAGAAAACTTGATGTTTCTTGGGTGCCCTAAAAAACTTATCAGATTGGTAAGGATGACACTGCAGAATAGTAGCGGTGTGGTTAAGGTCCAGAGACTTCCCAATTAATAAAGGAGTTAAACAAGGAGACCCTATATCTCCAGTGTTGTTTAATTTGGTGCTGCAGAAAATAATAATGACAACGATAGCAAGGATAGAGGGGTGCATTTATAACAACATGAAATGAAAACGTGCTCTTGGAAGCATTATTGGAATGTGATGAGGCAGCTTGGAAGGCATGAGGAAAGCTAGGGCTCATTTTAAATAAAGATAAAACAAAATACTTGCTCTCATCTAGTGGATATCTCCAAGGAAAAGGGTCCAGTATTGAAAATGTTAAGATATTTAAATATCTTGGCACCATTATTACAGAAGATAACAGACTGGAACATGAAATAAAGGCTAGGATTGAAAACGGTAACAGATGCTATTGGTCCCTCAGAAACGTGTTCCAAAATAGAGCTATACCCCGTCGTATGTCTCAAAATAAGGGTACATAAGACGATACTTCGTCCTGTTGTCTATGGTGGGGAGGCGTGGACTTCAACCAAGCATCACCAGAGATTATTCTTAAAAGAGTGCAAGGCCCAATCAAGGGAGGAAATTGTTTCCGCATGAAAAGGAACCAAGTACATAAAGACCTATGGAGAACCTGACATAGTTTCTTGTATTATTATAAGATTGATATGGTCAGGGCAAGTTCACAGAATAAAAAAAAGGCTCCCAAAGCTGATTCTGGAGGGACGTCCAGATGGAGAAAGAGGAAGAGGAAGGCCTAGAATGCGATGGCTGGATGATGTGGAAGCAGACCTTAAGCTCCTGGGTGTAAAAACATAGAGAAGAGCAGCGGAAGATCGCTCAAAGTGGAGGAGAATTGTTGAGGAGGCCAAGGTCCTCCATGGACCATAGCGCCATGTGATGATGATAAGGTATTTAATAAACTTGATCAATTTCAATAACATTTTTCTTTTAAACATATCATTTATTTGATACATTGACATGTTTATTAGAAGTTATCTAAACAATTGATTTAATCTCTAATTTCATTAAAATCTTTACAATTTCTGTAGGTAAATGTTTGTTCAAATGAAAAGAGTTCATTCAACACAGTAAACAATGTTTAAATTCGAAATTATGTGATATTGTGGCTGTATTCAATATTATAATATAATAAAGGCATTAGAAAATTAAATATGATAGAATATAGGCAATATACAAAATTACAATGTTAATTTTAATAAATAAATTACTTTTTAAAACAAAACAGAAGTTGAGCTATCTCCAGGTTTCGCCATTTCAGTGTCTGCAATTGATTGGAAACAAATGATTTTATAACCTGAAATTTGTGCCTGAATGACTAGACTTTGTCTGATGAGACTGGATCGGATCAGATCCATAAATCCTCAACAAACATATCCAAACAGGAATCCTTCAAAGTATAATGCTTTGTCTTTCCATTAATCCAATCCAAAGAATCACAGGAATTTAAATCAAAATCTACTTAATGATAGCAGTGGAAGAGATTTCTATATAGCTTAGCCAACTGTGAAGATTGTATCAAACATCTCTTGGAGATTAACACCAACAAGACCATATGCTTTAAATGCCTTCACAATGGGCCTAATATTACACTGAGAATTGTTGATTCAAATATCATTACCGCCAGCACAGGAAACCCAATCACACCTTGGTTCATAGAGATCTTGTGACCACAGAGAAAGATGAAGATACACCGAAAAAGGAAGAAATGTTTTTCATTGGTATCCATTCTAGCCAGCAGTTCTAATGTTCTAACAAGTGTTCTGCTGAGGACAGTTCCCACTCTTATCAGGGGACCTAGGAGAGATTTTCATTCCGTGTACAGACTGCTCGATTCAGCAAGTTAAGCTAAGTTTATGATATGTTATCTACGCCCTTTAAAGGTTATAATATCCAGCCTCATATATTGACCCTTACCAACACAACTTGTCAAAGGTTTCACTCAGTGTGTTCTAGCACTTATATTGAAGACAAAGATTTTAAGGTTAAACCTCTGGTTTAACATCATATAACATCTAAATTACCAATTATCACTCTTCCGACTAATAAATTATGACTTTACCACAAGCAGATAACCAGTTTGGTGAAGTCAATTGAAATTTTTCATCAAATAATTCCTAGCGCTGTTAGACCCTCCTCATTCTGTCCTTTATTCCAACAACATTCTTGCTGGTGGTCATGGGCTACAAAAAAAAACCCTCTTCTAGAACTACCCGGGATCCTGAAGGTATACGCTCAACTTTATCTAGTTTTCAACAAAAGGGGTATCTTCAGGGTGGGCAACAGAACAGATAGTAAGAACATTGATAAGGTTTCCCACCTCTATGACGGGCCATTACATGTCTTTTCATAGCTCCAGATCTTGCTAATATAAAATCATTAGAAAGGACATTAATGAGGCTTCTCACCTGAATGGCGAGCCGTAACATGTCTCTTCATACGTACAAGTAGTACTGATTTATAATCACAGTGAGGACATTGATGAGGCATCTCACCTGTATGATGGCCCATAACATGTATCCTCATATGTACAAGTTGTACTGATTTATAATCACAGTGAGGACATTGATGAGGCTTCTTACCTGTATGACGGGCTATTATATGTCTTTTCAATGTTCCATATTCTGCTGATTTATAATCACAGTGAGAACAATGATGAGGCTTCTCACCTGTATGACGAGACATAACATGTTTTTTAATAGCTCCAGAATTTGCTGATTTATAATCACAGTGAGGACATTGATGAGGCTTCTCACCTGTATGCCGGGCCATAACATGTATTTTCATAGTTCTAGTTAATGCTGATTTATAATCACAGTAAGAACATTGATAAGGTTTCTCACCTTTATGACGGGCCATTACATGTCTTTTCATAGCTCCAGATCTTGCTGATTTAAAATCACAGTGAGGACATTGATGAGGCTTTACACCTGTATGACAGGCCATTACATGTATTTTCATATCTCCATATTCTGCTGATTTATAATCACAGTGAGAACAATGATGAGGCTTCTCACCCGTATGACGGACCATAATATGTCTTTTCATATTTCCAGTTAATGCTGATTTATAATCACAGTGAGGACATTTATGAGGGTTCTCCTCTCCCTGACAGGCCATTAAATGTCTTTTCATATCCCCAGATCTTCCTGATTTATAATCACAGTGAGGACATTGATGAGGTTTCTCTCCTTTATGAAGTACCCTTATATGCCTATTCATATCTCCAGATTGTGCTGATTTATAATCACAGTGAGGACAGTGATGAGGCTTCTCACCTGTATGACGGCCCATAATATGTATTTTCATATTTCCAGTTACTGCTGATTTATAATCACAGTGAGGACATTTATGAGGGTTCTCCTCTCCGTGACAGGCCATTAAATGTCTTTTCATATCCCCAGACCTTCCTGATTTATAATCACAGTGAGGACATTGATGAGGTTTCTCTCCTTTATGAAGTACCCTTATATGCCTTTTCATAGTTCCAGATTCTGCCGATTTATAATCGCAGTGCGGATATTTTTGAGAATCCTCACTTCCTTTGCAATTATTTTCATATTCTGAAACAATAGATTAGAATTAGAAAGAGTAATAAAGCACCATTAAAAAATTAATAGTCATATATAGGCCATTGATTTTATTAATCATTTTTAGTGATTCATAAAACCATTCAATATTTCCTAGGACAGTTCTTTCTTAACAAACCGCTTATATTATTATATATATAATCAATGACTAAAAATGCATACTAATTACAACATTATTTATTTATATGCTTGTAATTATACCTACACACAAACACTATTCATAATTTCATTGTAAGTTTTATATTTTTCTTTTCATTTTCAAGGCATTTTCTACTATCATAACTATAAACTGTCATGCATTCAACTATATCTGATATTAAAACTGAAATCAAATTCAAACTAATCAACACTGAATCAATAATTGACCCATCTAGTTCAGTTTCTTTACATATCGTCGCTGCCATTTCCAACTATCGAAGGTGAAAATCGGTAGTTTTGATGAGAATTTAAAAAAATTAGTTTTAAGGTTCAATAAACAGTAGTGCCTATAGTCAAACCAATAACATTCGTTTTACATTGTTTTTGTGACTGTTAGATGCCTCTATATGAATTTTATATTAATTATCAATCAGTTGCTTTAGTGTCATAGACTATTTCATATATAGCCGAGATATCAGAAGGTATTTTACAGATGTAAAGGTGATTAGAGGGACGGAAATAGGAAGTTACCACATGCTCTTAGTAGCTGATATGAGGGTGCTTAAAGAAAGGAAGCAAAAGAAGAAAGCCTACGAGAGGATAGAAGTCAACAAGCTACAGGACCCTCAGAAGATCTTAGAGTACGAAGCAGAGCTGAGGAACCGCCTACAGGAAGTAGACGCGAATGCAAGCCTGGATAATATGTGGAACGGCATTATGCATTCTACAAGCAGCTACTGAAGTCTGCGGAGTGAAGAGGGTCTGGTCAGGAAGTAAACGTACTTCGTGGCGGAATGAGGATCTAAGGATACAGTTGAAGGAGAAGAAAAAGGATTGGAAGGTGTTTGAGCAACCTCGAAATAGTTATTGGACCTTTCGATGAGAACTCCGAAATGGATAAGGAAAATAAATTTCTGATTCAATTATACCAGATCGCATGTCATTTTGAATGTAACCTTTTATTAAACTAATAATATAAATCAATTTTCATAAATTAAGTAACTAATAATTTTGAGAATGAAAAACAATTAATTAAATTAAAGAACAATTTAAACGCTTTTATAATGAGAAATGAAGTTACTTATATTAACTAAATTATCAACAACTAATTAATAACAAAAAGAAAACAAATATTTATTTTTTTACGATAGTAAATTTAACTCTATTAAATTACAAATAAAATCTATTACAAAATAATGAATGTTTATGCGGTTTTCTGATTGCAATGATATAATAATGAAAACTCTTATCTGTCTGTCGAAGTAGTTTTCAGTAGATGGTAGATTCTCGGCAGGGCGAGCTGGATGTTGAGACGATAGAGGATTTTCGTCGGCAGGGCGAGCGAAGATGGTGAAACAATAGAGGTTGAGATGATCGACTGGGTCAATTCGAATTGGTCGAATCTATGACGAAGTTTAAACTAATTACACCTGCAGGTGGGCAGCAAATTAGTATCTTCTTCAAATTCACACAAAACAATTTTGGGGCTCCTATAGAGCATACGATGTGCATGTCAAGAGGCTCGCGTCAACACTGACTTAAAATTCACAAAAACAACTTTGGGCTCCTAAAGAGCATATGATGTGCACGCCTAAGGGCTCGCGTCAACACTGACTTAAAATTCACAAAAACAACTTCGGGCTCCGAGAGAGCATACGATGTGCACGGCTAAGGGCTCGCGTCAGCACTGTCTCCCTTGGTCTCGCCGGGGCGAACAAAAGCCGCTCGACTCTCTTTTGTTTTTCTCTCTTCACTTATATAACATATGTTTTCACACTTACTACAAATATTACACTTATATCTAAACCAAATAAAACTACCTCTTAAATTATTCTAAACAATTATGAAATTAAACGTTTAAATTATTATATTAAATAAATGGGAAAAATAAGTAAAAATGCTCTTTCTTTAATGAAAACAATTATTTTTTAATTTTTATGATTAAAACTAATAATATTTTATAAGGTTACTATTTCATCTGGCCTTAACAGAAGGAATACTGCCAAGAAAAAACACAAGAGAAATGGCAGGTCTAGGTGGTGGCTCGAAACAGGGTTAAAGAGGGAGTTAGAAAGGCGAAGCAGAAGTCGTGTGAAGAATTTGGGAAGAAGATGGATCAGGATCACCAGGAAAACATAAAATCTTCTGGAAAATGATAAAAGCTTTGAGAGGGCGCAAGTGCAAAGCAGTAAGAAACATGAAGAATGAACAAGGCAAGGTGATCTCGGAAGACAAAGCTGTCCTTGATGTCTGGAGGCGGCATTACAGGAAGCAATTTGGTGTTAATGACCACCACTCAAGAAGCCGCAGTGCGCCTTGGAATGAGGAGGAGTATGACGAGATGATCGAAGAGGAAGAGATCGAAAGAGCAATACCTAAAATGAAAACAGGGAAAGCACCAGGACGGGATAACATAGTGGCCGAAATGGTAAAACATGGGGGCCCTGAGCTGGAACCCACCCTACAAGCTCTCTTCCAAAAAGCCTGGGATGAAAAAAGGATCCCAACAGACTGGGAAAATAACATCATAATCCCCATCCACAAGAAAGGATGCCAGGCTGAATGTACCAACTACCGACCTATATGCCTATCACCGGTAGTCTACAAATTATATACTTCAATCCTGGAAGGTCGGCTTAGACCACTAGTGGAATGCCAAATTGGAGAAGAGCAAGCGGGATTCAGACCAGGATGACAAACACAGGATCATAACTTCTCACTAAGAAATATCCTCCAGAAATCCTGGGACCGTGACAAGAATATGTATATTGCATTTCTGGATCTTAAATCGGCTTTCGACTCAGTCCCAAGAGAGGAGATATGGGCTGCCCTAAGAAACAAGGACATACCAAGGAATTTGGTGGAGGCTATAAAATCCACCTATCAGGGGCCTAAAGGAATCATTAGGCTCATGGATTGGAGTCTGGCCATTTTGGTATAGCAAGAGGGGTCAAGCAAAGAGACAGTCTGAGCCCTTTGTTGTTCCTCCTGTTCCTGGATGAGGTAGCATCCATCTGTAGGAGAAGAACTGAGAGAACATTTCTGGGGCGAAGAAATCTGTATCCGGTTGTGGTCCAGTTTCTTCTCTATGCGGACGAAGTAGTACTAATTGCTGACTCAGTCCGAAAGCTGCAACAAGTGGTGACGGAATGGTGTGAAGAACTCTGACAGGAATGGGCATGGGGGATGGGGATTTTAGATGTATAATGTGTAGAGGATTGGTCTGAAGATACTGCTTTGAGGAACACCAGCATACTGAGAAAAGAGAGATGAATATACATTTTTATGGTTTACTTTGAATAACCTGTTAGTGAGATAGGATTGGATAATGAGAAAGTATGTAGGGGGTTGGAATTTGTAAAGCAATCCCGGGTATCAGGCTCGGTCAAAAGCCTTTCCCGTTCCACGTCAAGAAAGGCTTCGGAATAAAATACTCCAAATTTCAATGCAGAGGAAACAGCATCCACCACATCATGACAGTGGAATGGGATGTTCCGAATCTAAACTGTTGATCAGGTATAATGTTTCAGGGAATAACAGTGCTTTTTCTTCGTCAGATCTTGACCAGACGTTAGTGTCACTAGATCAGTCACTTCATCAAAATAAATCTCTTTAAAAACAAAGTTTTCCTCATTATCTAGATAAAGAGGTTTTAATGTGGAATCTAATGTAATTGCGATTGGGACAAATCAGATCTTAGTTCGAAATATAAGACAACATAGTAAAGGGTTTCATCGTCTCCAGATCTACAGTTTACTATAGTAATCATAAAGAAGGAAAACTCATCTTTCCACCAAGACACATGAAAATGTACAAAGTACCACCTTACTATGAAAGATCCAAAAAAGTTTAAATTAAAGTTACATTTGAAATTTGTCATTTTTAAAAGTTATTTTTTTATACTAATATTAACCATACTCTGTAAAAAAAACAGATAAATATGTCCCTTACCTTCATCTGATAGAAGCAGTTCTTCATATTTCACACATGTTTCTTGTTTAATATGAGTAGCCACACCTGTGGACATGAAAATAATATAGGAGAAAGAAAACTCATCTTTCCACCAAGACATACATGAAAATGTACAAATTACTTACCAAACTACTATGAAAGATCCAAAAAAATTATTTTAAAAAAAATTAAATTTGAAATAAGTAATTTTTAAAAGTTAATACATTAGTGGAAAAATTCCAACTAAGAACCTCAAGTCTCTAAACTAAAACAGGAAATTAAAAATACCAGTTCAATATTTCGCCTCTTCAGGCATCCTCAGGGCAGAAAGAGAATAATAGGAAACTAAAAGATGAATAATGCACCCAAAAAAAAAAAAAATATCCCAAGGCTCAAATGCAACTACTGAAACATAGGGAAGGTTACTAGATTCCCAGCTGGCTAAGGTTAGATAAAAACAGCTGATAATACTCCAGATTTGAAACATCAATATACACTCACCAAGCCCCAAAAAACCCAACAGGAAAACCAAATAAAATAAATAATAGTAACAAACAACACAAGAACAGAAGACAAGAAACTATATGAAAAAATGAAAGTAAAAGTGCAAGCAAAAAAGAGAATTTATAAAAAACCAGTGGACTGATGGTTATTCCACAAAAATTATATATTGAAAAGGGTACGGTCAACAGAGACATCAAATAAATGTTAATACAGTAGTGGAAAAATTCCGACTAAAAACCTCAAGTCTCTAAACTAAAACAGGAAATTAAAAATACCTGTCCAATATTTCGCCTCTTCAGGCATTCTCAGAGAATAATAGCAAACTAAAAGATGAATAATGAACCCAAAAAAAAACAAACATCCCACAACCTCCAAGGCTCAAATGGAGTTGCTCCATTTGCAACTTATGCCCGTTTCCAAATTATTCACTTCTTTGTATGTTTCCTTATTAGATATCAACCTATATCCTTCCTGTGTCTTAACAAATTAAATAATTTATTTGCCTCACATCGATTTGAATCCGGGACTTTCAGCACAGCAATTAAGCTACTCCAGTCCATGGAAACCATGGATTGCATTTGAGCCTTGGAGGTGGTGGGATGTTTGTTTTTTTTTGGGTGCATTATTCATCTTTTAGTTTGCTATTATTCTCTTTCTGCCCTGAGGATGCCTGAAGAGGCGAAATATTGGACAGGTATTTTTAATTTCCTGATTTAGATTAGAGACTTGAGGTTTTTAGTTGGAATTTTTCCACTAATGTATTAACATTTATTTGATGTCTCTGTTGACCGTACCCTTTTCAATATTTAAAAGTTAATTTTTTATACTAATATTAACATACTCTATAAAAAACCAGATAAATGTTTCTTACCTTCTTCATCTGATAGAAGCAGTTCTTCATTTTTCAGACATGTTTCTTGTTTAATATGAGTAGCCACACCTGCAGACATTTGAATAATATAGGAGACAAAAAAACTCATCTTTCCACCAAGACATACATGAAAATGTACAAAGTACCAACTTACTATGAAAGATCAAAAAAAAAAAAATTACATTTGAAATTTGTCATTTTTTTATACTAATATTAACCCTACTCTATAAAAAAAACAGATAAATGTTTCTTACCTTCATCTGCTAGAAGCAGTTCTTCATCTTTCACACATGTTTCTTGTTTAATATGAGTAGCCACACCTGTTGACATGTAAATAATATAGGAGAAAGAAAAATCATCTTTCCACCAAGACATACATGAAAATGTACAAATTACTATGAAAGATAAAAAAAAATTATTTAAAAAAATTACATTTGAAATAACTAATTTTTAAAAGTTATTTTTTAATACTAATATTAACCCTACTCTATAAAAAACAGATAAATGTTTCTTACATTCATCTGATAGAAGCAGTTCTTCATGTTTCACACATGTTTCTTGTTTAATATGAGTAGCCACACCTGTTGACGTGTAAATAATATAAGAGAAAGAAAACTCATCTTTCCACCAAGACATACATGAAAATTTACAAAGTACCACGTTACTATGAAAGATCAAAAAAAAAAATTACATTTGAAATTTGTCATTTTTAAAAGTTAATTTGTTATACTAATATTAACCCTCCTCTATAAAAAAAAAACGATATAAATGTTTCTTACCTTCATCTGATAGAAGCACTTCTTCCTGTTTCACACATGGTTCTTCCTTAATATGAGTAACCATTCCTGTTGACATGAAAATAATATGTAAAATGAGGAACAGGAAACATCTAATTACACAAATAGTCAGTGTTCAGAAAAAAGTGCTAATTCAACAAAGATAATTCTGCTTCCCTCAATACAATTAACTCTGGACAAATTTGACATAAACACTTATTTACTGGGGCAGCTACTATAATATATATCATTATTATACTATACAATAACTGGTGTTTATTTATTATTGGTAAAAGCAGGTTTCTCACATCATGTTATAACAATTATAGAAGCTAAGGACATTCATTCTAGAGTAGGGAGATCTCGCTTCATCACCTGGCCCAGGTACAATAACCACTGGGCCTTCAGGTTAGTTCTACAAGACAGATCACTCTCAATACATACCCTTGGGTCATCATCACCAGGAAGCAACCTTGGGATAAGGTTAAGAGGTGGCATCAACAGGAGCGGCATTATAAGCGCTGAACAAATTAAAATAAGCTCTAACAAGCTGTTAAGGACTTCTGATGAGTTAATTACAACTTATGTAAAACCTTTCTAAGCAGTGCAGCCATTCCTGTAATTGTTTCCTAACTTGGTACTATTTTATAAACCTTCTCTAATGCTATCAATATTACATCATGCCTAGAAATGATGATAACAAGAAAATAAAATGGGTAAGGAAGGAAACAAATAGGAATATCGGAGGATGAGTGCTAAAAGAAATATTGTTACTTGCAATTTTTAATTATTTTATTTTGTTATAGTTCCTAAAGTCAATATCAAAGAAGAAATGGAAGAGCAGTTTTATTATGGTGAGAAAAATATTGTATAAAATTAACATATTTTAAGTTTTTGTTTAATTTTCTTCTCTTACATAAATAGTAATATCATTCATGTCATCCAAATCTTATGGAATACAATATATATTTTAAATGCCTTATAGGCAAAAACGTACCCGTTTATTCAGTTTCATTTGTCAATTCTTCCTTGATAGAAACATTACAGTTATTTATACCTGAAAGTTAAGACCACATGATTAACTCAAGAGATTTAACTATAACTTGAAACCAGTGAGCAACAAAATATGTTCAACAAATGGAATATATTTGATTTGAAAATATTATTTATTAACAACAACAATTTTCTTATTAAACAAAAACTTAAAATATAGTAATTTTATGCAATATTTTTCACACCATGATAAAGCTGCTCTTCCATTTCTTCTTTGATGTTAACTGCAGGAACTATAACAAAATAAAATAATTAAAAATTGCAAGTAAAAATTTTTCTTTTAGCATTCATTCTTTCATTTAATTATTTTCTAAACTAGTAAATATAATTGGAAATATTAACAACTGGAGAAAAATATATATTTAATCTTCTAAAGAGGAGAAGATAGAGGGAGATTTGATTAACAAATTGGCCCAAGTAAACATAAAAAGAATACAACATAAAGAGGTTAATACAATACATTTTTCTCACCTTCATCGAGGATAAGCGGCTCACTCTCCTGTTTCAAATGAAACACCTCACCTGCAGGTATAAAGTAATTTTTTTTTAACAAAATTTAAATTAGGAACTTGGTCATATATTTTATTAATAAGTTGTTAAATGTTTTTCAACTACTAATTTAAAATACAATTTTTTTCAAATAATTCCAAATAAGGAATATATTACACCACTATTGCGATTTACCAGTATCTTCTCTCATTTAATATAAATTGTTGAAAATACAACAAATTTCAGTTATTAATTATTACAAAATGTAAACAAAAATGAATTAATTACTTAAGAGGACATGAACAATAACAAGGATGAGTGGAATGGTTTAAAAGAAACAGCCCAAGAGGTACTAGGTTAAATTACAAAAAGGAATGGTGAAGGGTTTGATGATGAATGTGTAAGAGCCTTTGAAGAAAGGAAAATAAAGCTGCAGAGATACAAGGGTCAAAAGAGAAAATATCAAAACAGCAGAAGGAAAGCGATTAATTTATGTAGAAAAAAAGAGAGAATAGATGAAGAAGAAAGTTGAAGCTATGAAACTAAAAGATAGCAAAGAGGAAAGGGAATTTTATCAAAATCTGGCGGATTAGGAATGGGTTTCAGGAACAGATGATGTTATAGCCATAATAAAAGTGGTAAGAAGATCAAAGAGAGAAAAATTATGAACAGATGGGTGGAGCATTTGGAGGAAATTCTTAATGTGAAGTGCCTGTGCAGAAAGAAATAGAGAGAAAAGTAAGAACACTCTATAATATTAAGAAGAATGTAAATATATATATACACATATATATATACATATATATACACACATATACATTTGTTTCTTACCGATTTGATCCATCACTTCTTTTTCTTTAAAACAGAAATTTAAAGTCGAGAAAACGTAAACAACACACGCCTTTCCTATCATGCAGAGAGCTCTGTGTTCGTTCAGTGAAGAGTCGTTCCATTAGTGAGAACTATCAGTTCTTCAATAGCTAAGTTTTAAGTTACAACTCTTTATTTCAATTAGGTCAGAACTATTTTTCAATTTCTTATATGTTACAATGAGAAATTTACACTCTCAGAATAGACCAGTTGGGGACATGTTACGAATGGATTTGCCACTGTAATATAAATAAATAAAAACAATACAATAATGAACTAAAAAAAATAATTAATGACTGTCGGGTATTAAATATTGAATAAAATTAAATAATTGAGGCAGTGGCAAATCCATTTCACACAAACCTCATTGGTCACCCGGCTGTTTATAACCTTCCTATTTCACTCCCGTTACATAAATCCCCAATGGCATCGGCAAAGAACCTAACCTTGGGTCTCACTACATGACCAGACCGGGTGTGGTAGCAACCTGCTTCAGTTGCTTCTGTTCTGCATCGAGGACATTCGAAGGGTCATCTGCTGAGGTAGGTGAAGGAGTCGATCCCTGTTGGCGCTGGTCGCAGTTACAGGCGATGTTGAAGGTCGCTCCCCGTTTTCGCCGTCCATCGCTGATTCCGTCAGGAGATCCGCTGGCTTCAGACGGTCCATTGTTATATTCTTCGATCCTGAAGCCAACTCCACCTTATAGGTTATCTCCTGCCGGGATATTAATACCTTTTAGGGTCCTATATACGGCGGTTTAAGCGGCTTCCTCACCACATCATCCCTGAGGACCAAGCCCTTTAGGTCTCGGTGAACAAAGGTCTTGGCCGCGTTGCTGCGGTGTGGCGCTGCCCGCAAATTTCTGATTGAGTCGCGCAAAATCTTGAGCCCTGACTCATCTTTCTCCCGACTCAAAATATTCTCCCGAGAGTCGCAGAGGATGGCCGAAAACCATTACCGCAGAGCTGGCTCCTATATCTTCTCTCACAGCTGACAGGAGGATGAATCTGTCTTCTATTGTAAGGCAGTACCGCATGCCATTGGACGGTGGCAAAGGTCCAATAAGGTCAACGTGCAGATGCTCAAACCTGGCACTGGGTGCGAAGGAGGGGTGACAATGTCGGACGACCTTAGACCGCTGGCAAGGAATGCAACAACGAATCCACCTCGAGACGTCACTGTTCATGCCTGGTCAGAAAAAAACCTTGTATGACCAGCCGCCTCGAGGTTCCTATTCCTGGATGACTGAGCCCATGCAGGCGGTGAAAAATAAAATAAATAAAAATAAAATAAATAAAAATAAAATAATAAAAATAAAATGTAATCTATAAATATAAACATATAGATGTACAAATGAGCATATTATAGAAATATATGCGTTTCGAAGGTAGAGAGGTATAGATATATATATAAAATGCTATGAAATGTGATATTGAGAGTTTTTTTAAGTATATGAAATTTAAATTTTACGTAAAGAAGATTATATTTATTAAAAGAGAGAAAAAGTACGCTCATATAAGAATAATTCTGAAATACCCTTAAATAGTTAGATAGGTAGTTACTCATTTTTTAAGGTTTTTATTTTTGGGTCGTTGTGGTTTGCCCCCTGACGAGTTAGAATCGGTATACTCGACCCTTGTGATACAGATCTCTCCCGTTTATCTCCTGTTCTTTGGGTTACTGGTTGTTGGACTATTTTTTTAATTGGAGGTTGTGTTGACGTTTTGGCATTAGTTCGTTATTATGGTTATTAGGTATATTAACTTAATTTGACATACATTTGTTTTTACGTTATCGAGTGGAGCACCTTGGTTTGTAATTTGACTATTTACAATCGCTTCTAAAGTATTAATATTATTGGTAAGAACCTCAACCATTGAGGTGAGTTTTCCGAATAGTTCTAAAATTAAATTCGTAGAGGGAGAGGATGTTGCTTCAGCATAAGAATGAAATGTATTTCGAAGATCGGTTGGAGGGGGGTGGGGAGAGAAGTAACTTTTCAGCTTCGGTATAAGAGACTTTTTGTAAAACCCTAAGTTCTTCTATATTTCTTTCCCTTTTAAAAAATTTATCACCTCTGTAGACAATGGCTTGCTTTCCTATAAACAAAACTATGTCTATCAAACGTTGGATAACCAATCTTCTAGTTTGAATTTCACTTTCTTCCTGTTTAGTTTGGTTGAAATTCAGAGAGTTGAAATATCATAGCCCTTTTGACTTTGAAAAGCAGCTTTCGCAGCAAGTTCATGATGGGTAGAGTTTTCGTGTATTTCTACTGATTTTTTTTTGTTTAATTATTTTATTGAATTGTACAACTGTAATATGTACATCTAGTACAAGGGCTGTATGAATAAATAAATACATGAAAGGACATGTAGAGGCACTACCCATTGGCAGCACTCTAATTACATTTCTATTATAGAAGGTCCCGAGGCCATCTTCTCTTCAGACGCCTAGGAGGAATGTCCGGGATGGAATTGGATCCAAGGATGGAAACTAGTGGGTTTGGATGGGCCTCGAATTTATTATGGAATGATAGGTATCTGGAATGGGCTAATTGGGTAGCATATGGAACGTTAAGGTCATTATGGATGGTTTTATTTGTGACAAAATAAGGAGCGTTTAGGATTTTGGATTGCAAGGATTGAATACGAGAGGAATTTGATGGTTTGGTGGATCCCCATAGTTCAATCCCGTAAGTCCATATAGGTCTTATAACAGTCACATAAATAAGTCTTTTGTAATTTGTTATGTTTAGATAAATCATGGGGGAAAACGGGTAATGAAATAATTGAAACGGTACACATGGCTAGGAGTGATAACATGAAGTATACTATATTAAAAGGTTACAGAAATGGTTACATGATATAAGGGTTTCAATTATATTAAATAATCAATTAGTTTTAATTATACATAACAGTCTCCCCCACTATTCAAGAATTATTAACATTAAAATAGTACCATGAATCAAAAAGCATGTATCTTGTGAGGGGAGATCAATACTGAAGTGATATGTTAGGATCTCGAAACCTTTCTGGGAGTCTTCTCTGACGGACAGGTCTATTGATGGGACATAGAGGAGTCTGAAGAAAAGGCTCGGTTGACGATGAATCTGGAAGATCATGAGGAGGCACCGCTGAAGCTGGCTCGGTTGAAGATGAAGATGGAGGAAGATCATGAGGTGCAAATTGAGTGCGAGGTTCCTGAGGTGGACCTGAAGCTCGAGGAATTTCATAAGACTGAGAAGGGCAAAAAGAAACAGTCTTTTTTCCTTTTACAAGGCGGTTTCTCAGTTGATTTATGTGACGCTTGAAAATTCTCCTTGCATCGTCCAGGCGGACAAGGTAATGTTGTTGACCCAACCTTTGCGTCACCTCACCAAACTCCCACGTTGGCTTGTTATTTTTGAAGACACGGATTTGCACTCTCTCCCCCACATGAAAAAATCTTCTGGTAATTCGCATTGACTGAGAAGAGTGTGGTTTGGTTGGTAACAAGGCATCCAGGCGGATTCGGAATTTTCTTTTCAAATATAACTCAGCAGGTGAGGAGCCATTAGCAAGGGGAGTTGATCTGTAATGAAATAGGATATTTGTGACTTTTTCTGGCATAGGGGTATCGTCATTTGACAAGGCCCGCAACTTATCCTTAAGTCTCCGCACATTGCGTTCAGCAAGGCCATTAGTTGCTGGATGGCCAGGGGCTATACATTTTTGAAAAATTCCGTTTGTGCGGCAAAAAATAATAGTGAAACTATTACTAATTTGTTCAATCAATTTATTATTATTTCTATTATTTATTAAAGTAAAAGAAGAATACGGTTGTAGGTAATAAATTATAACAATTTATTTTAAAAACAGAGCACATGGACATTACACACTATATATAGGTTATATCTACTTTTTACATATGTTATCTTTATTAACAATTTTATCGATCAGTGATCGAATTCAGTAATTGTTTATATTATCTATTGTCCTCTACAGTTCTTCCTCCCAGAGACACAGTCACGACAATGTTTCTAAGTCCTGATTCCTCGGGTGACGCCAAGATATAAGCTGGCTTCAGGCGGTCTATTGAAATATTTGCATCTTAATTTTTCAATTGGATTGTGAAATATTTCTCAGATCTGGCAATAACTTTAAAAGGTCCCTCATAAGCTGGTTCCAAAGGCTTTTTCAGTTCTGCGCAAGTGCTAGTTTTATTAACCTCATGTCATCTCGTCTCTCTAAACATTCATTATTTCACAGTGACATAGTTATTGCTCAAGTGTTAAACTTAGTGTTGTAAACTTATACCACCTGTATTTTCATTAGAACCTACAATCGGTGAGTAATCACTTGATTATTAGCTGTTCTGAACAGTACAATAACAGAGTGCAAGAGATAAGAAAAGAGACACGTCGGCATCTTGCTCCCCACTCCTTCCTACGGCCAGTGTGCCTTCGCTAGGCCAAGGGAGAGGCTTCACGTCAGTCATTTTTCTCTGCGCCTACGTAATTAGTTACGTCTTCTGAACAGTTTATTTATTATTATTTTTTTTTTTTTTTATTATTTTTTTTTTTTTTTTTATTATTTCTCTCCCTCTTTCTTGCACTATACTTATTCATCGCTCATAGCCAATATGAAATGAGATATTTTCATATGGTGATGTCTAGTAAAGCGAATTCCAATAAACGAAGTAGGAGTTTAGGGACTACTCCTACTAATTCTCCCCCTAAAAATAAATCTCGAAAATCAAATCGCAAGAACAATAACATTGTTACACCCGGCAGCTCAGTAGAAAATATGGAGCCCAAACCTGGCACTTCTTCTGAGCTTACGACAGAAGAATCTCCTTTCTTCACCCCCAATCCATATCAGGCGCTATCTAACACCCCCGAAGACAGCATGGAGGCAGCACCAGCTCCCAGGGAGGCTAAACCACCTCCAATATTCATAAAAAACATAAAAAATTTCCAATTATTATGCCAACAATTAAATCATGTTGCGGGCTCTGGAACATACATTTGCATCAGTCGTACAAATGACACAAAATTACTGCCAGACACTCCAGAGACATACAGAAAAATTGTAAAATATTTGTCTGACACGAAAGCTGACTTTCATACATATCAGCTCCAACAAGAAAGAGCACTTAGGGTAGTAATAAGACACCTGCACCCTTCGACGCCTACAGATGCGATCAAAGACGAACTGACATCCATGGGATTTGAAATCCGCCAAATCGTAAATGTCACAAAGGAAAATAGAGAACAGCCCGGCCAAAGAAACAAAATACCATTACCCCTCTTTTTTGTTGATCTTGAAAGATCGCCCGGGGTTGGAAACATATATTCAATCAATCGCCTCTATTACACTAGAGTTGTCGTAGAGAAACCTTATATTAAAAAAGACATAGTCCAGTGCCACAACTGCCAGGCGTATGGACACACAAAACGGTATTGCCATCATCTACCCCGCTGCGTCAGATGTGGAGGACAGCACAAGACGGAGGAATGTACCAAAACAAGGCAAACTCCTGCAGTTTGCGCACTATGTCACCAAGGGCATCCAGCTAACTACAAGGGGTGCCAGACCTACAAGATCTTAAAGTCAAGACTGCAGACTGCACCTCGTCAAGATCTTACACCAAGACCGCTAAGGAAACCCTCAAGAATCGCCAACTCAGGGGTCTCATATGCCCAAATGCTGGAAGAAGATGAGACACCACAACCTCAGGCCCAACCGCAGGCTCTACCTCAACCCCAACCTCAACCTCAACCCCAACCTCTAGATTCCTACCATCAATATCAATTTCCACATAATCCTTCCACTCAACCTAGGACCAATACCCAAAAGTCCAGTCCACACCGAATTTCCTACATTCCTCCTCCTACCAACTCTACTGATATTACTGCCACCATGAATATATTCCTGACTGAGCTCAAATCTCTTATTACCCCTCTCATCTCCTTGTTAACCAACTTAGTATCCAACCTAATCCAAGTCCCCAGAAATCCATAAATGACACCGAAAAAGTCTTTTTCCATTCTCCTTTGGAATGCGAATGGTGTTCGAAATCACGTTAACGAACTAAGTACACTACTACACGACAAACATATTGACGTAGCCCTTATAACTGAAACACGACTAACCAACAAACGATCATTCAACATCCCTGACTACCAAATATACAGAACTGACCATCCCGATGGAACAGCTCATGCCGGCACTGCGGTCATCATCCATCGCTCCCTCTCCCACCACTCATTTCCCCTACCAGTCCATGATTTCCTTCAAACCACTGCTATAAAAATACAAACCAGTTATTTTCCTTTAACAGTGGTAGCTGCATACTCCCCACCTAAAATACCGATTTCCGCATTACAATTCAATTCCTTCCTCAATTCCTTAAACCATCACTTCCTCATAGGTGCAGACTTAAATGCAAAACACCAGCAGTGGGGCGCCAGAACAACGAATTCTCGCGGGCGAACATTGCAGTCTGCACTCTATTCCACCCATAGTAACATCCTCTCTCCCGACTCTCCCACCTATTGGCCCACCGATCCTAACCGTAATCCCGACCTATTAGATATTTTCATCCACAAAGGCCTAGGACCGTTAAATCATTCTGTCTCCCGGCTTGACGACCTATCCTCAGATCACAACCCTCTTATCCTAACTCTTTCATTATCACCTATACTAAAACTCCCTTCACCGTCTTTCCTAAGAGGTCCAGTTAACTGGACCCTCTTCCGTGAAATAATAACCGATGCAATAGACCTTAGAGTATCCCTCAAATCTCCTCAAGAATTAGACGATGCTGTTAATTCCTTTACTACCCTGATCCAACAAGCAGCCTGGAATGCATCTTCACCTTCCCCATCCCCTCTGTATTACAAGAAGAATCCTATACCCCAAGATCTCCTAGATCTAATCCATACCAAGCGATGCTCTAGAACCCTCTGGCAAAGAACCAGGCACCCAGATGATCGGAAATCCTACAACTATTACACCAAATTAGTTAAAAAGAAATTAGATACCTTTAGATCCAAATCCTACAATTCCTACCTCTCCTCATTATCCGTAACCGACAATTCCCTATGGAGTGTAACCAAAAAAGTACTGAAACACCATACTATCACCCATCCTCTCCGACGTGATGATGGTTCCTGGGCTTCGTCAGAGGAGACTAGAGCTGAAGAATTCGCCCAATACCTCTCTAAAATATTTACCCCTCACCCCAACCACAATCCCACTCATACAGCTAGCGTACAAGAACTCCTCTCTTCACCAATACCTCTCTCTCTACCCCCTAAAGCTGTTAACCCCTCTGAGGTCAAATTCCTTATAAATAAACTAAAACCCCGTAAATCTCCTGGCCATGACCTCCTCAGTTCCAAGATCATTCGACAGCTGCCTCAAAAAGCAATTATATACTGTATAATTGTATCCTCCGCACAACCCACTTTCCTCTGTTGTGGAAACACTCCATTATTATTCTCTTTCTCAAACCGGGTAAACCCCCCAACAACGCCTCATCCTATAGACCAATCAGCCTCCTCCCTATCCTTTCAAAAATCTTTGAAAAAATCCTACTTAAGCGCATCCTACATTTAATTGAAATTCCTTCCCACCAGTTCGGATTCCGCTCGGGGCACTCCACTGTACAGCAGGGTTTAAGAGTGGTTGACCATTTATCCTCTGCACTTGAAAACAAGCAATACTGCACTGGTGCCTTTCTGGACATTGCTCAGGCATTCGACCGGGTATGGCACGATGGCTTGCTCTTCAAACTAAAAACCCAATTACCGCAATCCTTATATCTAATCCTTAGATCCTATCTCTATAACCGTTCCTTCAGAGTCCGCTGTGGTCCAGAGTTCTCCACTTGTTATCCAATCGAGGCCGGCGTACCTCAAGGAAGTGTCCTAGGTCCTATCCTCTATATCTTGTTTACAGCCGATATACCTTTAGATCCTGTTACCTTCCTTGCATCCTTTGCCGATGATACTGCCATACTATCAACCCATTCAGACCCAGAACTGGCATCTGCCCATCTACAACGACACCTCTCCTTAATCGAACATTGGTGCGCCAATTGGCGTATCAAAGTCAACCAATTCAAAAGTAAGCACGTCACCTTCACCCTCCGTCGCAGATCCTGTCCACAAGTTCATTTTAACTCTATACCACTTCCCAGTTCCGACACAGTCCGGTACCTGGGTTTCCTACTAGACAAAAGACTTACCTGGAACCCACATACTCGACTTAAAAGACAAGAGCTCAACAGAAGATACGGACAGTTATATAGACTACTGAACAGAACATCACAACTTTCCGTTGAAAACAAACTATTAATTTACAAGATTATTCTCAAACCGATGTGGACCTACGGAATTGAGCTATGGGGAACTACTAAATTTTCGAACATCAAACGTATCCAATCCTTTCAATCCAAAGTCCTTAGAACAATAGTCAATGCTCCCTTTTATGTTACAAACAAGACCTTACATCACGACCTCAAGATCCCTTATGTCCTTGATCTCATCCCATCCAAATTCTCAACCTTCCACCAGAAACTTGCTCTTCTTCCTAACCCCCTGGCACAATCCCTATCTAGTACCAACCATCCTTATAACCCTCCTCGTAGGTTGAGGCGGCAGTGGCCGAGAGATCTCTTATGAAAATACATCTGGAGTGCTGGCAATGGCCAGCTTCTCCACTCATGCCTGAGAGTGTGTGGCTCTAGCGTCCTCACTCAGTCTCCACTGGCTAGACTGGTGACGCGGCTGACTGAGAGGCGCTGGGATCTCCTGGCATTGTGCCTCGGCACCCACTTCTGGGTGTAGGGGTTTGATTCGGAGTTCCCAGGGGCAGTATGTAAATATTGTATATAGATATGAATGTGGCCATTATTTTATTTTATTTTTATTGTTATGTACATATGGAATGAATGATCTCTTTTAGCTCTAATACTCATTGCCCAAGATAGTGGCAGAGTGTATTATTTCTCAATAAAGCTATATATAAAAAAAGAAAAAAAAAAAAAGAAAAAAAAAGGCTTTTTCACTCTATCGATTCTGACAAACACATGATAACAGTCAGACAATTCCTTGTGAATAAAAAATGTCCTGTTTGTCTTGAGTTTTACTGGAACTGCTTTCAGTTTTCGCATTGTTTCTTGTAGTTGCGATATAAAGGTTTCAGGATCTTCGACGCGTTGAGCTGGTTGTCCGATGAATTCACCAGGTAACTTGATAGTGGTTCCATAGAGACTCCTGTTTCAGGATTAAATGAAGCACGCAATCCCAACAGAATTGTCGATAAAGCTTCTGACCATTTTAAAGAATCGTTTGCCCTTAGTGCAGTTTTTAATGTGCGGTGGAGTCTTTCAACTTTCCCATTACACTGAGGATGGTACGGAGTTGTCCTCTGCAGTTTTATTCCACATAAAACGCTCAATTTTTTAAACAGGTTAGCTTCAAATTGTCGGCCTTCGTCCGAGGTAAGTGAAAATGGAACACCGAATCGAACAACCCAGTTGTCATAAAATGCTCTTGCAACAACTTCTGCTGTGATTTCTTCAAATGGTATGGCTTCCATCCAACTAGTGAATCGATCTATAGCAGTTAGCAGGTAGGTATTACCATTTAATGGAGGTAACGGACCAACCAGGTCGATGTGTACAGCGGAGAATCTCTCATCTGGTGGTTGAAATGTCCCAAAAGGTGATTTGGAATGCCTTGTCACTTTAGATTTCTGGCAAGAGATACACGATTTTGCCCAATTACGGACGTCCTTATTAAGGTCTGGCCAAACAAAACGCGCACCAACTTGTTTAATTGAAGCCTTAACGCCTGGATGATTCAAATTGTGAATCTGATCAAAAAACAGTTTTCTAAATCCTTGAGGTATGAAAGGTCTTACAGATTTCGTAGAAGTGGCACACCACAAGTTTTTACCACTTGGCAGTTGGTAAGGTTGCAGTTTTAACGAAGTTTTGCCATTTTTTATTTCTACAAATTCGGGATCACTTTCCTGTGCCTCTGAAACTTTGTCCATATCAATGGTGCTGATAGAGTTTATTCTTGAGAGTGTATCAGCAACCACATTCATTTTCCCACTGTAATGCCTTATATCGGTTGAGTATTCCGAAATGTATTGTAACCGCCGTAATTGAAGCGGTGTAGCTTTGTTGTTATTTTGCTTGATGCGTAAATGAGAGGGCGATGGTCAGTGTATATGGCGAATTGTCTTCCTTCAAGGGTGTGCCTGAAGTGCTTGACTGATTCATAAATGCCAAATAATTCCCTATCATACGTGCTATAATTTCTTTCAGCATTCTTAAGCTTCGTAGAAAAGAAGGCTAGCGGTTTCCAGTCTCCATCCTCTAGTTGTTGCACAACTCCTCCAATGGCATAGTCACTGGCATCCACGACTAAGGCCAAAGGTAGATCTGAGCTGGGATAAGATAGCATTGTTGCATCCGCTAAATCCTTTTTACATTTCTCGAATTGACTAATGGCTTCAGGAGTCCAAGAAATTATCCGATTGTCCTTTTTTCTAGCGTCTTTTGTATATTCATGCAGAACAGCTTGCGTTTTAGAAGCATTAGGGAGGTATCTTCTGTAAAAATTTATCATACCAAGGAATCGGCGAAGTTCAGAAATAGTTTCAGGACGTTTAAAGTTCAGGACAGCTTGTACTCGATCTGGCAACGGTTTTGTACCATCGGGTGTGATGAGATAGCCAAGGAACTCTAGTTTTCTTACGCCAAATTCCGATTTTGCGACATTAATATGAAGTCCATATATTTCTAACCTGTCAAAAACAAGTTTTAGATGATGTTGATGATCTTTTTCTGAATTAGAGGCGATTAGACAATCATCCAGATATGGGAACACGAAATTCAATCCATGGAACACTTCGTTGATGAATCTCTGAAAAGTGCTCGGAGCATTTCGAAGTCCAAAGGGCCAAAGGGCCATAATTAAATTCGAACATGCCGAAAGGTGTGGTTACAGCGGTCTTTTGTTTGTCTTCTTCTGCCACAGGAATCTGGAAATAAGCCTTTAACAAATCAATTTTTTAAAATATTTGTTTCTTATTAAGGATGTGCTGAAAATCAACGATTTGAGGTATCGGGTATCTATCTGGTATCGTTTGAGAGTTCAGTCTTCTAAAATCGCCACATGGCCGCATTGAACCATCCTTCTTGGGTGCCAAGTGAAGTGGGCTTGACCACTGAGACTTGGAAGGGCGTATTGTTCCATGGTTCAGCATAAACTGAAACTCTTCTTTGGCTATGGCTAATTTTTTTGTATCAAGTGGTCGAGGACGACTATGAACAGGTTGACCGGTTGTAATGATTTGATGTTTGACGTCATGTTTCACTCCTATAGGCAGTAAATTTGGTTTTGTTAAATTTGGATAAGAGTTAAGTAATTCAGAAAATTTGTGCGATTTAGAGACTGTGCTGATTGAATTGTTAGTGTTAACTGATATAATGTTACCACTTAATCCTAATTTAGTTTTTCCATCTATTAATTGTTTATTTTTTAAATCAACTAGTAAGTCGAAATGATGCAAAAAATCACCACCTAATATACCTCTATTTACTTTGGCGATGATAAATGGCCATCTGAACTCACGACGAAGTCCCAAGTTGATATTTAAAACATGAACACCAAACGTGGGAATCTCCGTACCGTTAGCGGCATATAATTTGAAATCAGACATTTTAATTATTTTGCTTTTTGCTTGTGGAGGTATAATAGAGACATCTGCTCCACTATCTACTAAAAATTGAATTCTTGAACTTGAAAACGGTAGTGGTAAAAACAATATTTTCCATTGGGGTCAAAGCGCCCACGGACTACGGCCATCACCTGTCATTTGAACGGTCTCTTCGATTTCTAGGATGAAATAGAGACGAAATACGAGCATCCATCACTTCAGTTTTGGCCACAAGTACCTTCATCATTTCATCTACTCCACTGGTTGAGCCATTAAACGTCCATTAAAACCTATTCAAAACATTTAACCCTCATCCAGATATCCTATTCGCTCTTCGCTCTGGAAAATGCTAGCGTTATCTGAAACAAACTGGTTTGGGAATCCATGCGTTGAAAAAATCTTTCTGATAAGATTTATGGTTGAGGACGTGGTAGGTGCTTCTTTGATAGGTTCAACTTCCGCCCATCTTGACTTAGCATCTATGCAAACAAGGAAATAATGGCCCTGGAACGGTCCAGCATAATCTATACGGACTCGTTTCCAATTCTCGGATGGTTCATCCCAAGGGTGAACTGGTACTTTTGGTGGAGCCGATCTTGTTAGGGCGCACTGCTCACAACTCTTGACAAGTCGCTCAATCTGATTGTCAATTCCAGGCCAGTAAACATATTTTCGGGCTAATTGTTTCATTTTCATGATCCCTAGATGTGTTTCATGAAGTTCTGATATAACTTGACTTCGAAGGGATGTATGGATGACAATACGATCTTGGCGGAAGATGACATCTTCATGCAGTGTAAATTCTGAGTCCACGTAGTCGTTTTTCAGTGACTCGATGATTTTCTTGAGTTCCGGATCCTTCTTGGTTTCCTCTTGAATAGTCTCAAATGTAACTTTATTGCTTGAGATATGAACATACTGGTGATCTGGGATTATTTGATTGGATTCTATGAGAGAATGAAGACGTTTCAGAATGAGTTTTTCAAGTATTTTCCCAATTATGGGCAAGAGAGATATAGGACGGTAAGAAGATGGGAGTTCTGGTGGTTTTTTAGGTTTTGGAATCATCTTAACTATGGATAATTTCCAGGAATTAGGAAAATATGTGGTTAGGAGTACGGCATTGTAGGGTCGCTTTCCGAGGAAGGCGTTTTAGAATCTGGGATGTGATTAGGTCGTGTCCAGGGGCTTTGTTGGCGGGTAATCTATGAATAATGTTTGATATTTCGGAAGGATGGAATGCTTTAGGAGGAGGGGACAACTGAAGAGGAATACTTAATTCTGCTCCAATGCATTCAGACTGGGTTTGATTAAGGATATCTGGATGAGTGTTAAATGTTTTGAATAGGTGCTGGCCGAAAATTTGTGATTTTTCTTCATCAGAACTTGACCAGGTTTGGGATTCGGTTAAAAGTGGATGGTTGAATTTTTTATAGTTTAGGAGTTTTCTAGTGGTATTCCATAAGGATTTGTCAGTAGTACTGAGATTTTCTGTACCGTAATACAAATTTTGAATGTTCTGATCTCTAATTTTAATTTGTTGGTCAGTTTAGTATAATGACTCTTGTCCGATGGATATCTCGTGCGGTGCCACTTTGCTCTTGCCCGTCGTTTTTCTTCTAATAACTCGCGAATATGAAGTGGCCAGTTATTCTGTTGATAATGATTTTTACTGGGTAAAGTGTTATATTTTATATTGCTTCTGTTAGTTTGTCTATTGCAGAATTGATGTCTCCTTTTGTTTTAAGCGGAATTTTGAGGTCTAATTTATTTTCTAGATTTGATCGGAATTTATCCCAGTCTACACGTCCTGTAATCAGTCTGGGAAGAGAGGGCTTAGGAATGGGAATCGAATGCACTTGAAGCAAAACTGGACTGTGATCAGAGGAAAGGTCATCCAGGGATTTTATAGCAGTTTGATTGCAGGAAATCTGTGAGGAAACAAATATATCTAGAATATCTGGAAGTTTTTTGAGGGATGTAGGCCAATAAGTAGGGTTTATGGGTGCGAGGATAGAGAAACTATTAGAGGTTGAAATTCGGGATAAGATGCTACCACAGGAATTGGATGTTCGACAACCCCATCGTTGATGTTTGGCGTAGTAATCTCCTCCGGCAATAAAACGCGGTCCGAGGGATTGTAATAAGGATTCGAGGAGGTTATAAGAAAGGGGGTTACCAGGAGGATAGTATACACCTGAGAATGTTATATGGAAAGGACTAGTTGAAATGGTTACTGAAGTTGATTGAATGGTGTCAGTTGGAGTAGAAGGAATAAGAGAATGTGGTATGGATTTATGGATAAGGATAAAAGAACCGGCATGTGATGTATCATCAGGATGATCTGATCTGTAAGTGATATAGTCACGTATGTAAAAATATGATCGTTTTGTGAAGTGTGTTTCAGTCAATAGCGCGATGTCTATGTGATTGTTATGAAGAAATAAGTCCAGTTCGTCTCGATGGTTATGTAAGCCATTTGCATTCCACAGAATGATTGCTGGGGGCTTGGTGTTCATCGTGGGGTATTAAATGGTATTTCGGAAAGGAGTCGGGTTAGAAGGGAAATGAGTGGTTTGATGGTATAATTAAGGTCTAATAAGAAATTCGAAAGGATTGTGTTGATGTCTACTGGACTTTGATTGGGAACAGGATATTGCTCTGAAGGTTGAGGTGGAGGATTAGTGTGTCTTGGGAAGTTGGACCCTTCTTGGGACACTGGAAGCTGCATCAACATTCAATGGTGTTTGGGTTTGGAGGTTTTTCATGGAATAAGTTTGGGATGGAGTTGTGGGTTCACTCTGAGGTGGAAGCTTCACCCGTAGAGGAAGACGGTGAGAAGGGATGTCTTGGCGTGGAGGTAGTAGAGGTGGATGAGATTTGGTAACCAGCCAATGGTTTTGAGGGATTGGGAGGTTTGAGGCGCCTGTTGTCGGATCTGTTGATGTCGAGGCTGCTGCTTTCGGCTGATTGCTGAAAATCTTCTTTGTCCCTGTTGAAGAGGATTAATATCTGTTGAGGTCAACGGCTGCTGTTGATTATTATGATGTTGATTCTCGTGTGGTTTTTCTATTTCTTCTTTACTATTTTCATATTGACTTTTGGATGCTGCATGATGGGATCTTACCCTTTGAAGGTTTTTATGCACCACGCATCCTTTATAATTTGCTGGGTGGTCCTCACCGCATAGCATGCACTTTCCAGGTGTTTCTCTAGTTTTCTTACATGTGTCTGTTGCATGTGCTCCAGCACATTCGACACATCTAGTTGTAAAATAAAAAGGCACAATGATTTGATGATATTCCTGGAGAAATGCTTAAACATGGTGGTGGCCGGTCGCATCATGAAATTTATAAACTAATCCTGGAAATATGGATTAAGGAAGAAATGCCTAAGGAATGGTACAAGGCCGTTATTGTGCCGATACATAAGAAGGGAGATTACATAAGATAAATAAGAATCGCAAAATTATATAGGAATAACACTCCTTTGCTCAATCTACCAAGTGTTATCAATACTACTATTTAATTAATGATAACAGCAGAAGCAGTTCTGGACGACTATCAATGTGGGTTCCGCCCTGGAAGATCAACTGTTGACCACATATTTACCATCAGGAATATGCTTGAGAAATGTAGATCTACACCACCTCTTCATTGACCTAGTAGCGGTGTGGTTAAGGTCCAGAGACTTCCCAATTAATAAAGGAGTTAAACAAGGAGACCCTATATCTCCAGTGTTGTTTAATTTGGTGCTGCAGAAAATAATAATGACGATAGCAAGGAGAGAGGGGTGCATTTATAACAACATGAAATGAAAACGTGCTCTTGGAAGCATTATTGGAATGTGATGAGGCAGCTTGGAAGGCATGAGGAAAGCTAGGGCTCATTTTGAATAAAGATAAAACAAAATACTTGCTCTCATCTAGTGGATATCTCCAAGGAAAAGGGTCCAGTATTGAAAATGTTAAAGATATTTAAATA
The DNA here is from genome assembly GCA_964056705.1 of Troilus luridus. Taxonomy (NCBI): domain Eukaryota; kingdom Metazoa; phylum Arthropoda; class Insecta; order Hemiptera; family Pentatomidae; genus Troilus; species Troilus luridus. The sequence goes on from OZ057412.1 coordinate 199,838,034, forward strand.
TCTTGGCACCATTATTACAGAAGATAACAGACTGGAACATGAAATAAAGGCTAGGATTGAAAACGGTAACAGATGCTATTGGTCCCTCAGAAACGTGTTCCAAAATAGAGCTATACCCCGCCGTATGTCTCAAAATAAGGGTACATAAGACGATACTTCGTCCTGTTGTCTATGGTGGGGAGGCGTGGACTTCAACCAAGCAGCACCAGAGATTACTCTTAGAAGAGTGCACGGCCCAATCAAGGGAGGAAATTGTTTCCGCATGAAAAGGAACCAAGAACTTAAAGACCTATATGGAGAACGATGGCTGGACGATGTGGAAGCAGACCTTAAGCTCCTGGGTGTAAGAACATGGAGAAGAGCAGCGGGAGATCGCTCAAAGTGGAGGAGAATTGTTGAGGAGGCCAAGGTCCTGCATGGACCATAGCTTCATGTGATGATGATAAGGTATTTAATAAACTTGATCAATTTCAATAACATTTTTCTTTTAAACATATCATTTATTTGATACATTGGCATGTTTATTAGAAGTTATCTAAACAATTGATATAATATCTAATTTCATTAAAATCTTTACAATTTCTGTAGGTAAATGTTTGTTCAAATGAAAAGAGTTCATTCAACACAGTAAACAATGTTTAAATTCGAAATTATGTGATATTGTGGCTGTATCCAATATTATAATATAATAAAGGCATTAGAAAATTATATATGATAGAATATAGGCAATATACAAAATTACAATGTTAATTTTAATAAATAAGTTACTTTTTAAAACAATACAGAAGTTGAGCTATCTCCAGGTTTCGCCATTTCAGTGTCTGCAATTGATTGGAAACAAATGATTTTATAACCTGAAATTTGTGCCTGAATGACTAGACTTTGTCTGATGAGACTGGATCGGATCAGATCCATAAATCCTCAACAAACATATCCAAACAGGAATCCCTCAAAGTATAATGCTTTGTCTTTCCATTAATCCAATCCAAAGAATCACAGGAATTTAAATCAAAATCTACTTAATGATAGCAGTGGAAGAGATTTCTATATAGCTTAGCCAACTGTGAAGATTGTATCAAACTTCTCTTGGAGATTAACACCAACAAGACCATATGCTTTAAATGCCTTCACAATGGGCCTACTATTACACTAAGAATTGTTGATTCAAATATCATTACCGCCAGCACAGGAAACCCAATCACACCTTGGTACATAGAGATCTTGTGACCACAGAGAAAGATGAAGATACACCGAAAAAGGAAGAAATGTTTTTCATTGGTATCCATTCTAGCCAACAGTTCTTATGTTCTAACAAGTGTTCTGCTGAGGACAGTTCCCACTCTTATCAGGGGACCTAGGAGAGATTTTCATTCCGTGTACAGACTGCTCGATTGAGCAAGATAAGCTAAGTTTATGATATGTTATCTTCGCCTTTTAAACGTAACAATACCCAGCCTCATATATTGACCCTTACCAACACAACTTGGCAAAGGTTTCACTCAGTGTGTTCTAGCACTTATATTGAGAACAAAGATTTTAAGGTTAAACCTCTGGTTTAACATCATATAACATCTAAATTACCAATTATCACTCTTCCGACTAATAAATTATGACTTTACCACAAGCAGATAACCAGTTTGGTGAATGAAAGTAAATTGAAATTTTTCATCAAATAATACCTAGCGCTGTTAGACCCTCCGATGTCATTGTGTCCTTTATTCCAACCACATTCTTGCTGGTGGTCATGGGCTACAAAAAAAAGACATTAATGAGCCTTCTCACCTGAATGGCGAGCCATAACATGTCTCTTCATACGTACAAGTAGTACTGATTTATAATCACAGTGAGGACATTGATGAGGCATCTCACCTGTATGATGGCCCATAACATGTATCCTCATATGTACAAGTTGTACTGATTTATAATCACAGTGAGGACATTGATGAGGCTTCTTACCTGTATGACGGGCTATTATATGTCTTTTCAATGTTCCATATTCTGCTGATTTATATTTACAGTAAGAACATTGATAAGGTTTCTCACCTCTATGACGGGCCATTACATGTCTTTTCATAGCTCCAGATCTTGCTGATTTATAATCACAGTGAGGACATTGATGAGGCTTTACACCTGTATGACAGGCCATTACATGTATTTTCATATCTCCATATTCTGCTGATTTATAATCACAGTGAGAACAATGATGAGGCTTCTCACCCGTATGACGGACCATAATATGTCTTTTCATAGCTCCAGATCTTGCTGATTTATAATCACAGTGAGGACATTGATGAGGCTTTACACCTGTATGACAGGCCATTACATGTATTTTCATATCTCCATATTCTGCTGATTTATAATCACAGTGAGAACAATGATGAGGCTTCTCACCCGTATGACGGACCATAATATGTCTTTTCATATGTCCAGTTACTGCTGATTTATAATCACAGTGAGGACATTTGTGAGGGTTCTCCTCTCCGTGACAGGCCATAACATGTATTTTCACAGTTCCATATTTTGCTGATTTATAATCACAGTGTGGACATTGATGAGGCATCTCACATGTATGATGGTTCATAACATGTCTTTTCATATTGCCGAATGTTATTGATTTATAATCACAGTGAGGACATTGATGAGGCTTCTCACCTGTATGCCGGGCCATTAAATGTCTTTTCATATCCCCAGACCTTGTTGATTTATAATCACAGTGAGGACATTGATGAGGTTTCTCTCCTTTATGAAGTACCCTTATATGCCTATTCATATCTCCAGATTGTGCTGATTTATAATCACAGTGAGGACAGTGATGAGGCTTCTCACCTGCATGAAGTACCCTTATATGCCTATTCATATCTCCATATTCTGCTGATTTATAATCACAGTGAGAACAATGATGAGGCTTCTCACCCGTATGACGGACCATAATATGTCTTTTCATATTTCCAGTTACTGCTGATGTATAATCACAGTGAGGACATTGATGAGGCTTCTTCTCTTTATGATGGACCATTATGTGCCTTTTCATAGTTCCAGATTCTGCCGATTTATAATCGCAGTGCGGATATTTTTGAGAATTCTCACTTCCTTTGCAATTATTTTCATATTCTGAAACAATAGATTAGAATTAGAAGGAGTAATTAAAGCACCATTAAAAAATGAATAGTCATATATAGGCCATTGATTTTATTAAACATTTTTAGTGATTCATAAAACCATTCAATATTTCCTAGCACAGTTCTTTCTTAACAAACCGCTTATATTATAAGAATATATAATCAATGACTCAAAAATGCATACTAATTACAACATTATTTATTTATAAGCTTGTAATTATACCTACACACAAACACTATTCATAATTTCATTGTAAGTTTTATATTTTTCTTTTCATTTTCAAGGCAATGTTCTACTATCATAACTATAAACTGTCATGCATTAAACTATATCTCATATTAAAACTGAAATCAAATTCAAACTAATCAACACTGAATCAATAATTGACCCATCTAGTTCAGTTTCTTTACATATCGTCCCTGCCATTTCCAACTATCGAAGGTGAAAATCGGTACTTTTGATGAGAATTTAAAAAAATTAGTTTTAAGGTTCAATAAAAATTAGTGCCTATAGTCAAACCAATGACATTCGTTTTACATTGTTTTTGTGACTGTTAGATGCCTCTATATGAATTTTATATTAATTATCAATCAGTTGCTTTAGCGTCATAGACTATTTCATATATAGCCGAGATATCAGAAGGTATTTTACAGATGTAAAGGTGATTAGAGGGGCGGAAATAGGATGTTACCACATGCTCTTAGTAGCTGATATGAGGGTGCTTAAAGAAAGGAAGCAAAAGAAGAAAGCCTACGAGAGGATAGAAGTCAACAAGCTACAGGACCCTCAGAAGATCTTAGAGTACGAAGCAGAGCTGAGGAACCGGCTACAGGAAATAGACGCGAATGCAAGCCTGGATAATATGTGGAACGGCATTATGCATTCTACAAGCAGCTACTGTAGTCTGCGGAGTGAAGAGGGTCTGGTCAGGAAGTAAACGTACTTCGTGGTGGAATGAGGATCTAAGGATACAGTTGAAGAAGAAAAAGGCTTGGAAGGAATACTGCCAAGAAAAAGGACAAGAGAAATGGCAGGTCTAGGAGGTGGCTCGAAACAGGGTTAAAGAGGGAGTTAGAAAGGCGAAGCAGAAGTTGTGTGAAGAATTTGGGAAGAAGATGGATCAGGATCACCAGGAAAACATAAAATCTTCTGGAAAATGATAAAAGCTTTGAGAGTGCGCAAGTGCAAAGCAGTAAGAAACATGAAGAATGAACAAGGCAAGGTGATCTCGGAAGACAAAGTTGTCCTTGATGTCTGGAGGCGGCATTACAGGAAGCAATTTGGTGTTAATGACCACCACCCAAGGAGCCCCAGCACCTTGGAATGTGGAGGAGTATGACGAGATGATCGAAGAGTAAGAGATCAAAAGAGCAATACATAAAATGAAAACAGGGAAAGCACCAGGACGGGATAACATAGTGGCCGAAATGGTAAAACATGGGGGCCCTGAACTGGAACCCACTCTACAAGCTCTCTTCCAAAAAGCCTGGGATGAAAAAAGGATCCCAACAGACTGGGAAAATAACATTATAATCCCCATCCACAAGAAAGGATGCCAGGCTGAATGTACCAACTACCGACCGATATCCCTATAACCAGTAGTCTACAAATTATATACTTTAATCCTGGAAGGTTGGCTTGGACCACCAGTGGAACGCCACATTGGAGAAGAGCAAGCGGGATTCAGACAAGGATGACAAACACAGGATCATATCTTCTCACTAAGAAATATCCTCCAGAAATCCTGGGACTGTGACAAGAATATGTATATTGCATTTCTGGATCTTAAATCGGCTTTCGACTCAGTCCCAAGAGAGGAGATATGGGCTGCCCTAAGAAACAAGGACATACCAAGGAATTTGGTGGAGGCTATAAAATCCACCTATCAGGGGCCTAAAGGAATCATTAGGCTCAATGGATTGGACTCTGGCCATTTTGGTATAGCAAGAGGGGTCAAGCAAAGAGACAGTCTGAGCCCTTTGTTGTTCCTCCTGTTCCTGGATGAGGTAGCATCCATCTGTAGGAGAAGAACTGAGAGAACATTTCTGGGGTGAAGAAATCGGTATCCGGTTGTGGTCCAGTTTCTTCTCTATGCGGACGAAGTAGTACTAATTGCTGACTCAGTCCGAAAGCTGCAACAAGCGGTGACGGAATGGTGTGAAGAACTCCGACAGGAATGGGCATGGGGTATGGGGATTTTAGATGTATAATGTGTAGAGGATTAAGACACCAAAACCCCATGAAAATGTACAAAGTACCACCTTACAATGAAAGATCCAAAAAATTTTAAATTAAAAGTTACAATTGAAATTTGTCATTTTTAAAAGTTATTTTTTTATACTAATTTTAACCCTACTCTATAAAAAAAACATATAAATGTTTCTTACCTTTATCTGATAGAAACAGTTCTTCATGTTTCACACATGTTTCTTGTTTAATATGAGTAGCCACACCTGTAGACATGAAAATAATATAGGAGAAAGAAAACTCATCTTTCCACCAAGACATACATGAAAATGTACAAATTACCAAATTACTATGAAAGATCAAAAAAAATTATTTAAAAAAAAATTACATTTGAAATATGTAATTTTTAAAAGTTAATTTTTTTTACTAATATTAACATACTCTATAAAAAACCAGATAAATGTTTATTACCTTCTTCATCTGATAGAAGCAGTTCTTCATCTTTCACACATGTTTCTTGTTTAATATGAGTAGCCACACCTGTTGACATGTAAATAATATAGGAGAAAGAAAACTCATCTATCCACCAAGACATACATGAAAATGTACAAAGTACCACGTTACTATGTAAGATCAAAAAAAAAAAAAATTACATTTGAAATTTGTCATTTTTAAAAGTTATTTTTTTAAACTAATATTAACCCTCCTCTATAAAAAAAACAGATAAATGTTTCTTACCTCCATCTGATAGAAGCAGTTCTTCATGTTTCACACATGTTTCTTGTTTAATATGAGTAGCCACACCTGTAGACATGTAAATACTATAGGAGAAAGAAAACTCATCTTTCCACCAAGACATACTTGAAAATGTACAAAGTACCACATTACTATGAAAGATCAAAAGAAAAAAAAAATTACATTAAAAATGTGTCATTTTTAAAAGTTAATTTGTTATACTAATATTAACCCTCCTCTATAAAAGAAACGATATAAATGTTTCTTACCTTCATCTGATAGAAGCAGTTCTTCCTGTTTCACACAGGGTTCTTCCTTAATATGAGTAACCATTCCTGTTGACATGAAAATAATATGTAAAATGAGGAACAGGAAACATCTAATTACACAGATAGTCAGTGTTCAGAAAAAAGTGCTAATTCAACAAAGATAATTCTGCTTCCCTCAATACAATTAACTCTGGACAAATTTGACATAAACACTTATTTACTGGGGCAGCTAATATAATATATATCATTATTATACTACACAATAACTGGTGTTTATTTATTATTGGTAAAAGCAGGTTTTTCACATCATGTTATAACAATTATAGAAGCTAAGGACATTTATCCCGGAGTAGGGAGATCTCGCTTCATCACCTGGCCCAGGTACAATAACCACTGGGCCTTCAGGTTAGTTCTACAAGACAGATCACTCTCAATACATACCCTTGGGTCATCATCACCAGGAAGCAACCTTGGGATAAGGTTAACTGGTGGCATCAACAGGAGCGGCATTATAAGCGCTGAACAAATTATAATAAGCTGTTAAGGACTTCTGATGAGTTAATTACAACTTATGTAAAACCTTTCTAAGCAGTGCAGCCATTCCTGTAATTGTTTCCTAACTTGGTACTATTTTATAAACCTTCTCTAATACTATCAATATTACATCATGCCTAGAAATGATGATAACAAGAAAATAAAATGGGTAAGGAAGGAAACAAATAGGAATATCGGAGGATGAGTGCTAAAAGAAATATTGTTACTTGCAATTTTTAATTATTTTATTTTGTTATAGTTCCTAAAGTCAATATCAAAGAAGAAATGGAAGAGCAGTTTTATTATGGTGAGAAAAATATTGTATAAAATTAACATATTTTAAGTTTTTGTTTAATTTTCTTCTCTTACATAAATAGTAATATCATTCATGTCATCCAAATCTTATGGAATACAATATATTTTTTAAATGCCTTATAGGCAAAAACGTACCCGTTTATTCAGTTTCATTTGTCAATTCTTCCTTGATAGAAACATTACAGTTATTTATACCTGAAAGTTAAGACCACATGATTAACTCAAGAGATTTAACTATAACTTGAAACCAGTGAGCAACAAAATATGTTCAACAAATGGAATATATTTGATTTGAAAATATTATTTATTAACAACAACAATTTTCTTATTAAACAAAAACTTAAAATATAGTAATTTTATGCAATATTTTTCACACCATGATAAAGCTGCTCTTCCATTTCTTCTTTGATGTTAACTGCAGGAACTATAACAAAATAAAATAATTAAAAATTGCAAGTAAAAATTTTTCTTTTAGCATTCATTCTTTCATTTAATTATTTTCTAAACTAGTAAATATAATTGGAAATATTAACAACTGGAGAAAAATATATATTTAATCTTCTAAAGAGGAGAAGATAGAGGGAGATTTGATTAACAAATTGGCCCAAGTAAACATAAAAAGAATACAACATAAAGAGGTTAATACAATACATTTTTCTCACCTTCATCGAGGATAAGCGGCTCACTCTCCTGTTTCAAATGAAACACCTCACCTGCAGGTATAAAGTAATTTTTTTTTAACAAAATTTAAATTAGGAACTTGGTCATATATTTTATTAATAAGTTGTTAAATGTTTTTCAACTACTAATTTAAAATACAATTTTTTTCAAATAATTCCAAATAAGGAATATATTACACCACTATTGCGATTTACCAGTATCTTCTCTCATTTAATATAAATTGTTGAAAATACAACAAATTTCAGTTATTAATTATTACAAAATGTAAACAAAAATGAATTAATTACTTAAGAGGACATGAACAATAACAAGGATGAGTGGAATGGTTTAAAAGAAACAGCCCAAGAGGTACTAGGTTAAATTACAAAAATGAATGGTGAAGGGTTTGATGAGGAATGTGTAAGAGCCTTTGAAGAAAGGAAAATAAAGCTGCAGAGATACAAGGGTCAAAAGAGAAAATATCAAAACAGCAGAAGGAAAGCGATTAATTTATGTAGAAAAAAAGAGAGAATAGATGAAGAAGTAAGTTGAAGCTATGAAACTATAAGATAGCAAAGAGGAAAGGGAATTTTATCAAAGTCTGGCGAATTAGGAATGGGTTTCAGGAACAGATGATGTTATAGCCATAATAAAAGTGGTAAGAAGATCAAAGAGAGAAAAATTATGAACAGATGGGTGGAGCATTTGGAGGAAATTCTTAATGTGAAGTGCCTGTGCAGAAAGAAATAGAGAGAAAAGTAAGAACACTCTATAATATTAAGAAGAATGTAAATATATATATACACATATATATATACATATATATACACACATATATATACACACATATACATTTGTTTCTTACCGATTTGATCCATCACTTCTTTTTCTTTAAAACAGAAATTTAAAGTCGAGAAAACGTAAACAACACACGCCTTTCCTATCATGCAGAGAGCTCTGTGTTCGTTCAGTGAAGAGTCGTTCCATTAGTGAGAACTATCAGTTCTTCAATAGCTAAGTTTTAAGTTACAACTCTTTATTTCAATTAGGTCAGAATTATTTTTCAATTTCTTATATGTTACAATGAGAAATTTACACTCTCAGAATAGACCAGGTGGGGACATGTTACGAATATATTAGCCACTGTAATATAAATAAATAAAAACAATACAATAATGAACTAAAAAAAATAATTAATGACTGTCGGGTATTAAATATTAAATAAAATTAAATAATTGAGGCAGTGGCAAATCCATTTCACACAAACCTCATTGGTCACCCGGCTGTTTATAATCTTCCTATTTCACTCCCGTTACATAAATCCCCAATGGCATCGGCAAAGAACCTAACCTTGGGTCTCACTACATGACCAGACCGGGTGTGGTAGCAACCTGCTTCAGTTGCTTCTGTTCTGCATCGAGGACATTCGAAGGGTCATCTGCTGAGGTAGGTGAAGGAGTCGATCCCTGTTGGCGCTGGTCGCAGTTACAGGCGATGTTGAAGGTCGCTCCCCGTTTTCGCCGTCCATCGCTGATTCCGTCAGAAGATCCGCTGGCTTCAGACGGTCCATCGTTATATTCTTCGATCCTGAAGCCAACTCCACCTTATAGGTTTACCTTTTAGGGTCCTATATACGGCGGTTTAAGCGGCTTCCTCACCACATCATCCGTTAGGACCAAGCCCTTTAGGTCTCGGTGAACAAAGGTCTTGGCCGCGTTGCTGCGGTGTGGCGCTGCCCGCAAATTTCTGATTGAGTCGCGCAAAATCTTGAGCCCTGACTCATCGTTCTCCCGACTCAAAATATTCTCCCGAGAGTCCCAGAGGATGGCCGAAAACCATTACCGTAGAGCTGGCTCCTATATCTTCTCTTACAGCTGACAGGAGGATGAATCTGTCTTCTATTGTAAGGCAGTACCGCATGCCATTGGACGGTGGCAAAGGTCCAATAAGGTCAACGTGCAGATGCTCAAACCTGGCACTGGGTGCGAAGGAGGGGTGACAATGTCGGACGACCTTAGACCGCTGGCAAGGAATGCAACAACGAATCCACCTCGAGACGTCACTGTTCATGCCTGGTCAGAAAAAAACCTTGTATGACCAGCCGCCTCGAGGTTCCTATTCCTGGATGACTGAGCCCATGCAGGCGGTGAAAAATAAAATAAATAAAAATAAAATAAATAAAAATAAAATAATAAAAATAAAATGTAATCTATAAATATAAACATATAGATGTACAAATGAGCATATTATAGAAATATATGCGTTTCGAAGGTAGAGAGGTATAGATATATATATATAAAATGCTATGAAATGTGATATTGAGAGTTTTTTTAAGTATATGAATTTAAATTTTACGTAAAGAAGATTATATTTATTAAAAGAGAGAAAAAGTACGCTCATATAAGAATAATTCTGAAATACCCTTTTATAGTTCAATAGGTAGGTACTCATTTTTTAAGGTTTTTATTTTTGGGTCGTTGTGGTTTGCCCCCTGACGAGTTAGAATCGGTAAGTGACATACTCGACCCTTGTGATACAGATCTCTCCCGTTTATCTCCTGTTCTTTGGGTTACTGGTTGTTGGACTATTTTTTTAATTGGAGGTTGTGTTGACGTTTTGGCATTAGTTTCGTTATTATGGTTATTAGGTATATTAAATTAATTTGACATACATTTGTTTTTTTCGTTATCGAGTGGAGCACCTTGGTTTGTAATTCGACTATTTACAATCGCTTCTAAAGTATTAATTTTATTGGTAAGAACCTCAACCATTGAGGTGAGTTTTCCGAATAGTTCTAAAATTAAATTCGTAGAGGGAGAGGATGTTGCTTCAGCATAAGAATGAAATGTATTTCGAAGATCGGTTGGAGGGGGGTGGGGAGAGAAGTAACTTTTCAGCTTCGGTATAAGAGACTTTTTGTAAAACCCTAAGTTCTTCTATATTTCTTTCCCTTTTAAAAAATGTATCACCTCTGTAGACAATGGCTTGCTTTCCTATAAACAAAACTATGTCTATCAAACGTCGGATAACCAATCTTCTAGTTTGAATTTCACTTTCTTCCTGTTTAGTTTGGTTGAAATTCAGAGAGTTGAAATATCATAGCCCTTTTGACTTTGAGAAGCTGCTTTCGCAGCAAGTTCATGATGGGTAGAGTTTTCGTGTATTTCTACTGATTTTTTTTTAATTTAATTATTTTATTGAATTGTACAACTGTAATATATACATCTAGTACAAGGGCTGTATGAATAAATAAATACATGAAAAGACATGTAGAGGCACTACCCATTGGCAGCACTCTAATTACATTTCTATTATAGAAGGTCCCGAGGCCATCTTCTCTTCAGACGCCTAGGAGAAATGTCCGGGATGGAATTGGATCCAAGGATGGAAACTAGTGGGTTTGGATGGGCTTGGAATTTATTATGGAATCATAGGTATCTGGAATGGGCTAAATCGGTAACATATGGAACGTTAAGGTCATTATGGATGGTTTTATATGTGACAAAATAAGGAGCGTTTAGGATTTTGGATTGCAAGGATTGAATACGAGAGGAATTTGATGGTTTGGTGGATCCCCATAGTTCAATTCCGTAAGTCCATATAGGTCTTATAACAGTCACATAAATAAGTCTTTTGTAATTTGTTATGTTTAGATAAATCATGGGAGAAAACGGGTAATGAAATAATTGAAACGGTACACATGGCTAGGAGTGATAACATGAAGTATACTATATTAAAAGGTTACAGAAATGGTTACATGATATAAGGGTTTCAATTATATTAAATAATCAATTAGTTTTAATTATACATAACAGTCTCCCCCTCTATTCAAGAATTATTAACATTAAAATAGTACCATGAATCAAAAAGCATATATCTTGTGAGGGGACATCAATACTGAAGTGATATGTTAGGATCTCGAAACCTTTCTGGGAGTCTTCTCTGACGGACAGGTCTATTGATGGGACATAGAGGAGTCTGAAGAAAAGGCTCGGTTGACGATGAATCTGGAAGATCATGAGGAGGCACCGCTGAAGCTGGCTCGGTTGAAGATGAAGATGGAGGAAGATCATGAGGTGCAAATTGAGTGCGAGGTTCCTGAGGTGGACCTGAAGCTCGAGGAATTTCATAAGACTGAGAAGGGCAAAAAGAAACAGTCTTTTTTCCTTTTACAAGGCGGTTTCTCAGTTGATTTATGTGACGCTTGAAAATTCTCCTTGCATCGTCCAGGCGGACAAGGTAATGTTGTTGACCCAACCTTTGCGTCACCTCACCAAACTCCCACGTTGGCTTGTTATTTTTGAAGACACGGATTTGCACTCTCTCCCCCACATGAAAAAATCTTCTGGTAATTCGCATTGACTGAGAAGAGTGTGGTTTGGTTGGTAACAAGGCATCCAGGCGGATTCGGAATTTTCTTTTCAAATATAACTCAGCAGGTGAGGAGCCATTAGCAAGGGGAGTTGATCTGTAATGAAATAGGATATTTGTGACTTTTTCTAGCATAGGGGTATCGTCATTTGACAAGGCCCGCAACTTATCCTTAAGTCTCCGCACATTGCGTTCAGCAAGGCCATTAGTTGCTGGATGGCCAGGGGCTATACATTTTTGAAAAATTCCGTTTGTGCGGCAAAAAATAATAGTGAAACTATTACTAATTTGTTCAATCAATTTATTATTATTTCTATTATTTATTAAAGTAAAAGAAGAATACGGTTGTAGGTAATAAATTATAACAATTTATTTTAAAAACAGAGCACATGGACATTACACACTATATATAGGTTATATCTACTTTTTACATATGTTATCTTTATTAACAATTTTATCGATCAGTGATCGAATTCAGTAATTGTTTATATTATCTATTGTCCTCTACAGTTCTTCCTCCCAGAGACACAGTCACGACAATGTTTCTAAGTCCTGATTCCTCGGGTGACGCCAAGATATAAGCTGGCTTCAGGCGGTCTATTGAAATATTTGCATCTTAATTTTTCAATTGGATTGTGAAATATTTCTCAGATCTGGCAATAACTTTAAAAGGTCCCTCATAAGCTGGTTCCAAAGGCTTTTTCAGTTCTGCGCAAGTGCTAGTTTTATTAACCTCATGTCATCTCGTCTCTCTAAACATTCATTATTTCACAGTGACATAGTTATTGCTCAAGTGTTAAACTTAGTGTTGTAAACTTATACCACCTGTATTTTCATTAGAACCTACAATCGGTGAGTAATCACTTGATTATTAGCTGTTCTGAACAGTACAATAACAGAGTGCAAGAGATAAGAAAAGAGACACGTCGGCATCTTGCTCCCCACTCCTTCCTACGGCCAGTGTGCCTTCGCTAGGCCAAGGGAGAGGCTTCACGTCAGTCATTTTTCTCTGCGCCTACGTAATTAGTTACGTCTTCTGAACAGTTTATTTATTATTATTTTTTTTTTTTTTTATTATTTTTTTTTTTTTTTTTATTATTTCTCTCCCTCTTTCTTGCACTATACTTATTCATCGCTCATAGCCAATATGAAATGAGATATTTTCATATGGTGATGTCTAGTAAAGCGAATTCCAATAAACGAAGTAGGAGTTTAGGGACTACTCCTACTAATTCTCCCCCTAAAAATAAATCTCGAAAATCAAATCGCAAGAACAATAACATTGTTACACCCGGCAGCTCAGTAGAAAATATGGAGCCCAAACCTGGCACTTCTTCTGAGCTTACGACAGAAGAATCTCCTTTCTTCACCCCCAATCCATATCAGGCGCTATCTAACACCCCCGAAGACAGCATGGAGGCAGCACCAGCTCCCAGGGAGGCTAAACCACCTCCAATATTCATAAAAAACATAAAAAATTTCCAATTATTATGCCAACAATTAAATCATGTTGCGGGCTCTGGAACATACATTTGCATCAGTCGTACAAATGACACAAAATTACTGCCAGACACTCCAGAGACATACAGAAAAATTGTAAAATATTTGTCTGACACGAAAGCTGACTTTCATACATATCAGCTCCAACAAGAAAGAGCACTTAGGGTAGTAATAAGACACCTGCACCCTTCGACGCCTACAGATGCGATCAAAGACGAACTGACATCCATGGGATTTGAAATCCGCCAAATCGTAAATGTCACAAAGGAAAATAGAGAACAGCCCGGCCAAAGAAACAAAATACCATTACCCCTCTTTTTTGTTGATCTTGAAAGATCGCCCGGGGTTGGAAACATATATTCAATCAATCGCCTCTATTACACTAGAGTTGTCGTAGAGAAACCTTATATTAAAAAAGACATAGTCCAGTGCCACAACTGCCAGGCGTATGGACACACAAAACGGTATTGCCATCATCTACCCCGCTGCGTCAGATGTGGAGGACAGCACAAGACGGAGGAATGTACCAAAACAAGGCAAACTCCTGCAGTTTGCGCACTATGTCACCAAGGGCATCCAGCTAACTACAAGGGGTGCCAGACCTACAAGATCTTAAAGTCAAGACTGCAGACTGCACCTCGTCAAGATCTTACACCAAGACCGCTAAGGAAACCCTCAAGAATCGCCAACTCAGGGGTCTCATATGCCCAAATGCTGGAAGAAGATGAGACACCACAACCTCAGGCCCAACCGCAGGCTCTACCTCAACCCCAACCTCAACCTCAACCCCAACCTCTAGATTCCTACCATCAATATCAATTTCCACATAATCCTTCCACTCAACCTAGGACCAATACCCAAAAGTCCAGTCCACACCGAATTTCCTACATTCCTCCTCCTACCAACTCTACTGATATTACTGCCACCATGAATATATTCCTGACTGAGCTCAAATCTCTTATTACCCCTCTCATCTCCTTGTTAACCAACTTAGTATCCAACCTAATCCAAGTCCCCAGAAATCCATAAATGACACCGAAAAAGTCTTTTTCCATTCTCCTTTGGAATGCGAATGGTGTTCGAAATCACGTTAACGAACTAAGTACACTACTACACGACAAACATATTGACGTAGCCCTTATAACTGAAACACGACTAACCAACAAACGATCATTCAACATCCCTGACTACCAAATATACAGAACTGACCATCCCGATGGAACAGCTCATGCCGGCACTGCGGTCATCATCCATCGCTCCCTCTCCCACCACTCATTTCCCCTACCAGTCCATGATTTCCTTCAAACCACTGCTATAAAAATACAAACCAGTTATTTTCCTTTAACAGTGGTAGCTGCATACTCCCCACCTAAAATACCGATTTCCGCATTACAATTCAATTCCTTCCTCAATTCCTTAAACCATCACTTCCTCATAGGTGCAGACTTAAATGCAAAACACCAGCAGTGGGGCGCCAGAACAACGAATTCTCGCGGGCGAACATTGCAGTCTGCACTCTATTCCACCCATAGTAACATCCTCTCTCCCGACTCTCCCACCTATTGGCCCACCGATCCTAACCGTAATCCCGACCTATTAGATATTTTCATCCACAAAGGCCTAGGACCGTTAAATCATTCTGTCTCCCGGCTTGACGACCTATCCTCAGATCACAACCCTCTTATCCTAACTCTTTCATTATCACCTATACTAAAACTCCCTTCACCGTCTTTCCTAAGAGGTCCAGTTAACTGGACCCTCTTCCGTGAAATAATAACCGATGCAATAGACCTTAGAGTATCCCTCAAATCTCCTCAAGAATTAGACGATGCTGTTAATTCCTTTACTACCCTGATCCAACAAGCAGCCTGGAATGCATCTTCACCTTCCCCATCCCCTCTGTATTACAAGAAGAATCCTATACCCCAAGATCTCCTAGATCTAATCCATACCAAGCGATGCTCTAGAACCCTCTGGCAAAGAACCAGGCACCCAGATGATCGGAAATCCTACAACTATTACACCAAATTAGTTAAAAAGAAATTAGATACCTTTAGATCCAAATCCTACAATTCCTACCTCTCCTCATTATCCGTAACCGACAATTCCCTATGGAGTGTAACCAAAAAAGTACTGAAACACCATACTATCACCCATCCTCTCCGACGTGATGATGGTTCCTGGGCTTCGTCAGAGGAGACTAGAGCTGAAGAATTCGCCCAATACCTCTCTAAAATATTTACCCCTCACCCCAACCACAATCCCACTCATACAGCTAGCGTACAAGAACTCCTCTCTTCACCAATACCTCTCTCTCTACCCCCTAAAGCTGTTAACCCCTCTGAGGTCAAATTCCTTATAAATAAACTAAAACCCCGTAAATCTCCTGGCCATGACCTCCTCAGTTCCAAGATCATTCGACAGCTGCCTCAAAAAGCAATTATATACTGTATAATTGTATCCTCCGCACAACCCACTTTCCTCTGTTGTGGAAACACTCCATTATTATTCTCTTTCTCAAACCGGGTAAACCCCCCAACAACGCCTCATCCTATAGACCAATCAGCCTCCTCCCTATCCTTTCAAAAATCTTTGAAAAAATCCTACTTAAGCGCATCCTACATTTAATTGAAATTCCTTCCCACCAGTTCGGATTCCGCTCGGGGCACTCCACTGTACAGCAGGGTTTAAGAGTGGTTGACCATTTATCCTCTGCACTTGAAAACAAGCAATACTGCACTGGTGCCTTTCTGGACATTGCTCAGGCATTCGACCGGGTATGGCACGATGGCTTGCTCTTCAAACTAAAAACCCAATTACCGCAATCCTTATATCTAATCCTTAGATCCTATCTCTATAACCGTTCCTTCAGAGTCCGCTGTGGTCCAGAGTTCTCCACTTGTTATCCAATCGAGGCCGGCGTACCTCAAGGAAGTGTCCTAGGTCCTATCCTCTATATCTTGTTTACAGCCGATATACCTTTAGATCCTGTTACCTTCCTTGCATCCTTTGCCGATGATACTGCCATACTATCAACCCATTCAGACCCAGAACTGGCATCTGCCCATCTACAACGACACCTCTCCTTAATCGAACATTGGTGCGCCAATTGGCGTATCAAAGTCAACCAATTCAAAAGTAAGCACGTCACCTTCACCCTCCGTCGCAGATCCTGTCCACAAGTTCATTTTAACTCTATACCACTTCCCAGTTCCGACACAGTCCGGTACCTGGGTTTCCTACTAGACAAAAGACTTACCTGGAACCCACATACTCGACTTAAAAGACAAGAGCTCAACAGAAGATACGGACAGTTATATAGACTACTGAACAGAACATCACAACTTTCCGTTGAAAACAAACTATTAATTTACAAGATTATTCTCAAACCGATGTGGACCTACGGAATTGAGCTATGGGGAACTACTAAATTTTCGAACATCAAACGTATCCAATCCTTTCAATCCAAAGTCCTTAGAACAATAGTCAATGCTCCCTTTTATGTTACAAACAAGACCTTACATCACGACCTCAAGATCCCTTATGTCCTTGATCTCATCCCATCCAAATTCTCAACCTTCCACCAGAAACTTGCTCTTCTTCCTAACCCCCTGGCACAATCCCTATCTAGTACCAACCATCCTTATAACCCTCCTCGTAGGTTGAGGCGGCAGTGGCCGAGAGATCTCTTATGAAAATACATCTGGAGTGCTGGCAATGGCCAGCTTCTCCACTCATGCCTGAGAGTGTGTGGCTCTAGCGTCCTCACTCAGTCTCCACTGGCTAGACTGGTGACGCGGCTGACTGAGAGGCGCTGGGATCTCCTGGCATTGTGCCTCGGCACCCACTTCTGGGTGTAGGGGTTTGATTCGGAGTTCCCAGGGGCAGTATGTAAATATTGTATATAGATATGAATGTGGCCATTATTTTATTTTATTTTTATTGTTATGTACATATGGAATGAATGATCTCTTTTAGCTCTAATACTCATTGCCCAAGATAGTGGCAGAGTGTATTATTTCTCAATAAAGCTATATATAAAAAAAGAAAAAAAAAAAAAGAAAAAAAAAGGCTTTTTCACTCTATCGATTCTGACAAACACATGATAACAGTCAGACAATTCCTTGTGAATAAAAAATGTCCTGTTTGTCTTGAGTTTTACTGGAACTGCTTTCAGTTTTCGCATTGTTTCTTGTAGTTGCGATATAAAGGTTTCAGGATCTTCGACGCGTTGAGCTGGTTGTCCGATGAATTCACCAGGTAACTTGATAGTGGTTCCATAGAGACTCCTGTTTCAGGATTAAATGAAGCACGCAATCCCAACAGAATTGTCGATAAAGCTTCTGACCATTTTAAAGAATCGTTTGCCCTTAGTGCAGTTTTTAATGTGCGGTGGAGTCTTTCAACTTTCCCATTACACTGAGGATGGTACGGAGTTGTCCTCTGCAGTTTTATTCCACATAAAACGCTCAATTTTTTAAACAGGTTAGCTTCAAATTGTCGGCCTTCGTCCGAGGTAAGTGAAAATGGAACACCGAATCGAACAACCCAGTTGTCATAAAATGCTCTTGCAACAACTTCTGCTGTGATTTCTTCAAATGGTATGGCTTCCATCCAACTAGTGAATCGATCTATAGCAGTTAGCAGGTAGGTATTACCATTTAATGGAGGTAACGGACCAACCAGGTCGATGTGTACAGCGGAGAATCTCTCATCTGGTGGTTGAAATGTCCCAAAAGGTGATTTGGAATGCCTTGTCACTTTAGATTTCTGGCAAGAGATACACGATTTTGCCCAATTACGGACGTCCTTATTAAGGTCTGGCCAAACAAAACGCGCACCAACTTGTTTAATTGAAGCCTTAACGCCTGGATGATTCAAATTGTGAATCTGATCAAAAAACAGTTTTCTAAATCCTTGAGGTATGAAAGGTCTTACAGATTTCGTAGAAGTGGCACACCACAAGTTTTTACCACTTGGCAGTTGGTAAGGTTGCAGTTTTAACGAAGTTTTGCCATTTTTTATTTCTACAAATTCGGGATCACTTTCCTGTGCCTCTGAAACTTTGTCCATATCAATGGTGCTGATAGAGTTTATTCTTGAGAGTGTATCAGCAACCACATTCATTTTCCCACTGTAATGCCTTATATCGGTTGAGTATTCCGAAATGTATTGTAACCGCCGTAATTGAAGCGGTGTAGCTTTGTTGTTATTTTGCTTGATGCGTAAATGAGAGGGCGATGGTCAGTGTATATGGCGAATTGTCTTCCTTCAAGGGTGTGCCTGAAGTGCTTGACTGATTCATAAATGCCAAATAATTCCCTATCATACGTGCTATAATTTCTTTCAGCATTCTTAAGCTTCGTAGAAAAGAAGGCTAGCGGTTTCCAGTCTCCATCCTCTAGTTGTTGCACAACTCCTCCAATGGCATAGTCACTGGCATCCACGACTAAGGCCAAAGGTAGATCTGAGCTGGGATAAGATAGCATTGTTGCATCCGCTAAATCCTTTTTACATTTCTCGAATTGACTAATGGCTTCAGGAGTCCAAGAAATTATCCGATTGTCCTTTTTTCTAGCGTCTTTTGTATATTCATGCAGAACAGCTTGCGTTTTAGAAGCATTAGGGAGGTATCTTCTGTAAAAATTTATCATACCAAGGAATCGGCGAAGTTCAGAAATAGTTTCAGGACGTTTAAAGTTCAGGACAGCTTGTACTCGATCTGGCAACGGTTTTGTACCATCGGGTGTGATGAGATAGCCAAGGAACTCTAGTTTTCTTACGCCAAATTCCGATTTTGCGACATTAATATGAAGTCCATATATTTCTAACCTGTCAAAAACAAGTTTTAGATGATGTTGATGATCTTTTTCTGAATTAGAGGCGATTAGACAATCATCCAGATATGGGAACACGAAATTCAATCCATGGAACACTTCGTTGATGAATCTCTGAAAAGTGCTCGGAGCATTTCGAAGTCCAAAGGGCCAAAGGGCCATAATTAAATTCGAACATGCCGAAAGGTGTGGTTACAGCGGTCTTTTGTTTGTCTTCTTCTGCCACAGGAATCTGGAAATAAGCCTTTAACAAATCAATTTTTTAAAATATTTGTTTCTTATTAAGGATGTGCTGAAAATCAACGATTTGAGGTATCGGGTATCTATCTGGTATCGTTTGAGAGTTCAGTCTTCTAAAATCGCCACATGGCCGCATTGAACCATCCTTCTTGGGTGCCAAGTGAAGTGGGCTTGACCACTGAGACTTGGAAGGGCGTATTGTTCCATGGTTCAGCATAAACTGAAACTCTTCTTTGGCTATGGCTAATTTTTTTGTATCAAGTGGTCGAGGACGACTATGAACAGGTTGACCGGTTGTAATGATTTGATGTTTGACGTCATGTTTCACTCCTATAGGCAGTAAATTTGGTTTTGTTAAATTTGGATAAGAGTTAAGTAATTCAGAAAATTTGTGCGATTTAGAGACTGTGCTGATTGAATTGTTAGTGTTAACTGATATAATGTTACCACTTAATCCTAATTTAGTTTTTCCATCTATTAATTGTTTATTTTTTAAATCAACTAGTAAGTCGAAATGATGCAAAAAATCACCACCTAATATACCTCTATTTACTTTGGCGATGATAAATGGCCATCTGAACTCACGACGAAGTCCCAAGTTGATATTTAAAACATGAACACCAAACGTGGGAATCTCCGTACCGTTAGCGGCATATAATTTGAAATCAGACATTTTAATTATTTTGCTTTTTGCTTGTGGAGGTATAATAGAGACATCTGCTCCACTATCTACTAAAAATTGAATTCTTGAACTTGAAAACGGTAGTGGTAAAAACAATATTTTCCATTGGGGTCAAAGCGCCCACGGACTACGGCCATCACCTGTCATTTGAACGGTCTCTTCGATTTCTAGGATGAAATAGAGACGAAATACGAGCATCCATCACTTCAGTTTTGGCCACAAGTACCTTCATCATTTCATCTACTCCACTGGTTGAGCCATTAAACGTCCATTAAAACCTATTCAAAACATTTAACCCTCATCCAGATATCCTATTCGCTCT
Source organism: Troilus luridus (assembly GCA_964056705.1). Taxonomy (NCBI): domain Eukaryota; kingdom Metazoa; phylum Arthropoda; class Insecta; order Hemiptera; family Pentatomidae; genus Troilus; species Troilus luridus. The sequence continues at coordinate 199,858,806 of OZ057412.1, forward strand.
TCGCTCTGGAAAATGCTAGCGTTATCTGAAACAAACTGGTTTGGGAATCCATGCGTTGAAAAAATCTTTCTGATAAGATTTATGGTTGAGGACGTGGTAGGTGCTTCTTTGATAGGTTCAACTTCCGCCCATCTTGACTTAGCATCTATGCAAACAAGGAAATAATGGCCCTGGAACGGTCCAGCATAATCTATACGGACTCGTTTCCAATTCTCGGATGGTTCATCCCAAGGGTGAACTGGTACTTTTGGTGGAGCCGATCTTGTTAGGGCGCACTGCTCACAACTCTTGACAAGTCGCTCAATCTGATTGTCAATTCCAGGCCAGTAAACATATTTTCGGGCTAATTGTTTCATTTTCATGATCCCTAGATGTGTTTCATGAAGTTCTGATATAACTTGACTTCGAAGGGATGTATGGATGACAATACGATCTTGGCGGAAGATGACATCTTCATGCAGTGTAAATTCTGAGTCCACGTAGTCGTTTTTCAGTGACTCGATGATTTTCTTGAGTTCCGGATCCTTCTTGGTTTCCTCTTGAATAGTCTCAAATGTAACTTTATTGCTTGAGATATGAACATACTGGTGATCTGGGATTATTTGATTGGATTCTATGAGAGAATGAAGACGTTTCAGAATGAGTTTTTCAAGTATTTTCCCAATTATGGGCAAGAGAGATATAGGACGGTAAGAAGATGGGAGTTCTGGTGGTTTTTTAGGTTTTGGAATCATCTTAACTATGGATAATTTCCAGGAATTAGGAAAATATGTGGTTAGGAGTACGGCATTGTAGGGTCGCTTTCCGAGGAAGGCGTTTTAGAATCTGGGATGTGATTAGGTCGTGTCCAGGGGCTTTGTTGGCGGGTAATCTATGAATAATGTTTGATATTTCGGAAGGATGGAATGCTTTAGGAGGAGGGGACAACTGAAGAGGAATACTTAATTCTGCTCCAATGCATTCAGACTGGGTTTGATTAAGGATATCTGGATGAGTGTTAAATGTTTTGAATAGGTGCTGGCCGAAAATTTGTGATTTTTCTTCATCAGAACTTGACCAGGTTTGGGATTCGGTTAAAAGTGGATGGTTGAATTTTTTATAGTTTAGGAGTTTTCTAGTGGTATTCCATAAGGATTTGTCAGTAGTACTGAGATTTTCTGTACCGTAATACAAATTTTGAATGTTCTGATCTCTAATTTTAATTTGTTGGTCAGTTTAGTATAATGACTCTTGTCCGATGGATATCTCGTGCGGTGCCACTTTGCTCTTGCCCGTCGTTTTTCTTCTAATAACTCGCGAATATGAAGTGGCCAGTTATTCTGTTGATAATGATTTTTACTGGGTAAAGTGTTATATTTTATATTGCTTCTGTTAGTTTGTCTATTGCAGAATTGATGTCTCCTTTTGTTTTAAGCGGAATTTTGAGGTCTAATTTATTTTCTAGATTTGATCGGAATTTATCCCAGTCTACACGTCCTGTAATCAGTCTGGGAAGAGAGGGCTTAGGAATGGGAATCGAATGCACTTGAAGCAAAACTGGACTGTGATCAGAGGAAAGGTCATCCAGGGATTTTATAGCAGTTTGATTGCAGGAAATCTGTGAGGAAACAAATATATCTAGAATATCTGGAAGTTTTTTGAGGGATGTAGGCCAATAAGTAGGGTTTATGGGTGCGAGGATAGAGAAACTATTAGAGGTTGAAATTCGGGATAAGATGCTACCACAGGAATTGGATGTTCGACAACCCCATCGTTGATGTTTGGCGTAGTAATCTCCTCCGGCAATAAAACGCGGTCCGAGGGATTGTAATAAGGATTCGAGGAGGTTATAAGAAAGGGGGTTACCAGGAGGATAGTATACACCTGAGAATGTTATATGGAAAGGACTAGTTGAAATGGTTACTGAAGTTGATTGAATGGTGTCAGTTGGAGTAGAAGACACCCCCGGAAGAGAGAGATAAAGCTGAGGACCGGACGGATGCGGACCAGGAGGGCTGGACGGCATCCGGACGGATGGAGACCGGCCAGGAGGCCTAAAGGTGCTGCCCCAACAGTAAGGTGCACATCCGTGCACCGGGCAGCACCACAGATTAACAAAAAAAAAAAAAAAAAAAATGTACCCAAAAAATTAAATGGTACCCCCCCATCTAATGTAGTTTGATGAAATAAAGATTAAAAAAAAAAAAAAAGTTGATTTATTGGCAGTGGCGGGCGTGCGTAAACCCAACGCATCAACCCGTCACTGCCGAGAACCCCGTATGCCAGCAATGGCAGGAAGGGGGCCCTAAAAAAAAAAAAAAAAAAAAAAAAAAAAAAAAAAAAAAAAAAAAAAAAAAAAAGTTGGAGTAGAAGGAATAAGAGAATGTGGTATGGATTTATGGATAAGGATAAAAGAACCGGCATGTGATGTATCATCAGGATGATCTGATCTGTAAGTGATATAGTCACGTATGTAAAAATATGATCGTTTTGTGAAGTGTGTTTCAGTCAATAGCGCGATGTCTATGTGATTGTTATGAAGAAATAAGTCCAGTTCGTCTCGATGGTTATGTAAGCCATTTGCATTCCACAGAATGATTGCTGGGGGCTTGGTGTTCATCGTGGGGTATTAAATGGTATTTCGGAAAGGAGTCGGGTTAGAAGGGAAATGAGTGGTTTGATGGTATAATTAAGGTCTAATAAGAAATTCGAAAGGATTGTGTTGATGTCTACTGGACTTTGATTGGGAACAGGATATTGCTCTGAAGGTTGAGGTGGAGGATTAGTGTGTCTTGGGAAGTTGGACCCTTCTTGGGACACTGGAAGCTGCATCAACATTCAATGGTGTTTGGGTTTGGAGGTTTTTCATGGAATAAGTTTGGGATGGAGTTGTGGGTTCACTCTGAGGTGGAAGCTTCACCCGTAGAGGAAGACGGTGAGAAGGGATGTCTTGGCGTGGAGGTAGTAGAGGTGGATGAGATTTGGTAACCAGCCAATGGTTTTGAGGGATTGGGAGGTTTGAGGCGCCTGTTGTCGGATCTGTTGATGTCGAGGCTGCTGCTTTCGGCTGATTGCTGAAAATCTTCTTTGTCCCTGTTGAAGAGGATTAATATCTGTTGAGGTCAACGGCTGCTGTTGATTATTATGATGTTGATTCTCGTGTGGTTTTTCTATTTCTTCTTTACTATTTTCATATTGACTTTTGGATGCTGCATGATGGGATCTTACCCTTTGAAGGTTTTTATGCACCACGCATCCTTTATAATTTGCTGGGTGGTCCTCACCGCATAGCATGCACTTTCCAGGTGTTTCTCTAGTTTTCTTACATGTGTCTGTTGCATGTGCTCCAGCACATTCGACACATCTAGTTGTAAAATAAAAAGGCACAATGATTTGATGATATTCCTGGAGAAATGCTTAAACATGGTGGTGGCCGGTCGCATCATGAAATTTATAAACTAATCCTGGAAATATGGATTAAGGAAGAAATGCCTAAGGAATGGTACAAGGCCGTTATTGTGCCGATACATAAGAAGGGAGATTACATAAGATAAATAAGAATCGCAAAATTATATAGGAATAACACTCCTTTGCTCAATCTACCAAGTGTTATCAATACTACTATTTAATTAATGATAACAGCAGAAGCAGTTCTGGACGACTATCAATGTGGGTTCCGCCCTGGAAGATCAACTGTTGACCACATATTTACCATCAGGAATATGCTTGAGAAATGTAGATCTACACCACCTCTTCATTGACCTAGTAGCGGTGTGGTTAAGGTCCAGAGACTTCCCAATTAATAAAGGAGTTAAACAAGGAGACCCTATATCTCCAGTGTTGTTTAATTTGGTGCTGCAGAAAATAATAATGACGATAGCAAGGAGAGAGGGGTGCATTTATAACAACATGAAATGAAAACGTGCTCTTGGAAGCATTATTGGAATGTGATGAGGCAGCTTGGAAGGCATGAGGAAAGCTAGGGCTCATTTTGAATAAAGATAAAACAAAATACTTGCTCTCATCTAGTGGATATCTCCAAGGAAAAGGGTCCAGTATTGAAAATGTTAAAGATATTTAAATATCTTGGCACCATTATTACAGAAGATAACAGACTGGAACATGAAATAAAGGCTAGGATTGAAAACGGTAACAGATGCTATTGGTCCCTCAGAAACGTGTTCCAAAATAGAGCTATACCCCGCCGTATGTCTCAAAATAAGGGTACATAAGACGATACTTCGTCCTGTTGTCTATGGTGGGGAGGCGTGGACTTCAACCAAGCAGCACCAGAGATTACTCTTAGAAGAGTGCACGGCCCAATCAAGGGAGGAAATTGTTTCCGCATGAAAAGGAACCAAGAACTTAAAGACCTATATGGAGAACGATGGCTGGACGATGTGGAAGCAGACCTTAAGCTCCTGGGTGTAAGAACATGGAGAAGAGCAGCGGGAGATCGCTCAAAGTGGAGGAGAATTGTTGAGGAGGCCAAGGTCCTGCATGGACCATAGCTTCATGTGATGATGATAAGGTATTTAATAAACTTGATCAATTTCAATAACATTTTTCTTTTAAACATATCATTTATTTGATACATTGGCATGTTTATTAGAAGTTATCTAAACAATTGATATAATATCTAATTTCATTAAAATCTTTACAATTTCTGTAGGTAAATGTTTGTTCAAATGAAAAGAGTTCATTCAACACAGTAAACAATGTTTAAATTCGAAATTATGTGATATTGTGGCTGTATCCAATATTATAATATAATAAAGGCATTAGAAAATTATATATGATAGAATATAGGCAATATACAAAATTACAATGTTAATTTTAATAAATAAGTTACTTTTTAAAACAATACAGAAGTTGAGCTATCTCCAGGTTTCGCCATTTCAGTGTCTGCAATTGATTGGAAACAAATGATTTTATAACCTGAAATTTGTGCCTGAATGACTAGACTTTGTCTGATGAGACTGGATCGGATCAGATCCATAAATCCTCAACAAACATATCCAAACAGGAATCCCTCAAAGTATAATGCTTTGTCTTTCCATTAATCCAATCCAAAGAATCACAGGAATTTAAATCAAAATCTACTTAATGATAGCAGTGGAAGAGATTTCTATATAGCTTAGCCAACTGTGAAGATTGTATCAAACTTCTCTTGGAGATTAACACCAACAAGACCATATGCTTTAAATGCCTTCACAATGGGCCTACTATTACACTAAGAATTGTTGATTCAAATATCATTACCGCCAGCACAGGAAACCCAATCACACCTTGGTACATAGAGATCTTGTGACCACAGAGAAAGATGAAGATACACCGAAAAAGGAAGAAATGTTTTTCATTGGTATCCATTCTAGCCAACAGTTCTTATGTTCTAACAAGTGTTCTGCTGAGGACAGTTCCCACTCTTATCAGGGGACCTAGGAGAGATTTTCATTCCGTGTACAGACTGCTCGATTGAGCAAGATAAGCTAAGTTTATGATATGTTATCTTCGCCTTTTAACGTAACAATACCCAGCCTCATATATTGACCCTTACCAACACAACTTGGCAAAGGTTTCACTCAGTGTGTTCTAGCACTTATATTGAGAACAAAGATTTTAAGGTTAAACCTCTGGTTTAACATCATATAACATCTAAATTACCAATTATCACTCTTCCGACTAATAAATTATGACTTTACCACAAGCAGATAACCAGTTTGGTGAATGAAAGTAAATTGAAATTTTTCATCAAATAATACCTAGAGCTGTTAGACCCTCCGATGTCATTGTGTCCTTTATTCCAACCACATTCTTGCTGGTGGTCATGGGCTACAAAAAAAAGACATTAATGAGCCTTCTCACCTGAATGGCGAGCCATAACATGTCTCTTCATACGTACAAGTAGTACTGATTTATAATCACAGTGAGGACATTGATGAGGCATCTCACCTGTATGATGGCCCATAACATGTATCCTCATATGTACAAGTTGTACTGATTTATAATCACAGTGAGGACATTGATGAGGCTTCTTACCTGTATGACGGGCTATTATATGTCTTTTCAATGTTCCATATTCTGCTGATTTATAATCACAGTGAGAACAATGATGAGGCTTTTCACCTGTATGACGGGCCATAACATGTTTTTTAATAGCTCCAGAATCTGCTGATTTATAATCACAGTGAGGACATTGATGAGGCTTCTCACCGGTATGCCGGGCCATAACATGTATTTTCATAGTTCCAGATTCTGCTGATTTATATTTACAGTAAGAACATTGATAAGGTTTCTCACCTCTATGACGGGCCATTACATGTCTTTTCATAGCTCCAGATCTTGCTGATTTATAATCACAGTGAGGACATTGATGAGGCTTTACACCTGTATGACAGGCCATTACATGTATTTTCATATCTCCATATTCTGCTGATTTATAATCACAGTGAGAACAATGATGAGGCTTCTCACCCGTATGACGGACCATAATATGTCTTTTCATATGTCCAGTTACTGCTGATTTATAATCACAGTGAGGACATTTGTGAGGGTTCTCCTCTCCGTGACAGGCCATAACATGTATTTTCACAGTTCCATATTTTGCTGATTTATAATCACAGTGTGGACATTGATGAGGCATCTCACATGTATGATGGTTCCTAACATGTCTTTTCTTATTGCCGAATGTTATTGATTTATAATCACAGTGAGGACATTGATGAGGCTTCTCACCTGTATGCCGGGCCATTAAATGTCTTTTCATATCCCCAGACCTTGTTGATTTATAATCACAGTGAGGACATTGATGAGGTTTCTCTCCTTTATGAAGTACCCTTATATGCCTATTCATATCTCCAGATTGTGCTGATTTATAATCACAGTGAGGACAGTGATGAGGCTTCTCACCTGCATGAAGTACCCTTATATGCCTATTCATATCTCCATATTCTGCTGATTTATAATCACAGTGAGAACAATGATGAGGCTTCTCACCCGTATGACGGACCATAATATGTCTTTTCATATTTCCAGTTACTGCTGATGTATAATCACAGTGAGGACATTGATGAGGCTTCTTCTCTTTATGATGGACCATTATGTGCCTTTTCATAGTTCCAGATTCTGCCGATTTATAATCGCAGTGCGGATATTTTTGAGAATTCTCACTTCCTTTGCAATTATTTTCATATTCTGAAACAATAGATTAGAATTAGAAGGAGTAATTAAAGCACCATTAAAAAATGAATAGTCATATATAGGCCATTGATTTTATTAAACATTTTTAGTGATTCATAAAACCATTCAATATTTCCTAGCACAGTTCTTTCTTAACAAACCGCTTATATTATAAGAATATATAATCAATGACTCAAAAATGCATACTAATTACAACATTATTTATTTATAAGCTTGTAATTATACCTACACACAAACACTATTCATAATTTCATTGTAAGTTTTATATTTTTCTTTTCATTTTCAAGGCAATGTTCTACTATCATAACTATAAACTGTCATGCATTAAACTATATCTCATATTAAAACTGAAATCAAATTCAAACTAATCAACACTGAATCAATAATTGACCCATCTAGTTCAGTTTCTTTACATATCGTCCCTGCCATTTCCAACTATCGAAAGTGAAAATCGGTACTTTTGATGAGAATTTAAAAAAATTAGTTTTAAGGTTCAATAAAAATTAGTGCCTATAGTCAAACCAATGACATTCGTTTTACATTGTTTTTGTGACTGTTAGATGCCTCTATATGAATTTTATATTAATTATCAATCAGTTGCTTTAGCGTCATAGACTATTTCATATATAGCCGAGATATCAGAAGGTATTTTACAGATGTAAAGGTGATTAGAGGGGCGGAAATAGGATGTTACCACATGCTCTTAGTAGCTGATATGAGGGTGCTTAAAGAAAGGAAGCAAAAGAAGAAAGCCTACGAGAGGATAGAAGTCAACAAGCTACAGGACCCTCAGAAGATCTTAGAGTACGAAGCAGAGCTGAGGAACCGGCTACAGGAAATAGACGCGAATGCAAGCCTGGATAATATGTGGAACGGCATTATGCATTCTACAAGCAGCTACTGTAGTCTGCGGAGTGAAGAGGGTCTGGTCAGGAAGTAAACGTACTTCGTGGTGGAATGAGGATCTAAGGATACAGTTGAAGAAGAAAAAGGCTTGGAAGGAATACTGCCAAGAAAAAGGACAAGAGAAATGGCAGGTCTAGGAGGTGGCTCGAAACAGGGTTAAAGAGGGAGTTAGAAAGGCGAAGCAGAAGTTGTGTGAAGAATTTGGGAAGAAGATGGATCAGGATCACCAGGAAAACATAAAATCTTCTGGAAAATGATAAAAGCTTTGAGAGTGCGCAAGTGCAAAGCAGTAAGAAACATGAAGAATGAACAAGGCAAGGTGATCTCGGAAGACAAAGTTGTCCTTGATGTCTGGAGGCGGCATTACAGGAAGCAATTTGGTGTTAATGACCACCACCCAAGGAGCCCCAGCACCTTGGAATGTGGAGGAGTATGACGAGATGATCGAAGAGTAAGAGATCAAAAGAGCAATACATAAAATGAAAACAGGGAAAGCACCAGGACGGGATAACATAGTGGCCGAAATGGTAAAACATGGGGGCCCTGAACTGGAACCCACTCTACAAGCTCTCTTCCAAAAAGCCTGGGATGAAAAAAGGATCCCAACAGACTGGGAAAATAACATTATAATCCCCATCCACAAGAAAGGATGCCAGGCTGAATGTACCAACTACCGACCGATATCCCTATAACCAGTAGTCTACAAATTATATACTTTAATCCTGGAAGGTTGGCTTGGACCACCAGTGGAACGCCACATTGGAGAAGAGCAAGCGGGATTCAGACAAGGATGACAAACACAGGATCATATCTTCTCACTAAGAAATATCCTCCAGAAATCCTGGGACTGTGACAAGAATATGTATATTGCATTTCTGGATCTTAAATCGGCTTTCGACTCAGTCCCAAGAGAGGAGATATGGGCTGCCCTAAGAAACAAGGACATACCAAGGAATTTGGTGGAGGCTATAAAATCCACCTATCAGGGGCCTAAAGGAATCATTAGGCTCAATGGATTGGACTCTGGCCATTTTGGTATAGCAAGAGGGGTCAAGCAAAGAGACAGTCTGAGCCCTTTGTTGTTCCTCCTGTTCCTGGATGAGGTAGCATCCATCTGTAGGAGAAGAACTGAGAGAACATTTCTGGGGTGAAGAAATCGGTATCCGGTTGTGGTCCAGTTTCTTCTCTATGCGGACGAAGTAGTACTAATTGCTGACTCAGTCCGAAAGCTGCAACAAGCGGTGACGGAATGGTGTGAAGAACTCCGACAGGAATGGGCATGGGGTATGGGGATTTTAGATGTATAATGTGTAGAGGATTAAGACACCAAAACCCCATGAAAATGTACAAAGTACCACCTTACAATGAAAGATCCAAAAAATTTTAAATTAAAAGTTACAATTGAAATTTGTCATTTTTAAAAGTTATTTTTTTATACTAATTTTAACCCTACTCTATAAAAAAAACATATAAATGTTTCTTACCTTTATCTGATAGAAACAGTTCTTCATGTTTCACACATGTTTCTTGTTTAATATGAGTAGCCACACCTGTAGACATGAAAATAATATAGGAGAAAGAAAACTCATCTTTCCACCAAGACATACATGAAAATGTACAAATTACCAAATTACTATGAAAGATCAAAAAAAATTATTTAAAAAAAAATTACATTTGAAATATGTAATTTTTAAAAGTTAATTTTTTTTACTAATATTAACATACTCTATAAAAAACCAGATAAATGTTTATTACCTTCTTCATCTGATAGAAGCAGTTCTTCATCTTTCACACATGTTTCTTGTTTAATATGAGTAGCCACACCTGTTGACATGTAAATAATATAGGAGAAAGAAAACTCATCTATCCACCAAGACATACATGAAAATGTACAAAGTACCACGTTACTATGTAAGATCAAAAAAAAAAAAAATTACATTTGAAATTTGTCATTTTTAAAAGTTATTTTTTTAAACTAATATTAACCCTCCTCTATAAAAAAAACAGATAAATGTTTCTTACCTCCATCTGATAGAAGCAGTTCTTCATGTTTCACACATGTTTCTTGTTTAATATGAGTAGCCACACCTGTAGACATGTAAATACTATAGGAAAAAGAAAACTCATCTTTCCACCAAGACATACTTGAAAATGTACAAAGTACCACATTACTATGAAAGATCAAAAGAAAAAAAAAATTACATTAAAAATGTGTCATTTTTAAAAGTTAATTTGTTATACTAATATTAACCCTCCTCTATAAAAGAAACGATATAAATGTTTCTTACCTTCATCTGATAGAAGCAGTTCTTCCTGTTTCACACAGGGTTCTTCCTTAATATGAGTAACCATTCCTGTTGACATGAAAATAATATGTAAAATGAGGAACAGGAAACATCTAATTACACAGATAGTCAGTGTTCAGAAAAAAGTGCTAATTCAACAAAGATAATTCTGCTTCCCTCAATACAATTAACTCTGGACAAATTTGACATAAACACTTATTCACTGGGGCAGCTAATATAATATATATCATTATTATACTACACAATAACTGGTGTTTATTTATTATTGGTAAAAGCAGGTTTTTCACATCATGTTATAACAATTATAGAAGCTAAGGACATTTATCCCGGAGTAGGGAGATCTCGCTTCATCACCTGGCCCAGGTACAATAACCACTGGGCCTTCAGGTTAGTTCTACAAGACAGATCACTCTCAATACATACCCTTGGGTCATCATCACCAGGAAGCAACCTTGGGATAAGGTTAACTGGTGGCATCAACAGGAGCGGCATTATAAGCGCTGAACAAATTATAATAAGCTGTTAAGGACTTCTGATGAGTTAATTACAACTTATGTAAAACCTTTCTAAGCAGTGCAGCCATTCCTGTAATTGTTTCCTAACTTGGTACTATTTTATAAACCTTCTCTAATACTATCAATATTACATCATGCCTAGAAATGATGATAACAAGAAAATAAAATGGGTAAGGAAGGAAACAAATAGGAATATCGGAGGATGAGTGCTAAAAGAAATATTGTTACTTGCAATTTTTAATTATTTTATTTTGTTATAGTTCCTAAAGTCAATATCAAAGAAGAAATGGAAGAGCAGTTTTATTATGGTGAGAAAAATATTGTATAAAATTAACATATTTTAAGTTTTTGTTTAATTTTCTTCTCTTACATAAATAGTAATATCATTCATGTCATCCAAATCTTATGGAATACAATATATTTTTTAAATGCCTTATAGGCAAAAACGTACCCGTTTATTCAGTTTCATTTGTCAATTCTTCCTTGATAGAAACATTACAGTTATTTATACCTGAAAGTTAAGACCACATGATTAACTCAAGAGATTTAACTATAACTTGAAACCAGTGAGCAACAAAATATGTTCAACAAATGGAATATATTTGATTTGAAAATATTATTTATTAACAACAACAATTTTCTTATTAAACAAAAACTTAAAATATAGTAATTTTATGCAATATTTTTCACACCATGATAAAGCTGCTCTTCCATTTCTTCTTTGATGTTAACTGCAGGAACTATAACAAAATAAAATAATTAAAAATTGCAAGTAAAAATTTTTCTTTTAGCATTCATTCTTTCATTTAATTATTTTCTAAACTAGTAAATATAATTGGAAATATTAACAACTGGAGAAAAATATATATTTAATCTTCTAAAGAGGAGAAGATAGAGGGAGATTTGATTAACAAATTGGCCCAAGTAAACATAAAAAGAATACAACATAAAGAGGTTAATACAATACATTTTTCTCACCTTCATCGAGGATAAGCGGCTCACTCTCCTGTTTCAAATGAAACACCTCACCTGCAGCTATAAAGTAATTTTTTTTTAACAAAATTTAAATTAGGAACTTGGTCATATATTTTATTAATAAGTTGTTAAATGTTTTTCAACTACTAATTTAAAATACAATTTTTTTCAAATAATTCCAAATAAGGAATATATTACACCACTATTGCGATTTACCAGTATCTTCTCTCATTTAATATAAATTGTTGAAAATACAACAAATTTCAGTTATTAATTATTACAAAATGTAAACAAAAATGAATTAATTACTTAAGAGGACATGAACAATAACAAGGATGAGTGGAATGGTTTAAAAGAAACAGCCCAAGAGGTACTAGGTTAAATTACAAAAATGAATGGTGAAGGGTTTGATGAGGAATGTGTAAGAGCCTTTGAAGAAAGGAAAATAAAGCTGCAGAGATACAAGGGTCAAAAGAGAAAATATCAAAACAGCAGAAGGAAAGCGATTAATTTATGTAGAAAAAAAGAGAGAATAGATGAAGAAGTAAGTTGAAGCTATGAAACTATAAGATAGCAAAGAGGAAAGGGAATTTTATCAAAGTCTGGCGAATTAGGAATGGGTTTCAGGAACAGATGATGTTATAGCCATAATAAAAGTGGTAAGAAGATCAAAGAGAGAAAAATTATGAACAGATGGGTGGAGCATTTGGAGGAAATTCTTAATGTGAAGTGCCTGTGCAGAAAGAAATAGAGAGAAAAGTAAGAACACTCTATAATATTAAGAAGAATGTAAATATATATATACACATATATATATACATATATATACACACATATATATACACACATATACATTTGTTTCTTACCGATTTGATCCATCACTTCTTTTTCTTTAAAACAGAAATTTAAAGTCGAGAAAACGTAAACAACACACGCCTTTCCTATCATGCAGAGAGCTCTGTGTTCGTTCAGTGAAGAGTCGTTCCATTAGTGAGAACTATCAGTTCTTCAATAGCTAAGTTTTAAGTTACAACTCTTTATTTCAATTAGGTCAGAATTATTTTTCAATTTCTTATATGTTACAATGAGAAATTTACACTCTCAGAATAGACCAGGTGGGGACATGTTACGAATATATTAGCCACTGTAATATAAATAAATAAAAACAATACAATAATGAACTAAAAAAAATAATTAATGACTGTCGGGTATTAAATATTAAATAAAATTAAATAATTGAGGCAGTGGCAAATCCATTTCACACAAACCTCATTGGTCACCCGGCTGTTTATAATCTTCCTATTTCACTCCCGTTACATAAATCCCCAATGGCATCGGCAAAGAACCTAACCTTGGGTCTCACTACATGACCAGACCGGGTGTGGTAGCAACCTGCTTCAGTTGCTTCTGTTCTGCATCGAGGACATTCGAAGGGTCATCTGCTGAGGTAGGTGAAGGAGTCGATCCCTGTTGGCGCTGGTCGCAGTTACAGGCGATGTTGAAGGTCGCTCCCCGTTTTCGCCGTCCATCGCTGATTCCGTCAGAAGATCCGCTGGCTTCAGACGGTCCATCGTTATATTCTTCGATCCTGAAGCCAACTCCACCTTATAGGTTTACCTTTTAGGGTCCTATATACGGCGGTTTAAGCGGCTTCCTCACCACATCATCCGTTAGGACCAAGCCCTTTAGGTCTCGGTGAACAAAGGTCTTGGCCGCGTTGCTGCGGTGTGGCGCTGCCCGCAAATTTCTGATTGAGTCGCGCAAAATCTTGAGCCCTGACTCATCGTTCTCCCGACTCAAAATATTCTCCCGAGAGTCCCAGAGGATGGCCGAAAACCATTACCGTAGAGCTGGCTCCTATATCTTCTCTTACAGCTGACAGGAGGATGAATCTGTCTTCTATTGTAAGGCAGTACCGCATGCCATTGGACGGTGGCAAAGGTCCAATAAGGTCAACGTGCAGATGCTCAAACCTGGCACTGGGTGCGAAGGAGGGGTGACAATGTCGGACGACCTTAGCGGTCTATGCAAGGAATGCAACAACGAATCCACCTCGAGACGTCACTGTTCATGCCTGGTCAGAAAAAAACCTTGTATGACCAGCCGCCTCGAGGTTCCTATTCCTGGATGACTGAGCCCATGCAGGCGGTGAAAAATAAAAGTAAAATAATACAAATAAAATGTAATATATAAATATAAACATATAGATGTACAAATGAGCATATTATAGAAATATATGCGTTTCGAAGGTAGAGATATATATATAAAATGCTATGAAATGTGATATTGAGAGTTTTTTAAGTATATGAAATTTAAATTGTACGTAAAGAAGATTATATTTATTAAAAGAGAGAAAAAGTACGCTCATATAAGAATAATTCTGAAATACCCTTTTATAGTTCAATAGGTAGGTACTCATTTTTTAAGGTTTTTATTTTTGGGTCGTTGTGGTTTGCCCCCTGACGAGTTAGAATCGGTAAGTGACATACTCGACCCTTGTGATACAGATCTCTCCCGTTTATCTCCTGTTCTTTGGGTTACTGGTTGTTGGACTATTTTTTTAATTGGAGGTTGTGTTGACGTTTTGGCATTAGTTTCGTTATTATGGTTATTAGGTATATTAAATTAATTTGACATACATTTGTTTTTTTCGTTATCGAGTGGAGCACCTTGGTTTGTAATTCGACTATTTACAATCGCTTCTAAAGTATTAATTTTATTGGTAAGAACCTCAACCATTGAGGTGAGTTTTCCGAATAGTTCTAAAATTAAATTCGTAGAGGGAGAGGATGTTGCTTCAGCATAAGAATGAAATGTATTTCGAAGATCGGTTGGAGGGGGGTGGGGAGAGAAGTAACTTTTCAGCTTCGGTATAAGAGACTTTTTGTAAAACCCTAAGTTCTTCTATATTTCTTTCCCTTTTAAAAAATGTATCACCTCTGTAGACAATGGCTTGCTTTCCTATAAACAAAACTATGTCTATCAAACGTCGGATAACCAATCTTCTAGTTTGAATTTCACTTTCTTCCTGTTTAGTTTGGTTGAAATTCAGAGAGTTGAAATATCATAGCCCTTTTGACTTTGAGAAGCTGCTTTCGCAGCAAGTTCATGATGGGTAGAGTTTTCGTGTATTTCTACTGATTTTTTTAAAATTTAATTATTTTATTGAATTGTACAACTGTAATATATACATCTAGTACAAGGGCTGTATGAATAAATAAATACATGAAAGGACATGTAGAGGCACTACCCATTGGCAGCACTCTAATTACATTTCTATTATAGAAGGTCCCGAGGCCATCTTCTCTTCAGACGCCTAGGAGAAATGTCCGGGATGGAATTGGATCCAAGGATGGAAACTAGTGGGTTTGGAATGATAGGTATCTGGAATGGTCTAAATCGGTAACATATGGAACGTTAAGGTCATTATGGATGGTTTTATTTGTGACAAAATAAGGAGCGTTTAGGATTTTGGATTGCAAGGATTGAATACGAGAGGAATTTGATGGTTTGGTGGATCCCCATAGTTCAATTCCGTAAGTCCATATAGGTCTTATAACAGTCACATAAATAAGTCTTTTGTAATTTGTTATGTTTAGATAAATCATGGGGGAAAACGGGTAATGAAATAATTGAAACGGTACACATGGCTAGGAGTGATAACATGAAGTATACTATATTAAAAGGTTACAGAAATGGTTACATGATATAAGGGTTTCAATTATATTAAATAATAAATTAGTTTTAATTATACATAACAGTCTCCCCCACTATTCAAGAATTATTATCATTAAAATAGTACCATGAATCAAAAAGCATGTATCTTGTGAGGGGCATCAATACTGAAGTGATATGTTAGGATCTCGAAACCTTTCTGGGAGTCTTCTCTGACGGACAGGTCTATTGATGGGACATAGAGGAGTCTGAAGAAAAGGCTCGGTTGACGATGAATCTGGAAGATCATGAGGAGGCACCGCTGAAGCTGGCTCGGTTGAAGATGAATCTGGAAGATCATGAGGTGCAAATTGAGTGCGAGGTTCCTGAGGTGGACCTGAAGCTCGAGGAATTTCATAAGACTGATAAGGGCAAAAAGTAACAGTCTTTTTTCCTTTTACAAGGCGGTTTCTCAGTTGATTTATGCGACGCTTGAAAATTCTCCTTGATTCGTCCAGGCGGACAAGGTAATGTTGTTGACCCAACCTTTGCGTCACCTCACCAAACTCCCACGTTGGCTTGTTATTTTTGAAGACACGGATTTGCACTCTCTCCCCCACATGAAAAAATCTTCTGGTAACTCGCATTGACTGAGAAGAGTGTGGTTTGGTTGGTAACAAGGCATGCAGGCGGATTCGGAATTTTCTTTTCAAATATAACTCAGCAGGTGAGGAGCCATTAGCAAGGGGAGTTGATCTGTAATGAAATAGGATATTTGTGACTTTTTCTGGCATAGGGGTATCGTCATTTGACAAGGTCCGCAACTTATCCTCAAGTGTCCGCACATTGCGTTCAGCAAGGCCATTAGTTGCTGGATGGCCAGGGGCTATACATTTTTGAAAAATTCCGTTTGTGCGGCAAAAAATAATAGTGAAACTATTACTAATTTGTTCAATCAATTTATTATTATTTCTATTATTTATTAAAGTAAAAGAAGAATACGGTTGTAGGTTTAATTATAACAATTTATTTTAAAAACAGAGCACATGGACATTACACACTATATATAGGTTATATCTACTTTTTACATATGTTATAATGTTATTGTTAATAAAGCAATTTTATCGATCAGTGATCGAATTCAGTAATTGTTTATATTATCGATTGTCCTCTACAGTTCTTCCTCCCAGAGACACAGTCACGACAATGTTTCTTAAAACTTCAAAAATAATTGTATTTTCTCAAAATTATTCTAGCAATCTCAGAACAGTATTGTCTCTAAATACCGTGATGGGAACTTCACAGCACGACCACTCCGTGTGGTTGGTATTAGTGGTTCTCTATGATTTGAACTCAGATTCATTTTTGTCTTCTGAGGTAGATGGCAACTCTGGAGGAGGATATGTTTCCGGGCTAGGAAGTCCTGATTCCTCGGGTGACGCCAAGATATAAGCTGGCTTCTGGCGGTCTATTGAAATATTTGCATCTTAATTTTTCAATTGGATTGTGAAATATTTCTCAGATCTGGCAATAACTTTAAAAGGTCCCTCATAAGCTGGTTCCAAAGGCCTTTTCACTCTATCGATTCTGACAAACACATGATAACAGTCAGACAATTCCTTGTGAATAAAAAATGTCCTGTTTGTCTTGTGTTTTACTGGAACTGGTTTCAGTTTTCGCATTGTTTCTTGTAGTTGCGATATAAAGGTTTCAGGATATTCGACGCGTTGAGCTGGTTGTCCGAGGAATTCACCAGGTAACTTGATAGTGGTTCCATAGAGACTCCTGTTTCAGGATTAAATGAAGCACGCAATCCCAACAGAATTGTCGATAAAGCTTCTGACCATTTTAAAGAACCGTTTGCCCTTAGTGCAGTTTTTAATGTGCGGTGGAGTCTTTCAACTTTCCCGTTACACTGAGGATGGTACGGAGTTGTCCTCTGCAGTTTTATTCCACATAAAACGCTCAATTTTTTAAACAGGTTAGCTTCAAATTGTCGGCCTTCGTCCGAGGTAAGTGAAAATGGAACACCGAATCGAACAACCCAGTTGTCATAAAATGCTCTTGCAACAACTTCTGCTGTGATTTCTTCAAATGGTATGGCTTCCATCCAACTAGTGAATCGATCTATAGCAGTTAGCAGGTAGGTATTACCATTTAATGGAGGTAACGGACCAACCAGGTCGATGTGTACAGCGGAGAATCTCTCATCTGGTGGTTGAAATGTCCCAAAAGGTGATTTGGAATGTCTTGTCACTTTAGATTTCTGGCAAGAGATACACGATTTTGCCCAATTACGGACGTCCTTATTAAGGTCTGGCCAAAATAAACGCGCACCAACTTGTTTAATTTAAACCTTAACGCCTGGATGATTCAAATTGTGAATCTGATCAAAAAACAGTTTTCTAAATCCTTCAGGTATGAAAGGTCTTACAGATTTTGTAGAAGTGTCACACCACAAGTTTTTACCACTTGGCAGTTGGTAACGTTGCAGTTTTAACGAAGTTTTGCCATTTTTTATTTCTACAAATTCGGGATAACTTTCCTGTGCCTCTGAAACTTTGTCCATATCAATGGTGCTGATAGAGTTTATTCTTGAGAGTGTATCAGCAACCACATTCATTTTCCCACTGTAATGCCTTATATCGGTTGAGTATTCCGAAATGTATTGTAACCGCCGTAATTGAAGCGGTGTAGCTTTGTTGTTACTTTGCTTGAATGCGTAAATGAGAGGGCGATGGTCAGTGTATATGGCGAATTGTCTTCCTTCAAGGGTGTGCCTGAAGTGCTTGACTGATTCATAAATGCCAAATAATTCCCTATCATACGTGCTATAATTTCTTTCAGCATTCTTAAGCTTCGTAGAAAAGAAGGCTAGCGGTTTCCAGTCTCCATCCTCTAGTTGTTGCACAACTCCTCCAATGGCGTAGTCACTGGCATCCACGACTAAGGCCAAAGGTAGATCTGAGCTGGGATAAGATAGCATTGTTGCATCCGCTAAATCCTTTTTACATTTCTCGAATTGACTAATGGCTTCAGGAGTCCAAGAAATTATCCGATTGTCCTTTTTTCTAGCGTCTTTTGTATATTCATGCAGAACAGCTTGCGTTTTAGAAGCATCAGGGAGGTATCTTCTGTAAAAATTTATCATACCAAGGAATCGGCGAAGTTCAGAAATAGTTTCAGGACGTTTAAAGTTCAGGACAGCTTGTACTCGATCTGGCAACGGTTTTGTACCATCGGGTGTGATGAGATAGCCAAGGAACTCTAGTTTTCTTACGCCAAATTCCGATTTTGCGACATTAATATGAAGTCCATATATTTCTAACCTGTCAAAAACAAGTTTTAGATGATGTTGATGATCTTCTTCTGAATTAGAGGCGATTAGACAATCATCCAGATATGGGAACACGAAATTCAATCCATGGAACACTTCGTTGATGAATCTCTGAAAAGTGCTCGGAGCATTTCGAAGTCCAAAGGGCCATAATTAAATTCGAACATGCCGAAAGGTGTTGTTACAGCGGTCTTTTGTTTGTCTTCTTCTGCCACAGGAATCTGGAAATAAGCCTTTAACAAATCAATTTTTGAAAATATTTGTTTCTTATTAAGGATGTGCTGAAAATCAACGATTTGAGGTATCGGGTATCTATCTGGTATCGTTTGAGAGTTCAGTCTTCTAAAATCGCCACATGGCCGCATTGAACCATCCTTCTTGGGTGCCAAGTGAAGTGGGCTTGACCACTGAGACTTGGAAGGGCGTATTGTTCCATGGTTCAGCATGAACTGAAACTCTTCTTTGGCTATGGCTAATTTTTTTGTATCAAGTGGTCGAGGACGACTATGAACAGGTTGACCGGTTGTAAATTTGGCAGTTGTTCAGTCGCGGATCAATTTCATAAATTAAAATTAGAATCTCGCAGATCTGTTCACATTTTGTTTCCATGGCGACGAATAAAGAGGATGTTCAGTAGCGTAACACTTAAAGCTTGTTATACTCAAACTCCCCGGTCACCGCCGTCATGATCGGCTATAGCCATCTAGATTAGGAAAGAAGATTGAAACACCATCTGTCGGCAGAATCGCGATCTTCACTTCTCTTGACTCTCCGCATCCAGACTGCAAGCATACATCTCTCTACTCTTCTCTACTGAATGCTAAACCTACGGACATTCACCAAAAGGTCGCCGTTGATATTCACCGCAGGACATTGATATATTCGCCCAGGGCCCTAGATCGCCTAGCACCACCAGAAGAGAGAAGAGGTGCAACCTCGATACCACCAGATCGCCTAATACCAGATGCAGTCAGAATTGAGGTGACGAAATTGACTCCACCACCGTAAGTCCGCTTTTTCTCATTCAATTTAATAACAGCAAAGACTATTTCATTACATTCTCCGTTCGAGATAAAGACTCTAGTACTCAATCACCATGCGGCCATTTCGCCCAGTGTTAATGTTTTTGGTTATATGATATTAACTCTTTTCATAATCATTTCCTTTAGTAAAGACTGCATTATCTCCTTTTTTGTACATAGATATAAGTTATCCTTTGTTTGTTTGTTTCTTTATTTAATTGTAAGCTAATTCATTTTCATGTTTGTATTTAAAATTAATAAACCACATGTTTCAGTATCTCGCCAATTGATTTAAAACCCCGACTCTATCTTGCTATTTCATTTCATCATTATCTTTTTTTTTCCTTCTATTCAGTCTAATCACGCCCGTACAGCAGTAAATTTGGTTTTGTTAAATTTGGATAAGAGTTAAGTAATTCAGAAAATTTGTGCGATTTAGAGACTGTGCTGATTGAATTGTTAGTGTTAACTGATATAATGTTACCACTTACTCCTAATTTAGTTTTTCCATCTATTAATTGTTTATTTTTTAAATCAACTAGTAAGTCGAAATGATGCAAAAAATCAGCACCTAATATACCTCTATTTACTTTGGCGATGATAAATGGCCATCTGAACTCACGACGAAGTCCCAAGTTGATATTTAAAACATGAACACCAAACGTGGGAATCTCCGTACCGTTAGCGGCATATAATTTGAAATCAGACATTTTAATTATTTTGCTTTTTGCTTGTGGAGGTATAATAGAGACATCTGCTCCACTATCTACTAAAAATTGAATTCTTGAACTTGAAAACGGTAGTGGTAAAAACAATATTTTCCATTGGGGTCAAAGCGCCCACGGACTACGGCCATCGCCTGTCATTTGAACGGTCTCTTCGATTTCTAGGATGAAATAGAGACGAAATACGAGCATCCATCGCTTCAGTTTTGGCCACAAGTACCTTCATCATTTCATCTACTCCACTGGTTGAGCCATTAAAACCTATTCAAAACATTTAACCCTCATCCAGATATCCTATTCGCTCTTCGCTCTGGAAAATGCTAGCGTTATCTGAAACAAACTGGTTTGGGAATCCATGCGTTTAAAAAAATTTTCTGATAAGATTTATGGTTGAGGACGTGGTAGGTGCTTCTTTGATAGGTTCAACTTCCGCCCATCTTGACTTAGCATCTATGCAAACAAGGAAATAATGGCCCTGGAACGGTCCAGCATAATCTATACGGACTCGTTCCCAATTCTCGGATGGTTCATCCCAAGGGTGAACTGGTACTTTTGGTGGAGCCGATCTTGTTAGGGCGCACTGCTCACAACTCTTGACAAGTCGCTCAATGTGATTGTCAATTCCAGGCCAGTAAACATATTTTCGGGCTAATTGTTTCATTTTCATGATCCCTAGATGTGTTTCATGAAGTTCTGATATAACTTGACTTCGAAGGGATGTATGGATGACAATACGATCTTGGCGGAAGATGACATCTTCATGCAGTGTGAATTCTGAGTCCACGCAGTCGTTTTTCAGTGACTCGATGATTTTCTTGAGTTCCGGATCCTTCTTGGTTTCCTCTTGAATAGTCTCAAATGTAACTTTATTGCTTGAGATATGAACATACTGGTGATCTGGGATTATTTGATTGGATTCTGAGAGGATGAAGACGTTTCAGAATGAGTTTTTCAAGTATTTTCCCAATTATGGGCAAGAGAGATATAGGACGGTAAGAAGATGGGAGTTCTGGTGGTTTTTTAGGTTTTGGAATCATCTTAACTATGGATAATTTCCAGGAATTAGGAAAATATGTGGTTTGGAGTACGGCATTGTAGGGTCGCTTTCCGAGGAAGGCGTTTTAGAATCTGGGATGTGATTAGGTCGTGTCCAGGGGCTTTGTTGGCGGGTAATCTATGAATAATGTTTGATATTTCGGAAGGATGGAATGCTTTAGGAGGAGGGGACAACTGAAGAGGAATACTTAATTCTGCTCCAATGCATTCAGACTGGGTTTGATTAAGGATATCTGGATGAGAGTTAAATATTTTGAATAGGTGCTGGCCGAAAATTTGTGATTTTTCTTCATCAGAACTTGACCAGGTTTGGGATTCGGTTAAAAGTGGATGGTTGAATTTTTTATAGTTTAGGAGTTTTCTAGTGGTATTCCATAAGGATTTGTCAGTAGTACTGAGATTTTCTGTACCGTAATACAAATTTTGAATTTTGAATGTTCTGATCTCTGATTTTAATTTCTTGGTCAGTTTGGTATAATGACTCTTTTCCGATGGATATCTCGTGCGGTGCCACTTTGCTCTTGCCCGTCGTTTTTCTTTTAATAACTCACGAATATGAAGTGGCCAGTTATTCTGTTGATAATGATTTTTACTGGGTAAAGTGTTATATTTTATATTGCCTTGTATTGCTTCTGTTAGTTTGTCTATTGCAGAATTGATGTCTCCTTTTGTTTTAAGCGGAATTTTGAGGTCTAATTTATTTTCTAGATTTGATCGGAATTTATCCCAGCCTACACGTCCTGCAATCAGTCTGGGAAGAGAGGGCTTAGGAATGGGAATCGAATGCACTTGAAGCAAAACTGGACTCTGATCAGAGGAAAGGTCATCCAGGGATTTTATAGCAGTTTGATTGCAGGAAATCTGTGAGGAAACAAATATATCTAGAATATCTGGAAGTTTTTTGAGGGATGTAGGCCAATAAGTAGGGTTTATGGGTGCGAGGATAGAGAAACTATTAGAGGTTGAAATTCGGGATAAGATGCTACCACAGGAATTGGATGTTCGACAACCCCATCGTTGATGTTTGGCGTTGTAATCTCCTCCGGCAATAAAACGCGGTCCGAGGGATTGGAATAAGGATTCGAGGAGGTTATAAGAAAGGGGGTTACCAGGAGGATAGTATACACCTGAGAATGTTATATGGAAAGGACTAGTTGAAATGGTTACTGAAGTTGATTGAATGGTGTCAGTTGGAGTAGAAGGAATAAGAGAATGTGGTATGGATTTATGGATAAGGATAAAAAAACCGGCATGTGATGTATCATCAGGATGATCTGATCTGTAAGTGATATAGTCACGTATGTAAAAATATGATCGTTTTGTGAAGTGTGTTTCAGTCAATAGCGCGATGTCTATGTGATTGTTATGAAGAAATAAGTCCAGTTCGTCTCGATGGTTATGTAAGCCATTTGCATTCCACAGAATGATTGCTGGGGGCTTGGTGTTCATCGTGGGGTATTAAATGGTATTTCGGAAAGGAGTCGGGTTAGAAGGGAAATGAGTGGTTTGATGGTATAATTAAGGTCTAATAAGAAATTCGAAAGGATTGTGTTGATGTCTACTGGACTTTGATTGGGAACAGGATATTGCTCTGAAGGTTGAGGTGGAGGATTAGTGTGTCTTGGGAAGTTGGACCCTTCTTGGGACACTGGAAGCTGCATCAACATTCAATGGTGTTTGGGTTTGGAGGTTTTTCATGGAATAAGTTTGGGATGGAGTTGTGGGTTCACTCTGAGGTGGAAGCTTCACCCGTAGAGGAAGACGGTGAGAAGGGATGTCTTGGCGTGGAGGTAGTAGAGGTGGATGAGATTTGGTAACCAGCCAATGGTTTTGAGGGATTGGGAGGTTTGAGGCGCCTGTTGTCGGATCTGTTGATGTCGAGGCTGCTGCTTTCGGCTGATGGCTGAAAATCTTCTTTGTCCCTGTTGAAGAGGATTAATATCTGTTGAGGTCAACGGCTGCTGTTGATTATTATGATGTTGATTCTCGTGTGGTTTTTCTATTTCTTCTTTACTATTTTCATATTGACTTTTGGATGCTGCATGATGGGATCTTACCCTTTGAAGGTTTTTATGCACCACGCATCCTTTATAATTTGCTGGGTGGTCCTCACCGCATAGCATGCACTTTCCAGGTGTTTCTCTAGTTTTCTTACATGTGTCTGTTGCATGTGCTCCAGCACATTCGACACATCTAGTTGTAAAATAAAAAAATAAAAAGGCACAATGATTTGATGATATTCCTGGAGAAATGCTTAAACATGGTGGTGGCCGGTCGCATCATGAAATTTATAAACTAATCCT
Organism: Troilus luridus; assembly: GCA_964056705.1. Lineage (NCBI taxonomy): Eukaryota > Metazoa > Arthropoda > Insecta > Hemiptera > Pentatomidae > Troilus > Troilus luridus. The sequence continues at coordinate 199,882,784 of OZ057412.1, forward strand.
GGAAATATGGATTAAGGAAGAAATGCCTAAGGAATGGTACAAGGCCGTTATTGTGCCGATACATAAGAAGGGAGATTACATAAGATAAATAAGAATCGCAAAATTATATAGGAATAACACTCCTTTGCTCAATCTACCAAGTGTTATCAATACTACTATTTAATTAATGATAACAGCAGAAGCAGTTCTGGACGAATATCAATGTGGGTTCCGCCCTGGAAGATCAACTGTTGACCACATATTTACCATCAGGAATATGCTTGAGAAATGTAGATCTACACCACCTCTTCATTGACTACAAAACAGGCATATGATAGCATAGAAAGAAATGAGCTGTAACAAAACTTGATGTTTCTTGGGTGCCCTAAAAAACTTATCAGATTGGTAAGGATGACACTGCAGAATAGTAGCGGTGTGGTTAAGGTCCAGAGACTTCCCAATTAATAAAGGAGTTAAACAAGGAGACCCTATATCTCCAGTGTTGTTTAATTTGGTGCTGCAGAAAATAATAATGACGATAGCAAGGAGAGAGGGGTGCATTTATAACAACATGAAATGAAAACGTGCTCTTGGAAGCATTATTGGAATGTGATGAGGCAGCTTGGAAGGCATGAGGAAAGCTAGGGCTCATTTTAAATAAAGATAAAACAAAATACTTGCTCTCATCTAGTGGATATCTCCAAGGAAAAGGGTCCAGTATTGAAAATGTTAAAGATATTTAAATATCTTGGCACCATTATTACAGAAGATAACAGACTGGAACATGAAATAAAGGCTAGGATTGAAAACGGTAACAGATGCTATTGGTCCCTCAGAAACGTGTTCCAAAATAGAGCTATACCCCGCCGTATGTCTCAAAATAAGGGTACATAAGACGATACTTCGTCCTGTTGTCTATGGTGGGGAGGCGTGGACTTCAACCAAGCAGCACCAGAGATTACTCTTAGAAGAGTGCACGGCCCAATCAAGGGAGGAAATTGTTTCCGCATGAAAAGGAACCAAGAACTTAAAGACCTATATGGAGAACGATGGCTGGACGATGTGGAAGCAGACCTTAAGCTCCTGGGTGTAAGAACATGGAGAAGAGCAGCGGGAGATCGCTCAAAGTGGAGGAGAATTGTTGAGGAGGCCAAGGTCCTCCATGGACCATAGCTTCATGTGATGATGATAAGGTATTTAATAAACTTGATCAATTTCAATAACATTTTTCTTTTAAACATATCATTTATTTGATAAATTGACATGTTTATTAGAAGTTATCTAAACAATTGATATAATCTCTAATTTCATTAAAATCTTTACAATTTCTGTAGGTAAATGTTTGTTCAAATGAAAAGAGTTCATTCAACACAGTAAACAATGTTTAAATTCGAAATTATGTGATATTGTGGCTGTATCCAATATTATAATATGTATAATAAAGGCATTAGAAAATTATATATGATAGAATATAGGCAATATACAAAATTACAATGTTAATTTTAATAAATAAGTTACTTTTTAAAACAATAAAGTAGTTGAGCTATCAGTGTCTGCAATTGATTGGAAACAAATGATTTTATAACCTGAAATTTGTGCCTGAATGACTAGACTTTGTCTGATGAGACTGGATCGGATCAGATCCATAAATCCTCAACAAACATATCCAAACAGGAATCCTTCAAAGTATAATGCTTTGTCTTTCCATTAATCCAATCCAAAGAATCACAGGAATTTAAATCAAAATCTACTTAATGATAGCAGTGGAAGAGATTTCTATATAGCTTAGCCAACTGTGAAGATTGTATCAAACATCTCTTGGAGATTAACACCAACAAGACCATATGCTTTAAATGCCTTCACAATGGGCCTAATATTACACTGAGAATTGTTGATTCAAATATCATTACCGCCAGCACAGGAAACCCAATCACACCTTGGTTCATAGAGATCTTGTGACCACAGAGAAAGATGAAGATACACCGAAAAAGGAAGAAATGTTTTTCATTGGTATCCATTCTAGCCAGCAGTTCTTATGTTCTAACAAGTGTTCTGCTGAGGACAGTTCCCACTCTTATCAGGGGACCTTGGAGAGATTTTCATTCCGTGTACAGACTGCTCGATTCAGCAAGATAAGCTAAGTTTATGATATGTTATCTTCGCCTTTTAAACGTAACAATATCCAACCTCATATATTGACCCTTACCAACACAACTTGGCAAAGGTTTCACTCAGTGTGTTCTAGCACTTATATTGAGGACAAAGATTTTAAGGTTAAACCTCTGGTTTAACATCATATAACATCTAAATTACCAATTATCACTCTTCCGACTAATAAATTATGACTTTACCACAAGCAGATAACCAGTTTGGTGAATGAAAGTCAATTAAAATTTTTCATCAAATAATTCCTAGCGCTGTTAGACCCTCCGATGTCATTGTGTCCTTTATTCCAACCACATTCTTGCTGGTGGTCATGGGCTACAAAAAAAAGACATTAATGAGCCTTCTCACCTGAATGGCGAGCCATAACATGTCTTTTCATACGTACAAGTAGTACTGATTTATAATCACAGTGAGGACATTGATGAGGCATCTCACCTGTATGATGGCCCATAACATGTATCCTCATATGTACAAGTTGTACTGATTTATAATCACAGTGAGGACATTGATGAGGCTTCTTACCTGTATGACGGGCTATTATATGTCTTTTCAATGTTCCATATTCTGCTGATTTATAATCACAGTGAGAACAATGATGAGGCTTCTCACCTGTATGACGGGCCATAACATGTTTTTTAATAGCTCCAGAATCTGCTGATTTATAATCACAGTGAGGACATTGATGAGGCTTCTCACCTGTATGCCGGGCCATAACATGTATTTTCATAGTTCCAGATTCTGCTGATTTATAATCACAGTAAGAACATTGATAAGGTTTCTCACCTCTATGACGGGCCATTACATGTCTTTTCATAGCTCCAGATCTTGCTGATTTATAATCACAGTGAGGACATTGATGAGGCTTTACACCTGTATGACAGGCCATTACATGTATTTTCATATCTCCATATTCTGCTGATTTATAATCACAGTGAGAACAATGATGAGGCTTCTCACCCGTATGACGGACCATAATATGTCTTTTCATATGTCCAGTTACTGCTGATTTATAATCACAGTGAGGACATTTATGAGGGTTCTCCTCTCCGTGACAGGCCATAACATGTATTTTCACAGTTCCATATTTTGCTGATTTATAATCACAGTGTGGACAATGATGAGGCTTCTCACCTGTATGACGGGCCATAACATGTTTTTTAATAGCTCCAGAATCTGCTGATTTATAATCACAGTGAGGACATTGATGAGGCTTCTCACCTGTATGCCGGGCCATTAAATGTCTTTTCATATCCCCAGACCTTGTTGATTTATAATCACAGTGAGGACATTGATGAGGTTTCTCTCCTTTATGAAGTACCCTTATATGCCTATTCATATCTCCAGATTGTGCTGATTTATAATCACTGTGAGGACATTGATGAGGCTTTACACCTGTATGACAGGCCATTACATGTATTTTCATATCTCCATATTCTGCTGATTTATAATCACAGTGAGAACAATGATGAGGCTTCTCACCTGTATGACGGGCCATAACATGTTTTTTAATAGCTCCAGAATCTGCTGATTTATAATCACAGTGAGGACATTGATGAGGCTTCTCACCTGTATGACGGACCATAATATGTCTTTTCATATTTCCAGTTATTGCTGATGTATAATCACAGTGAGGACATTGATGAGGCTTCTTCTCTTTATGATGGACCATTATGTGCCTTTTCATAGTTCCAGATTCTGCCGATTTATAATCGCAGTGTGGATATTTTTGAGAATTCTCACTACCTTTGCAATTATTTTCATATTCTGAAACAATAGATTAGAATTAGAAGGAGTAATTAAAGCACCATTAAAAAATGAATAGTCATATATAGGCCATTGATTTTATTAAACATTTTTAGTGATTCATAAAACCATTCAATATTTCCTAGGACAGTTCTTTCTTAACAAACCGCTTATATTATTATATATATAATCAATGACTAAAAATGCATACTAATTACAACATTATTTATTTATAAGCTTGCAATTATACCTACACACAAACACTATTCATAATTTCATTGTAAGTTTTATATTTTTCTTTTCATTTTCAAGGCAATGTTCTACTATCATAACAATAAACTGTCATGCATTCAACTATATCTCATATTAAAACTGAAATCAAATTTAAACTAATCAACACTGAATCAATAATTGACCCATCTAGTTCAGTTTCTTTACATATCGTCCCTGCCATTTCCAACTATAGAAGGTGAAAATCGGTACTTTTGATGAGAATTTAAAAAAATTAGTTTTAAGGTTCAATAAAAATTAGTGCCTATAGTCAAACCAATGACATTCGTTTTACATTGTTTTTGTGACTGTTAGATGCCTCTATATGAATTTTATATTAATTATCAATCAGTTGCTTTAGTGTCATAGACTATTTCATATATAGCCGAGATATCAGAAGGTATTTTACAGATGTAAAGGTGATTAGAGGGGTGGAAATAGGATGTTACCACATGCTCTTAGTAGCTGATATGAGGGTGCTTAAAGAAAGGAAGCAAAAGAAGAAAGCCTACGAGAGGATAGAAGTCAACAAGCTACAGGACCCTCAGAAGATCTTAGAGTACGAAGCAGAGCTGAGGAACCGGCTACAGGAAGTAGACGCGAATGCAAGCCTGGATAATATGTGGAACGGCATTATGCATTCTACAAGCAGCTACTGTAGTCTGCGGAGTGAAGAGGGTCTGGTCAGGAAGTAAACGTACTTCGTGGTGGAATGAGGATCTAAGGATACAGTTGAAGAAGAAAAAGGCTTGGAAGGAATACTGCCAAGAAAAAGCACAAGAGAAATGGCAGGTCTAGGTGGTGGCTCGAAACAGGGTTAAAGAGGGAGTTAGAAAGGCGAAGCAGAAGTTGTGTGAAGAATTTGGGAAGAAGATGGATCAGGATCACCAGGAAAACATAAAATCTTCTGGAAAATGATAAAAGCTTTGAGAGGGCGCAAGTGCAAAGCAGTAAGAAACATGAAGAATGAACAAGGCAAGGTGATCTCGGAAGACAAAGCTGTCCTTGATGTCTGGAGGCGGCATTACAGGAAGCAATTTGGTGTTAATGACCACCACCCAAGGAGCCCCAGCGCCTTGGAATGTGGAGGAGTATGACGAGATGATCGAAGAGTAAGAGATCAAAAGAGCAATACGTAAAATGAAAACAGGGAAAGCACCAGGATGGGATAACATAGAGGCCGAAATGGTAAAACATGTGGGCCCTGAACTGGAACGCACTCTACAAGCTCTCTTCCAAAAAGGCTGGGATAAAAAAAGGATCCCAACAGACTGGCAAAATAACATCATAATCCCCATCCACAAGAAAGGATCCCAGGCTGAATGTACCAACTACCGACCGATATGCCTATAACCAGTAGTCTACAAATTATATACTTTAATCCTGGAAGGTTGGCTTAGACCACTAGTGGAACGCCAAATTGGAGAAGAGCAAGCGGGATTCAGACCAGGATGACAAACACAGGATCATAACTTCTCACTAAGAAATATCCTCCAGAAATCCTGGGACCGTGACAAGAATATGTATATTGCATTTCTGGATCTTAAATCGGCTTTCGACTCAGTCCCAAGAGAGGAGATATGGGCTGCCCTAAGAAACAAGGACATACCAAGGAATTTGGTGGAGGCTATAAAATCCACCTATCAGGGGCCTAAAGGAATCATTAGGCTCAATGGATTGGAGTCTGGCCATTTTGGTATAGCAAGAGGGGTCAAGCAAAGAGACAGTCTGAGCCCTTTGTTGTTCCTCCTGTTCCTGGATGAGGTAGCATCCATCTGTAGGAGAAGAACTGAGAGAACATTTCTGGGGCGAAGAAATCTGTATCCGGTTGTGGTCCAGTTTCTTCTCTATGCGGACGAAGTAGTACTAATTGCTGACTCAGTCCGAAAGCTGCAACAAGCGGTGACGGAATGGTGTGAAGAACTCCGACAGGAATGGGCATGGGGGATGGGGATTTTAGATGTATAATGTGTAGAGGATTGGTCTGAAGATACTGCTTTGAGGAACACCAGCATACTGAGAAAAGTACTCATACTATAGTAATCATAAATAAGGAAAACTAATTTTTCCACCAAGACACATGAAAATGTACAAAGTACCACCTTACAATGAAAGATCAAAAAAAGTTTAAATTAAAGTTACAATTGAAATTTGTCATTTTTAAAAGTTATTTTTTTATACTAATATTAACCCTACTTTATAAAAAAAACATATAAATGTTTCTTACCTTCATCTGATAGAAACAGTTCTTCATGTTTCACACATGTTTTTTGTTTAATATGAGTAGCCACACCTGTAGACATGAAAATAATATAGGAGAAAGAAAACTCATCTTTCCACCAAGACACACATGAAAATGTACAAATTACCAAATTACTATGAAAGATCAAAAAAAATTATTTAAAAAAAAATTACATTTGAAATAAGTAATTTTTAAAAGTTAATTTTTTTTACTAATATTAACATACTCTATAAAAAAACAGATAAATGTTTCTTACCTTCTTCATCTGATAGAAGCAGTTCTTCATCTTTCACACATGTTTCTTGTTTAATATGAGTAGCCACACCTGTTGACATGTAAATAATACAGGAGAAAGAAAAATCATCTTTCCACCAAGACATACATGAAAATGTACAAAGTACCACGTTACTATGAAAGATCAACAAAAAAAAATTACATTTGAAATTTGTCATTTTTAAAAGTTATTTTTTTAAACTAATATTAACCCTACTCTATAAAAAAAACAGATAAATGTTTCTTACCTTCATCTGATAGAAGCAGTTCTTCATGTTTCACACATGTTTCTTGTTTAATATGAGTAGCCACACCTGTAAACATTTGAATAATATAGGAGAAAGAAAACTCATCTTTCCACCAAGACATACATGAAAATGTACAAAGTACCACGTTACTATGAAAGATCAAAAGGAAAAAAAAATTACATTCAAAATGTGTCATTTTTAAAAGTTAATTTGTTATACTAATATTAACCCTCCTCTATAAAAAAAAACGATATAAATGTTTCTTACCTTCATCTGATAGAAGCAGTTCTTCCTGTTTCACACAGGGTTCTTGTTTAATATGAGTAACCACTCCTGTTGACATGAAAATAATATGTAAAATGAGGAACAGGAAACATCTAATTACACAAATAGTCAGTGTTCAGAAAAAAGTGCTAATTCAACAAAGATAATTCTGCTTCCCTCAATACAATTAACTCTGGACAAATTTGACATAAACACTTATTCACTGGGGCAGCTAATATAATATATATCATTATTATACTATACAATAACTGGTGTTTATTTATTATTGGTAAAAGCAGGTTTCTCACATCATGTTATAACAATTATAGAAGCTAAGGACATTCATTCTAGAGTAGGGAGATGTCAGCTCCATCACCTACCTGGCCTTGTAACGATAACCGTTGGTTCTCCAGGTTAACTTAAATTGTCCTCAAGGTAGTATCCTTGGCCCAATCTTTTATACAGTTTATAAAGCTGACATCCCAACTCATCCTAATACTATCATTACCACGTATGCTGATGATACATGTGTATTATCAGTCAACACCGATCCAATTATTGCATCCCAAAGCCTCCAATCCCATATCACTGATCTTGAAGAATGGTGTCAAAACTGGAGAATTAAAATAAACTCTCAAAAATCGCATCAAATCAGTTTTACCTTACGTCGTAAACCAATGACTTCCTGCCCTTCAGTATCCTTTAATAATATCCCACTGGTGCCTGTAGAACAGATCCGATACTTAGGGTTGCATCTTGACAAACGATTAACTTGGATCCTCATACGAGACTGAAAAGACAAGAAACCGCTCAACATTTCAGGCTACTTCAACACTTACTAGACAAACGCTCTAAGCTCCCAATTAATTACAAAAGACTCATCTACATGACCTTCATAGGACCTATTTGGACCTACGGAGTAGAGCTTTGGGGCTCCACTAAGCCATCGAATTCCTCTCGTATCCAATCCCTACAATCCAAAATCCTTAATGTTCCTTATTTTGTTAAGAATAAAATCATCCATAACGACCTTAATGTCCCATTTGTTGCTGATTTGGCCCGAACCCGCTATCTATCCTTTCATAACAAACTTCATTTCCACTCAAACCCTCTAGTTTCAAACCTAGCTTCCTCTTCAATTCCTGATAATCCTCCGAGGCGTCTGAAAAGAAGATGGCCCCGTGACTTCTTAGTTGAACTTTTGATTTGAGTACTACCAGTGGGTAGTTTCTCTACTTGTCATTTTCACATATCATTATGCATCGCTTAGCCCATTTACTTGTTGTATTTTTTTTTTATACAGTTGTAAATATCAATAAATAAATTTAAAAAAAAAAAACTTAAATTGGTGCAAATGCTGCAAGACCGATCACTTCATACAAAGATAACTCTCAATACATACCCTTGGGTCATCACCAAGGAAGCCGCCTTGGGATGGGTTTAAGTGGTGGCATCAACAGGAGCGGGACTACAAGCGCCGAACAAATTGAAAAAAGCAATAATAAGGGAGACTATCAAGGTACTCTGAAGTGTTAATTGGAATTTATGTAAAACCTTCTTAAGCAGTCCATCTCCAGCAGTTCTTAACCGTTTCCTTACTTGCTTTTAATTTATACCCCTCTCTAATGCTATCAAATGATGATAACCAGAAAATAAAATAAAATGTGCATGAAAGGAAACAAATAGTAATATTTTTAAATATTTTATTTGAAAAGAAAAGATATGTCCAGGACCTGGACTCGAACCCGGGTTTTCCACGTAACCACCGTGGGGCCTGGCCACCTCAGCCATCCTGGTTCGCTTCTTGGTCAGACATATTCTTTCTTTTCACTGATCCTGTATATCGGTTATTTATACCTGAAAGTTAGGAAAATACACAAGCTTAACTCAAACGATTTCAAAAACATAAAATTACCAGAAATTATTAAAAATATGTAATAATTGGAACTAGAAACCAGTGACCAACAAAATATGTCCCACTAATGGAATATACACTGGAGCATCGATTATCCGACCGTTCAATTAAGGTAACTTTTTTTAAAAATGTAATTATAATTTGAAGTTCGATTAAATCATCCAGTTACTTATTTTTATTCTTAAAATTGTTGTTATTTTAAATAAAATTTGATGAAAAATAAAACAATTTTTTCCATGGACGTCACCCTAATCATTTCTCAGAAACAGCAAAAAAATTAACTTAGACTTCAATACCTATTTGTTTACTGAGAACTGTAAACATAATTAGCTAATTTCTCTGAATCCCTTCCTATTTATTTGGTTGGTTTTCATTTTTTAGTGAATTTCGATTATCCGAACCACTCCTGACAACATTAGTTTGGATAATCGACGTTCCACTGTATTTATGGTAAAAAAATTATTTATTAACAACAATTTTCTTAATTGAACAAAATCCTACCTGTTATTGAACGTGTTTCTTTCCAACATACTTCCAATTATTTTTGAGTATATATATAGATCATTATTGAAAAACAATTTACTTAAAATATGTTAATTTTAATGAAATATTTTTCTTACCATAATTAAGTTGCTCTTCCATTTCTTCTTTTATATTAACTGTGGAAACTGCAACAAAATAAAATAATTTAAAATTGTAAGCAACAATTTTTGTTTTAGCATTCATTCTTTCATTTAATTACTTTCTAAACTAGTAAATGTAATTAGAAATATTAATAACTGGAGAAAAATATATATTATTTCTTCTAAATGGGAAAAGGCAGAGGGAGATTTGATTAACAAATAGACCCAAGTAAAAATAAATAAAATAGAACATAAAAAGGTTTATAATATAAATTTGTCTCACCTTCATCAGGGATAAGCAGCTCACCACTCTCCTGTTTCAGATGAAACACCCCACCTACATGTATAAAGTAATTTTTTTTTAAACAAAATTTAAATTAATTACTTGTTCATACATTTTATTAATAAGGTGTGAAGTGTTTTTCAACAACTAACTTAGAATACAATATGTTCATATAATTCAAAATAAGGATTAACTTAAAAGTAATTTATTCCTCACTTTAGTAATTTCCAGTATCTCCTCTATTTTAATGAAAACCGTTCAAAAATACAACAAATTTCAATTATTAATTATTGCAAAACGTAAACAAAAATTGTAGGGTGGAAATAGTTGGGGGTGCAGTCAAAAATTTACACAATAAATAAGTGGAAACTTATTATATTTTATGTGTGCCAGCGTTTCTTTCTTCACACCTATTTCTCCCATCATCACATTAGCATCCATCATAGTTTTAATCAAAGAGTTCATGTTTATTGAACATCATAATTATTTATAATATATATATCTCTCATTCTATAGTTTCTTCTATAGTTATATATCTCACTCATTATATTTATATCTTTTTCATTTTATAACTTTCTGTTTAACTTGATTTCTCTCTTTGTATTTTCTTTGCATTATCACCTTTCTATACATCTATTATGTAATCATCTTTATTCATATATCCTTTCATATTATATCCTTCACTTTTTTCGCTCAATTTTTCTATATATCTATATTATTATTATTATTTTATTATATTCTTGTTACTGTTATGTATTTTTATAGTCATTTTTGTTTTTGTCTGTTTTTCCCATAGCCCTGAAGATGGCCTACAAAGTAGGTCGAAACGTTGGCACACATAAAATATAATAAGTTTCCACTTATTTATTGTGTCAATTTTTGACTGCACCCCCAACTATTTCCATCCTACATTAGTACTTACAGTCAACGAATTTCTTTTCTAACATAGTAAACAAAATTAATTAATTACCTAAGAGGACATGAACAATATTGAGGATGAGTGGAATCGTTTAAAAGAAACAGTCCAAGAGGTACTAGGTTAAATTACAAAAAGGAATGGTGAAGGTTTTGACGAGGAATGTGTAAGAGCCGTTGAAGAAAGGTAAAGAAAGCTGCAGAGAGATACAAGGGTCAAAAGAGAAAATACCAAAACAGCAGGACAGCAATTAATTTATGTAGAAAAAAATAGAGAATAGATGGAGAAGAAAGTTGAAGCTATGAAACTATAAGATAGTAAAGGGATTTTATCAAAGTCTGGCGGATTATAAATGTGTTTCAGGAACAGATGATGTTACACCCATGATAAAAGTGGTACCACACCACTTTGAACCGCCTCCCTATGAGGAATTTTATGGCACCCAAGCTTATTAAAGGAATAATCATGCCTTTGAAGATGACTACACCCCTTGTGGGCCAAATTTGGACAATACGATGTAGTATGAAAACCACTTCAATACAATCATTGTAAATAGATTGAACTAGAGGATGAAAGTGGTAAAACCAAATAAAAATAAGATTGAGCATATAATAATAAAAGGATTTAATAATCAAAGAAAGACATATTTGTTTATGATAACCGACCTCACAGTGAAAATTATACAACTTTCTCTTTCCCAGTATTTGCTAAGGTTGAACTGCGCTCCTTCAGTTAAGCTCTTATGTTGAAAGTGTTAGATTTTTATTTAAGTAAACACAATGAGTTGGTGATTTAATGTTTTAATGAAAATAAATCTCTGATTTAAATGACTGATTCTTAAAAACGACCAGTCAACCTTCCACTATACAGGGTATTTCAGGGTTAAATGGAGAAACTGAAAATTTGAACTACGGACCTCAAAACAAGTAAAAAATTTCCTATGAAGGTATGTCCGCAAACGCTTTATTTAGGAGATATTCACATTTAAAGATTTCATTGTTAGGAATTATTTAGGCATAGTAAATAAATAAAACTTATTTTATTTGTTCCAACTACTTTATTTATTAAATTTAAACCATTAACATTCATATTAAATGTTCAAAGTGATTTCCTTGAGCATTCAGACAGGCTCAGCATCTTTCTTCAACAGCAGCAGTAGCAGAACGGGCCTGGGTGTTTTATTGTTTCAGAAGACTCAATTATACTTCTTCATAAAGAATTAAGGTTATTCACTGGTCTTGCATATACTTTTTATTTAATGTCACCCCAAAAAAAAAAATCCAGTGGTGCCAGGTCTGGAGAGCAAGCGGGCAAAGCCACTGGTCCTGCATGGGCAATCCATTGATTAGGATAATTAGCATTAGCCATTGTCCTGGAGCTGTTCCGTAATGTGCAGGACAACCATCTAATTGAAACCACATGTTCCTTCTCAGTTGTAGTGGAATATCTTCAACTAAATCATGGTAATCATTATAAAGAAATTCCAAAAATGTGTCAACATTGAGTCGAGGTGGTAAGAAATGCGGCTCTATTAAAATATTGTCTATTATGCCGAACCACCATTGCACTGAAACTCGTGCTGAAAATGGTGCTGACAAATTGCATGGGGATTTTCATGGAACTAAAGATGATTATTTTTCTGATTGAAAATACCTCTTCATCTTTCCATAAAATTTCTCCTGAAAAGTGTGGATTGTGATCAGCTTGATTTAAATACCAATCTGAAAAATGTCTTCTTTGCCGTAAATCTTGCGGTAGTAAATTTTGTACCCGTTGATAATGAAATGGGTGACGTCCATCTGCAATGAGAGTTCTCCATACTGTAGTTAGCGTAACATTTAATTCTGCTCCAGCTCTTCCTACACTGGCAGATGGATTATCATCAAAATATTGTAATACAGTCGCACTCCTTTCATTTACATGTGGTACGACAGCAAATGTACCAGTCTCTCTAAGACGTTGAAACGTAGAGTTAAAGGTAGACTTACTAGGTAATCTTCTATTTGGAAATCACATGGAATATTCACAACAAGTAGCATTGGCAAAACCATTGCAAAAACCGTACACAAACACCATATATACAAAACTCCTTATACTCTAACATTCAATGCATCAAACAACAAAATCATGATAAAGCAAAAAGTGTGATTAATAAACACAATGACTGAGTACTATCTAGACATTTCTTTAGCACCTAGGGTTTAAAACAAAATAAAAAATTGAGTATGTCAGCTTTCTAATATAAAGAAAAAGAAGATCAATTGCTTCATACAGGAGATTGATTTACATTATATATATCACAATGTATATGTATATGTGTAGATATAAATATATATATATATACACATATACATTTTTTACTTACCGATTTGATCCATCACTTCTTTTCCAATAAAACAGAAATTTAAAGTCGATAAAACGTAAACAACACAAAACCTTTCCTATCAGAGATTAGTTCGTTCAGTGAGGAGTCGTTCCATTAGTGAGAACTGTCAGGAGCTAATTTGTCCCAATACATTTTATCTTTTTCGGACCTACATGAACTTTGTTAGTTCAACATTTTGGCCATTTATAGAAGGGTAATAAAACAATTTATTAAAATGGTTAAATCTGAATTTGACTTCTTATTTGTGTTGTATTTTCAAAACTATGCCTTCCAATTGATAATTTCGAAACATTACTGATTATCTACTACAGTATTGATGAATATAAATGACAATCTTAAATTTCAATTTTTAAAATAAAAGTGAAAAAATTTGAATACTCCATCCCTAAAGTTGTATAGAAGAACGAAATTCTTTACAGCGATTCAGTATTTCTATTATATCATAGTATTAACAGTTCCCCATGGTAAAACTCGCTACTTGTATTGATAATTTCATCCGAAAAATCGGTAAAGTACACACTTTATTACTAATATTCTGTGGCGACCTGTGGTCTAGTGGTTAGCGTAACAAACTACTAAGCCCAAAATCCCGGTTACACACACTCAAGTGTTGCCAGGCTTCTACATCTACTCCCTCCTTAGCGGTCAGGTCGGCTAAAGACCTGGACATAATGACGAGGAAAATGGACTTGGGAGCCTGATCTTGTAGTAGTAGGTTCTTTGTAGGGGCGGCTGTTCAGCTGGAATAAGCGCTGTTGTCTTTGGAGGTGGCTGTTGTTCAGATCTTGAATCTGCAGACTCTCGAGTCGCAAGGAAGTAAGCCGGTCTGAGTCTGTCCATTGAGATACTAATTGGTTCGCCTTTTATGTCAACCACAAAAACTTCGCCTTTTCGTTCCAAAACTCGATAGGGTCCCTCATAAGGCTTTTCTAGTGAGGCTCGAACACGATCTATTCGTACAAAGACGTGTGAACTACTACCCAGATCCTTATGGACAAATGTTTTCGGCAGCTGTTTGAGTAGTGGTTGTACAGATTGGAAGTTATAGAATTCTGAACGTAATTAGCTAATTAATGTTGGTAGATTGGGTTTTGGATCGGAGTTAGGCTCAACAAAAAAATCCCCAAAAATGCGGAGTTGGGTACCATTTATAATTTCTGCAATGGATGCTTCTGCTGCTTCATTAATTGAACACCAAAGTCCCAACAAGACAGTAGGAAAGATGGTAGTCCAATTGTTCGAAGAGTGGGCCATCATAGCTACCTTTAAGGTTCTATGAAGGCGTTCTATCTTACCATTGCTTTGTGGGTGGTATGCTACTGTAAGAACAAGCTGAGATCCACCAAGCTTTGGTAATTCGGTAAATAACTCAGAACGAATCTGAGTTCCCAAGTCAGTGACAACTTGGCGTGGGCATCCACGCCGAGCAACCCATCCTGCGAAAAAACTCAGAGCTACTGCTTCAGCTGTTTGATACCGCAGTGGTAGTACCTCCATTCAGTTGGTATAGCGATCGATGCATGTTAAGCTGTATCTACATTCCTGGGATGTTGGGAGTGGTCCAACAAGGTCTATACGGAGCTTGGTCCATATAAACTGTAAAGATTCTTCCTTCTAAATAATGCTTGAAATGGCTTATCCCTGAGTAGATACTAAGGACTTCACGATCGTAAGTTGAGTATCCCTGCTGTGTTTCTGAATTTTTTTATTTTTTTTTTGTGTAAAATAAACTAATATGCCCTCATACATTCTCTTCTAATTGCTGTGTATTAGGACAAGTAAGAAGGGTGGCATAAACCAGCGCCTGTTTGGCTTCCTTTTCTTCTTGACAGGATTCATCATTCCACTCTATTTTTCTTGGAATTTTGTTAATATTTAAACAATTGGTTTTCTACCCCATGTGGAATATGGTGACGATAAAACTTTATGACGCCTAAAAATCGTCTGAGTTCTTGTATTGTAAATGGCTTTTTAAATTCCATTATCGTCTTAACTCGCTCTGGGTTTGTTCTGATACCTTCACCAGTTATTAGATTTCCAAGAAAAATTACTTCTGATGGACCAAATACGGATTTACTTAGATTAATACGAAGTCCGAAAGAATTCAGTCTTTCGAAGACTACTCTCATATGTTTTAAGTGCTCATCAGGAGTTCTAGACGCAAATAATATACCGTCAAGATAAACGAAACAATACCACATGCACGAAGCGCTGGAAAGTACAAGGTGCGTTTCTTAAGCCAAAAGGCATTATGTTAAATTCATAGAGCCCAAAAGGCGTTATGATGTTGGTTTTTGGTTTATCTTGATCTGGTACTGGAATAAAATAAAAAGCAGAATGCAAATCAATCATTGAATAAAATTTTTATTCTCTACAATTTCAGTGACATCATCGCTTCTCGGAACTGGATAGGGGTCTGATTGTGTTCGCGCGTTTAAAGCTCGGTAGTCTCCGCAAGAACGCCATTGTCTATTTTTCTTAGTTGTAAGTAAAATAGGACTTGCTCACTGTGATTTTGATGTCCCAATTATGCCCTGATTAAACTATTGGAATTCGTTTTTAGCTACTTTTAATTTATGAAGATCTAGTAGACGTGGTTTCTAGAAGTTTTCTGAAGTCGACTGGAGGTCCACTAGAAGTATTGATATAGTGCTTAACGCTATGGGTTTAATGTGTAGGAATCAAATTGGGCTTAGTAAGATCTGGAAATTTTTTTATCAAATCTGTAAATGAATTTGTAGATATTAAAGAACTGGCTGTATCTTCGGCAGGAATTGTGTCAACCGACGCGGACACAGTCAATTTGATGTTATTATCTATTAATATTTTATTTTATAAATCAATTACCAAATCAAATCAGCTCCTAGAATAACTTTTGATGTATTTGCAATGAAAAATGGCCATTCTAATTTACGGCGAAGTCTTAAATCAATGTTTAGAATTTTAGTACCAAAAGTTCGTATTTCAGCGCCATTAGCAGCGTATAACTTGAAGTCGGTTGGTTTATTATGCTTAGTAATAGGAATTACAGACACATCCGCACCACTCACTGTCCACATAAAATTTAATACCAGAACAAGGATCCTGGACAAATAATCTATGTTGTTGGCCTGGAAAGACATCTGAGGCAGCACACTTGGGCATTACTGTGACCGCCGGCTGGAGTTTTCCTGTTTACTTTTTTTGTTCCATTAACAAGTTTAAAAATATTCAAAATAAAACAAAATTATTTTATGTAAATAGTTCTTTCGTACTAATTTAAAATTATAAATAAGAAGACAAAAACCGACCTGGCTCACGCCGGTCTGAACTCGGATCATGTAAAATTTTAAAAGTCGAACAGACCTAGAAATTAAGCTACTTGATTAATATTATAATTATTGACAAGTTTTATTGGATTTTTCTGGTTTGCATTTGTTTCCAAAATGGAAGTGTCTATAGCAATATTTTCCGTTAGAGTTAAATCGAGACCTTGATATTGAACGATGATTTTTTATTTCTGTTTATAGGGCTACTATTCAGTCACAAAGCTCTTTAATCATTGAGGAATCAGATGGCTGGGATATCGCATTAACTTGAGTAGGTGTACTTAACAAAACCCAGATTTTATCTCCAATCTCAGATAATTTATCCAATTTTTTTTTTTTTTTTTTAAATTTATTTATTGATATTTACAACTGTATAATAAAAATACATCTAGTAAATGTGCTAAGCGATACATAATGTCATGTGAAAATGACAAGTAGAGATACTACCCACTGGTAGTACTCAAATCATAAGTTCAACTAAGTAGTCACGGGGCCGTCTTCTTTTCAGACGCCTCGGAGGATTATCGGGAATTGAACAGGAAGCTAGGTTTAAAACCAGAGGGTTTGAGTGGAAATGAAGTTTGTTATGAAAGGATAGATAGCGGGTTCGGGCCAAATCAGCAACAAATGTGACATTAAGGTCGTTATGGATGATATTATTCTTAACAAAATAAGGAGCATTAAGGATTTTACGAAGGATTTTGGATTGTAGGGATTGGATACGAGAGGAATTCGATGGCTTAGAGTAGCCCCAAAGCTCTACTCCGTAGGTCCAAATAGGTCGTATGATGGTCATGTAGATGAGTCTTTTGTAATAAATTGGGAGCTTAGAGCGTTTGTCTAGTAAGTGTTGAAGTAGCCTGAAACGTCGAGCGGTTTCTTGTCTTTTCAGTCTCGTATGAGGATTCCAGGTTAATCGTTTGTCAAGATGCAACCCTAAGTATCGGATCTGTTCTACAGGCACCAGTGGGATATTATTAAAGGATACTGAAGGGCAGGAAGTCATTGGTTTACGACGTAAGGTAAAAGTGATTTGATGCGATTTTTGAGAGTTTATTTTAATTCTCTAGTTTTGACACCATTCATCAAGATCAGTGATATGGGATTGGAGGCTTTGGGATGCAATAATTGGATTGGTGCTGACTGATAATGCACATGTATCTTCGGCATACGTGGTAAGAATAGTGTTAGGATGAGTTGGGATGTCAGCTGTATAAACTGTATAAAGGATTGGGCCAAGGATACTACCTTGAGGATTATCCAAATTTCCATCAGAGATTGAAAGTATTCCTCTAATTTGTGGTGGCAATTTATCCAAAAAAAATGTTTTTAGTAATTTTTCACTGATATCTGTGCCAGCCAGGGCTTTCATTTTCAAAAAAAGTTTCCTGGGTTTAAGTGAACCTAATTCAATTTCACTCACTATTTTTTTTTTGCAATTGTTCTTCTTCCCTATCTTTAAATATTTTTAGTAATCTATTTTTGGCTAATATATATTTATTAGGGTCTTCGGATGAAGCAATATCCCACATATTTTCTTCCACTTTAAGATCTAAATGAGATACTAGGTAATTAAATTTAGTGGTTTCTGCAGTTACATTAGACAGTTGAAACTGAGCTTCTACTTGAAAGAACAAACAAATGTCTGGCTTATCAGTCCAAAATCTCAAAAGCTCGTTCTCTTAGAATGTAAATCACTATGTTGAAAGAGGACATTTGATCTTGGTCGTGGAGGACACAAGGAACTAAGATTTAAAGACTATCTAAAATTTCTCAGAAGTCTAGAAGTATGTTAGGGATTTTTAGGACTCGAGCACAATGGGCCTCTTTAGGCCGAAGTGCATGGTAGTGGACGAGTCATTCACAAATAATAATAACAACGCTAGGAAGGTTACATACAAGTTTGCATTAGAACCGGTATTTCAATCATTCTCCCTTAATGAAACTTGCATTATTCAATCCTAGCAGATCTAGAAACTTACTGTGCTTGGTATCAGACATATTAAATCTTTTCATGATTTTATCGATGTAATCAGCTAGGTCCAAGAATAACTTATCTTCTTTTCTTCTGATCCTCATACCAAGGCATTTGTTGAGTATTTGTATCAAGCACTTGTCGAGCCTCTCCTAAATCCTTCACAGCCATCTGACTAGTAATAAAGTGGACAAATTTAATTTTTAAAGGAGCTAGGTTCCAGTGACAACAGTATTTGAATCAGCTACAGGTCCAGGTCAGAATCAATTTTTAACAGCCAGTATAGAACGCAAAAAACAGAATACAAAAGCTCTCCACTAAACACCGTGAGCAATACAGCAGAGCAGGACAGCTGGAGACAGGTAACGCATGGATTTCCCACTGTAATATAAATAAATAAAAACTGTAAATAATTAACTAGAAAATAAATATTAATTAATGACGGTCAGGTAATAAATATTTAGTAAAATAAATTAAGTGGTTGAGGCAGTGCCTACATAGGATCCGATCAGGCATTACTGCCTCCCACGGGCTATATTTGAAACCTCTCCATAATACCAATGGCATCTCCTTCGAAAGCTTTCTCTTCTTAATTCATCTTCGTCTAGGCCCTTTCCAGCCTCCCCCAATGAAATAAACTCATATTTTTTGTCCACCTCAGTTAATACTTCAAAATCATTCTCTCCCATATTTTCCCTAGCACCATCTTTCAACCCTGACAACTTTTACTTCGCTGATATTTCACCCAACGACATTATTTCCTCTGTTCTGAAATCCCGCTCCAACTCCACAGGCTTCGATGGAATTCCTGTCAAACTGCTAAAATCCTGCCTTATCGATATTATACCTGTCCTACTCTTTATATACAATTTTTCACTACAAAACGGAGTTTTCCCAACCACCTGGAAAAAACCCATAGTCCACCCTATCAATAAATCCTCTAACCCTGTCTCACTCAAAGACTACCGCCTAATCTCAATCCTCTCCAACATTTCCAAGCCTCTAGAAAGAATAGTCCAGTCACAAATGTCAAATTTCCTCGAACAGTCCAACCTCCTTGACCCACTTCAATCAGGTTTCCGTCCCGGTTTGTCCACACAATCGGCACTTACCAAAATCACCAATGACATCCATACCGCTGCGGACGACAAAAAACTAACAGTCCTTATCCTTCTTGTTTTTACTAAAGCTTTAGATTCCTTGGACCATTCTATCCTTTTTAGCAAACTCAAATCAATGCGCTTTTCTAACAGTTCTATCCGATGGTTCCAATCCTTCCTCTCTGATAGATCTCAAGCAGTTTCCATACCTAATCATCCCCTTTCCTCTTTCCTCAGGCGTGGCACACGGCTCAAGTATCTCTCCTCTTCTGTTCGACTGCTATATCAATGATCTTCCTAAATCTGTTCACCACTGTTCCCATCATCTATGTGCTGACGACTTCAAAATATATCTGTCCTTTCCTCCTTCCGAGCTATTTATTGGGTTCGCTAGAATTCAGCAAAGCTGAACAAACTGGAATTGAACGCAATGAAAACTCAGGCCATTGTTTTAGGTTCCAATTCCCTCCTTACACACATCCACACCCTCCCAACATTAATCCTAAGCAATCATCCTATCACGATTACCTCCTCTGTGAAAAACCTAGGCATCACCATCGACCAAAACCTTTCTTGGAAATCCCACATCGCCCAGATATCCCGACGGTCGATTAGTTCCCTGAAGTTGTTCCATCGTTCTCGTCATCTCCTTACACAATCTTCCCGTAAGCTTCTTGTATCTTCTCTCATTTTCCCCCACTTTGACTAGGGTGGTATATGGAGGCCTCTCTAAAATGCTTGAAGACAGACTAAAGAGAATAATGAACTGCTCTCTAAGATTTGTGCTTGGTACTCTGAAGCGATCGCGCGTCTCCCACCTCTATGATGAGTTAAAGTGGCTCTTTCCTCCCTTCCGAAGACAATATTTCCTCTGTTCATTCTTATGCCAATCCATTCACATATCTACAGTCTCCTGCAATTCAAATCCTCAGTTCAACACCATAAAACAAGATCCCGCCTTTCTGATCTCTATATACGTTCACACAGAAGTAAAGCATTCGAACGTTCCTTTCTCGCCCGCTCCACCGCAGTGTGGAACTCAATCCCTCCTAATATCGGTCATACCCCCTCTCTATCATTATTCAAATCCTTGCTTTTTCAACACCTCTTAGCTTCCCAAAAGGATAATATTCTCTAAGCAGGTTAGTCATTTGCTTAGAATGTAATGTATATAATAACAACTTGTTTTATTTAGTTCTTTTAATTTTGCTTTTTGAAAAGCTGTAGATCATGTAAAGAAATTATTGCATGCTAGCCCAAGCATCTAACAAAAGCTATGGATTTATCGATCTCTTTATTTATGCTTAATATCCTGTCAAGATCTGTATTGTTTATTTACTTATTATTATTTTTGTTTATATAATTCTTTTTAAATTGTTTTCTGTCATGTTTTATATGGTTTATGATTTGTAACCTTTAGCCTTCTGGCTAGATAAATATTATGTTTTCTTTCCGGTTGATATCTGTTATTCTAAAGTAACTTAGTCCCAGAATAAAGTTACTTTTCTATTCTATGATGTACCAACAAGATTTTACTTTGTATTAACTATTATATATTTGTCGGGATTTACTTAATTATGGATCTTCAATTGTTCAACTACTCTTTTCAAATGAGTTTATGTGAAAATATTGAAAAAGGTGAGTGTAATTATTTTATATTACTGTTATTTTGCGTGTTCTTGAGATTCAAAGATAATCCCAATTCAAGAATTGTTGGTTATAACATATTAATCTGAAAATTATGATGTTTAGTGAAGGCATAAGGTTAATAAACTTCATCAATTTCAATAACATTTTTTTTCAAACATATATTTAATTTAATACATTAACATGTTTATTAGAAGTTATTAATACAATTGATTTAATCTCCAATTTCATTAAAATGTTTACGAATTTCAGTAGGTAATTTTTCAAAAAAAAGAGTTCATTCAACACAATAGACAATGTTTTAAATTTTAAATTATGATATTGTGGCCGCATCCAATATTATAATATAATAAAGGCATTAGAAAATTATATATGATAGAATATAGGCAATATATGAAATTACAATGTTATTTTTAATAAATTAGTTACTTTTTAAAACAATGCAGAAGTTAAGTTAGCTCCTGGTTTCCCCATTTTGTTTACTACAAATGATTGGAAACAAATTATTTTAAAACGTGAAATTCGTGCCTGAATGACAAAATCAATCAGATGAGACTGGATCAGATCTGATCCATAAGCCCTCAATGAACTTATCCTAGCAGGAATCCCTCTAAGTATAATGCTGTGTCTTGCCATTAATCCAACCCACAGGAATTTAAATAAACATCCACTCAATGTCTAAAGTGCAAGAGATTTCACAGCTTAGCCAAGTGTGATCAATATAATATCAAGCTTCTCTTAGAGACACAAACCAACAAGTCCATATGCTTTAAATGCCTTCGTAATGGGCCATTACACCAAGAACTGTTGATTCAAATATTATTACCGCCAGCACAGGAAACCCAATCACACCCTGGTTCATAGAGATCTTGTGACTACAGAGAAAGATGAAGATACACCGGTAAAGGAAGAAAAGTTTTTCACTGGTTTCGGTTCCAGCTATTTCTAACAACAATGTTCTCCTCAGAACAGTTCCCCCTCGTATTCTGCAAGTTAAGATACGTTTATGATTTATTGTCTAGTGAAGAAAACCAGAGCTAGAATTCGTCCTTCAAAGGTTGCAATATCCAGCCTACAATATTCACCCTTGCCAACACAACTCGTCACATGTTCCACTCAATGAGTTCTATGCACTCATGTTAAGGACAACGATTTTAAGGTTAGTCCTCTGGTAACATATAACATCCAAATTACCAAATGTCACTCTTCCCACAAACAAATTATGCATTTAGCCCCTAGCAGATCACCATTTTGGTGAACAAAAGTCAATTGAAATTTTTCATCAAATAATTCCTGATGCTGTTAGATGTTCTTTAGTCCTTTATTCCAACCACATTCCAGCTAGTGGTCATCGGCTCGATAAAAAAACCAAAAAATCCCTTCTAAAGGGCTTGCGTAGTTCTAACCCAAGATCATAAAGGAATATGTTCAACTTTATCCAGTTTTCAACAAAAGAGGCATCTTCAGGGTGGGCAGTAGATTACGAAGCTCATTCCTAGAGTATTGGACAAATATCCCATTCTCCAGCCTCATAAGTCCCATCCTGCCTCTGCCTAGTTAGTGATCCATCATTTGCAGCAAACCCCATCAAACCAGAAATCACCAAAGACCTTTATCCACAAGGAATCAGGTGGAGAACAGTGATGAGGCTTCTCCCCTGTATGATGGGTTATTATATCTCTTTCCATAGTTCCAGATAATACTGATGTAAAAACATTAGAGAGGACATCGATGAGCTTTCTCCCAAGTATGACAGACCATTATATATCTTTTCATAGCTCCAGATTGTGGTTATTTATAATCACAATGAGGACATAGATGAGGCTTCTCACCTGTATAGTAGACCACAATATGTCTTTTCATATTTCCAGATTCTGTTGATTTATAATCACAGTGAGGACGGACATTGATGAGGCTTCTCTTCGTCACGGGCCATTACATGTCTTTTCACAGTTCCATAATTTGCTGATTTATAATCACAGTGGGGACACTGATGAGGCTTCAGGCCAGTATGATGGACCATTATATGCTTTTTCATTGTTCCAGATCTTGCTGATTTGTAATCACAGTGAGGACATTGATTAGGCTTCTCACCTGCATGACGGGCCATAACATGTTTTTTAATAGCTTCAGAATCTGCTGATTTATAATCACAGCGTGGTCATTGATAAGGCATCTCTCCTGTATAACGGGTCATAACATGTATTTCCATATTGCTGAATATTAATGATTTATAATAACAGTGAGGACATTAATGCGGCTTCTCACCAGTATGACGGGTCATTACATGTCTTTTCATAGTTCCAGATATGGCTGATTTATAATCACAATGAGGACATTGATAAGGCTTTTCATCTGTATGACGGGCCATTACATGTTTTTTTATAGTTCCAGATAAGGCTGATTTAAAATCACAGTGAGGACATTGATGAGGCTTCTCACCTGTATGACAGGCCATAACATGTATTTTCATAGTTGCAGATTGTGATGATTTATAATCACAGTGAGGGCATTGGTGAGGCTTCTCGCCTGAATGACGGGCCATTACATGTCTTTTCATAGTTTCAGATATGGCTGATTTATAATCACAATGAGGACATAGATGAGGCTTCTCACCTGTATAGTAGACCACAATATGTCTTTTCATATTTCCAGATTCTGTTGATTTATAATCACAGTGAGGACGGACATTGATGAGGCTTCTCTTCGTCACGGGCCATTACATGTCTTTTCACAGTTCCATAATTTGCTGATTTATAATCACAGTGGGGACACTGATGAGGCTTCAGGCCAGTATGATGGACCATTATATGCTTTTTCATTGTTCCAGATCTTGCTGATTTGTAATCACAGTGAGGACATTGATTAGGCTTCTCACCTGCATGACGGGCCATAACATGTTTTTTAATAGCTTCAGAATCTGCTGATTTATAATCACAGCGTGGTCATTGATAAGGCATCTCTCCTGTATAACGGGTCATAACATGTATTTCCATATTGCTGAATATTAATGATTTATAATAACAGTGAGGACATTAATGCGGCTTCTCACCAGTATGACGGGTCATTACATGTCTTTTCATAGTTCCAGATATGGCTGATTTATAATCACAATGAGGACATTGATAAGGCTTTTCATCTGTATGACGGGCCATTACATGTTTTTTTATAGTTCCAGATAAGGCTGATTTAAAATCACAGTGAGGACATTGATGAGGCTTCTCACCTGTATGACAGGCCATAACATGTATTTTCATAGTTGCAGATTGTGATGATTTATAATCA
The DNA here is from genome assembly GCA_964056705.1 of Troilus luridus. Taxonomy (NCBI): domain Eukaryota; kingdom Metazoa; phylum Arthropoda; class Insecta; order Hemiptera; family Pentatomidae; genus Troilus; species Troilus luridus. The sequence continues at coordinate 199,907,407 of OZ057412.1, forward strand.
CAGTGAGGGCATTGGTGAGGCTTCTCGCCTGAATGACGGGCCATTACATGTCTTTTCATAGTTTCAGATATGGCTGATTTATAATCACAGTGAGGACATTGATGAGGCTTCTCACCTGTATGATTGGTCAATACATGTCTTTTCATAGATCCAGATATGGCTGATTTATAATCACAGTGAGGACACTGATGAGGCTTTATAACTGTATGACGGGCTATTACATGTTTTTTCATTGTTCCAGATCTTGCTGATTTATAATCACAATGAGGGCATTGATGAGGCTTCTCACCTGTATGCCGGGCCATAACATGTATTTTCATAGTTCCAGATTCTGTTGATTTATAATCACAATGAGGACACTGATGAGGCTTCTCACCAGTATGACAGGCCATTACATGTTTTTTCACATTTCTAGATTGTGCTGATTTATAATCACAGTGAGGACATTTATGAGACTTCTCCCTTTCATGACGGACCATTATATCCTTTTTCACAGTTCTAGATTCCGCTGATTTATAATCACAGTGAGGATATTGTTGGGACATCTCATTTCCTTGGCAATAATTTTCATATTCTGAAAGAAATGAATTATAATTAGAAAACTAAATAAATGAAACAAGTATTAAAGTATCAGTAAAAAACTTTAATAAATTAAGTCTTATCTAAGTCATTGATTTTATTAAACATTTAGTGATTCATAAAACCATTGAATATTTCTTTTAAAACCAACTATATTATTATATATACAATCAATGATCCAAAAAAAGCATACTAATGACAACATTATTTATTTTTTTATTATTATATACACTTTATTGGTTCCATACAGCCATATCTGAATTATATGAAAGTTATATTCTCAGTAACCTTAATCACTTTGTTGGTACTGCTATAATTTACACACACACATAATACAAAATCATATAAATGTATTAACAAAAAAAAGAAAAAAAATTATATAAATGTATTATATATTTTTGTTAATTGTTTCCAAATATTCATGAAGGTCACAAATTTTTGTAAGGTCAGATAATTTTAATATTTCATCATAAACAAAATTGTTTTCAAATTTAAATTCTTGAGCATTATTTCTCTTTGTTGTATGTATGCTGGACATTCAATTATAATTTGCTTAAGGGTCTCATTATGATTACACTTTTCGCATTTAGGACTTTGCTTTAGGCCCATCTTACATAAATAAGTTTTGCAAATGATTTGTTCTCAGCCTAATGTAAGTTTTTATTGTATCTTTTCCTATATTTATATTTAAGAACCACGGTTTTTGAATATTTTTCGGAAATATCGATTTATAGAACTGCCCGGTGGAGTTTTTCCGATATTGACTCTGCAAACTTTCTACCTCATCTGATTTAATGATTTTATAATAATCTGTCTACGGTATTTTAGTGTCTACTTGTTGTCCAGTTGTAACTGCTAATTTAGCCATTTTGTCTACTATTTTGTTATCTCGGATCCCCACATGTCCCTTAACCCACAAAAATATAATTTATTTATTCGCTTTTGTTGCCAGATAATGATATTTTATTATTTAATTTTGGACATTATTGATATCTTTATTAACAATATTATTTAGTGATAATAATGCATCCTTGCTATCAGTTAAAACAACAAAATTTTGATCTATGGATTGATTGATGTATTTGACCGCTTCTAAGATGGCATATAATTCGGCTGTATGTAATGAAAAACCAGAAGGCAGTTTATACAGAGAGGACTGTTTATACTTAGGAACATAAATCGAACGACCCGATTCTCATCTTTGATTCTTGAACCATCCGTATAAATATATACATGGCGGGGGCAGTTGTCAGCAAGTAAGGCTTTTATAGTAGGGGCTAGCAATGAATTTTTATCTACTTCTTTTTTTATATTAAATTTTTGCAAAAGCATTTCATATTGTAGCTCATATTGAGGAAGATTTGTATTTGAATATACTTCACATAGTGATTGATGGTATTTAATAAAACTATTATATACTAAAGGAGTGTACTTCTTTTTCTGCCAGTATGGCTTATTTAGGATGAGAACACTAAGATTTACTACTTTATTGTAGCATTTCTGATTACTTGCAAAGGTTTTAAAAAGAATTCTGTCTGTTAGTAGCTGTCTTCTGAATTTAAGAGGTGGTTCGTTAGCTTCATTTAATAAGGCGTCTATTGGGGTGGACTTAAGCGCTCCTAAGCAAATTTATGCTCCTAATATGGATTACATCTAACTTTTACAAATGTGTATAAGGAGCTTCTCCATATATCGCTGCTCCATAATCGAATATTGATCTTATTGCAATTCTATAAAATAATAAAGAAATATTAGGATTTGCTCCCCATTTACTGTTGTTACTAATCATCTTTAAAATGTTCAATTTTTTTTCAGATCGCTTTATGATTTCCTGAATGTGTTGACTCCAATTTAGTTTTCGGTTAAAATAGACTCCTAAGAATTTCACGGTATGGACGCTTGTGTAGGTAGTCCCAGCCAGTTGAATTCGGTCATTAAGTGGAAATGCACGTACTCTACTGAATGGGCACACAACGGATTTTGAAGTTGAAATTGTCATTCCAGTGCCTAGTTTCCAACTCCTTAAACCTCATACCGATTCGTCTAATAACTCCACACACCTATTAATACCTCTGTGAGAAGTATAAATATAAATGTCATCGGCAAATTGTAAGATAGAAACCTCTTGAGGTAGGTATTTTCTTATGTCGGCTGAAAATATTGCGAAAAGTAATCTACTCAGAATGCCTCCCTGAGGTAAACCTACTAGGGCTATTCTGCTGATAACTATTTTATTTGATATTTTTAATGATATTCTTCTATCGCTGATCAAATTTGTTATTGTTTCAACAAATTTAATGGGGAAATCCATTTCTTTCATTTTATAATACATTATATGTAACGGAACAGTGTCGTATGCTTTAGCAATGTCTAAAAATAAAGTGACTGTTTTTTGTCCTGACGTGAGTGCCGTGTGTATGTCCGTATTTAATTCTAGAAGACAATCCATTGTTGATTTACCTTTGCGAAAACCAAACTGATAATTTGGTAATTTACTTTGGGATTCTAACCACCATTCCATTTGGTGCTTTATCATCCTTTCAAATGTTTTTATTACACTTGAGCTTAAGGAGATTGGTCTATATGACGAAACGTTATTTGGATCTTTATCTGGTTTCAAGATTGGAATGATACAGAACTCCTTCCATGCTTGGGGGACTACATTTGTTTGCCAAACGTCGTTTAGGATTTTTAATTAATATACCATCATTTTCTGAGGCAGTTTACGTAACATTATGTAATGTAAATTGTCTAGTCCTGGAGCGGTATTCGGATTATTTTTTAAAGATATTGTTAGTTCTTCCATGGTGAACTCTTTCATAAGTTGAAAATTTTTTCCGGAAAACTCTTCGCTATTCTTAATATTAGAGAAATTTTTGAAAATGACTAATGGAGGGGCCAGTGTGTCCATTAATTCTTCACATCAATCGTCCTTCACAACAAGTAATCGGTTACTGGTTTTTCGATTATTAAGTATAGCCAGTTTATGCCAAATATCTATCATTGGGGTAGATTTATTGATGCTTGCCAGGAGTACTTTTGTTATTCTCTAGAGAGTCTTTTGAAATCCGCATCTGCTTTTTTGTATGATGGAAATGTTTTAGAATTTGGAGCTTCCTTCAGGTAGCCCATTATAATTACATTTTTAAACTATTAACCAAATTAGTAATAATAAATAGTAAGAAATTTTTGAAATTTCCAACTGTATTACAACAATACAAGTAAATGAAATTGCATGGATAAAGGAAAGTAGAGTAACAACCCAGCAGTAATAATCTGATAACAGATTCAACTTAAGAGGTTACAAGGCTATCTTCTTTTTCCGAGTTCGGGTCTAATCAGCAACTAATGGGCATTGAGGTCATTATGGATGATTTTATACATAACAAAGTAAGGAGCATTAAGGATTGGATACGCAAAAAGTCATGTTCAATGAACATTCATCCCCATAATTACATCACAAACATTTTGGGAACTGGGGATATAGGATCGGTGAAGAGAAAATATTTGCCTGACCTGGTTACAAGGCGGGTAGCTTAGTTAGTAAAATACCGCGCTACAGTTGCGGAAGACCTGAGTTCGAATCCCGGCCAGGACGAATCTTTTCTCTTCAAAATAAAAATATTTAAAAATAATCACAATTAAAAAAACAAATTATAAAGATATAACTAACAAGTAAACTCAATATCATCTCTTACTAATTAGGCTATGAAACAAATATTACATGATATTAACTGAAAATCGTAAATTATAAATTTAAAAAAAAAGAAAAAGATAACTTGCCAGTAGAGCCAGTTTCTTCTTCTGTTTCTTCTTTTATCAATACATCACAGTCGATCATTACTGAAAAAGTTAAAACACAATCAAGCAAATACATAATTTACAATTAAAGTTAAAAACAAACTATAGAAACAAGATAACATATAAACAAATTTAAAAAAATACTTAAGGATAATTGTAGCGATTTATGTCTTAATAGGTTATTTTATATTGAAAGAATATGCAAATAATACAAAATAATGTTTATAACCTGAAATTGAGTCTACTAATGTCATTATCCTAGTTTACAAATATCCAAAATTAGTTTGACATCAGAAACTTAATACAAAAAAGTCTAAGAACATAACTACTTAAAAAAGAACATTAGGAAATAAAAACTTCAAACTTTTCAGATCAACCAAGAATGTCTAATTGATTTTATTATATATCACAACTTAAACTCTGAGAACTGCAAATCTAAAATCTAAATATAACTTCTGAATTTAATTAAATAAATGTGGAGCTTTTAACTTTTATTAAAAGTTTATAACTTAAACTATTATTAACCGATTTGTTTCATTACTATTTAGTTTACCTTGTTAAACAAATATTTATGGAATGACTGAGGAGGTAAATAAACAAGTTCAATGGGTCATTCTTAAACCAAGATCAATTGAGTTGATGATTATAGCTTAAAGAAAGGGAGTTATAACATTTCAATTATAACCTCCATAGGATAGGAAATTTAAAGCTGCAAGATCAGTTCTATGAAAGAAGGCGAATAAAGTTTATTTAATATGAAATGCCCGTTTTCAAAGGAAAAGATATTTAGTAAAACATCTTCATGAAATTGAAACATTATTATTCAAAATATTAACATTCTTTTTCTATGCATTATTCTTTTTTGCATAGAAAAAAAGACGTTTTGTCAAATTTTGAATCCTAGAACTGAAAAATTCAGGGTTTTGAAATAAGTTTTTAACTTCAAAACCACTTTTTTTTTCAATTTACACTTAAGGAAGTTTCCAAATTTCTGAACAGATGGAAATCTATTCTGGAAAATAAGCAGGGTGTGGGAGGATAACAGCTCTACCACAATCGTCCCATTCTCCAGCTCGAGTGATGGAGATCTTGTTCAGCCTCAGATCTTCACAGACGGCATCGTTCCATCAAGCTTTGGGCCTTCCTCGAGGTCTTACACCATCAGGATTTCCTTTATACAGCTTTTCAGCTGTTCTTTCTTCGCCCATCCTATATACATGGCCCAGCCACTTGATGCGTTGAATCCAGATAAGCTCGATATCGTTAGGTCTCCTATAACAACTCACTCAGCTCCTTGTTCCTTCTGATCCTGAGTTGGCCGCTTTCTTGAACTGGGTTTAATTAGGATAGGGATTTTTAATGAGTACCTGACAGCGTACAGGCTTGGAACCCCCGTGTAATGTCCCTTCCGAAGGATGGCATAACTAAGGATTTTTAACTCCCTTTAAAAAATCTTAGTGCCACCCGGCGGGCAACGAACCTGCAATCTTGGGCTTAATGGTTTGTTATGCTAACCAATAGACCACAGGTTGCCCCAATATTTTTATTTAAAAGATGATTTAATATAGTTTGATATAGTCCAATAACATGTCAGAATCATGTTCATGTTCATTTAACTAAGATAAATTTTGAAGCTCTCCTGGAGTCAATTTGTCAATTATTGGGCATTTTGTCCTCAGTAAGCCGTAAACAGTACAGCAGACTACTCGCCACCCCAACTATATACATGTACCAGTAAAGTCTATACTGGCCTGTAAATACTGCTGTGATTATCTTAGGTAAGTCCTTGTCCAAGTTCACAAGCAGTTTATTCCTTCCTCCAGAAGGGCCGGTAAGAAATCACTTTGAATTCAGAAGCTTTTTACGTGAAATTTCTGTGATTTAGCCCCAATGTTGCTCCTAATTATGACAGCTGATTCTGTCCTTCCTTTTTTTCCCTTACATTGTCCTCAGGAACATCACCTCCAATGCTTTGAGTTAGCTTTTGTGCTTTCGGGTAATAGTCCATGATTCACTAGCTTAGCTCAGTCTAGAGATGAATATGGTTTTAAACACTACTTTCTTTAGAAGCGAGGGATGGTTGACTGGATGATAGATGTAAGGAAGAAAATAGTTGGGGGTGCAGTCAAATAAAACACTAAATAAGTGGTTACTTATTTTAATTACGTGCCGACGTTTCGACCCACTTTGTGGGTCATCTTCAGGGCTAAGAAAGAAAAACAGACAAAATAACAGAACTATAAAAATACATATTCATATATATCCCTCACTTTTGTTCTAAAATTCTACCTCTCTACATATATATGTTTCTCATTTATCATATACTTAGTCTGCAATGTATTTTTATAGTTCTGTTATTTTGTCTGTTTTTCTTTCTTAGCCCTGAAGATGACCCACAAAGTGGGTCGAAACGTTGGCACGTAATTAAAATAAGTAACCACTTATTTAGTGTTTTATTTGACTGCACCCCCAACTATTTTCATCCTTACTACTTTCTTTACTTTTTTAAGTAGAGAAGCCTTCTCTCTTTCCCAAAATTTGGAGAAAAATTTGAAAAAATGAGTGAAGCATTTCCTTTCAGCACTATTCTATATTTTAATTTCTACATCTATCAGGCCAGTCTCGTTCAGACAGCCCTCCAAGATACTTGAATTCACCGACATGTTTCAGTTTTTCTCCCCTCAATCAAAAATGCAAGGCCTCATGTCCCTTCTACTCTTCCCATCCTCAATACCTTTGTTTTGCTAGTTCATTTCTATGCTCAGCTGCTGTACATAATCTATTCTAAGTTCTTCCTATAGATGATATTGCAGGTTTCTTACATTTAATACCACATAGTTAGGGGAGATTAATGAGTCTCAGTTTTCTATGGCCAAGCCTATAAGGACTCGCTTATATTTTTAGCAATCCTCGGTGCTAACTCCATCATAGCCAGTCCCAATCCCTGTAGAGAAAGAAGGAGCCTCAATGGACTCCCACTCGCATAAGCACGGCATTAGGTAAGTAGTGACAGGTTTTCATCCATGTTGTGAAGTATGGGAGAGTTGGCCTGGAAACTTAGAGCAGGCTTTTGGTACGGCTGATCCATACACAAGAGGAACATGAATGACAAGAATAGAAATAAATAGAGCTCATAGGACACAAACATTAAAAATAAAAAAGATAACTTACCACCAGTAGACTCAGTTTCATCTTCCACTTCTTCTTTTATAGGAACACCACAGTTAATTATAACTGTAAAAAGTAAAACAACCACATGATGAATATACAAGTTATAATATAACTGAAATACAGGTAACCTTTGTGTTAATGCCAGATAATTGTGATCGATTTTGTAATTGATAAACATTTATATATTTATAAAAGTTGTTTTGTTTTAATCATCCAAATTTAAATTATTTTTATTGTAAAAGGAAGAGAATTTTATTTTTCACCTTTTTAGTAAACAATAATTTAATTTAGAATGGATTTTGATCGGGTTTTATTTACTCTATAAATATGTATATATATATATATATATATATATATATATATATATATATATATATATATATATATATATATAACTGAAATACAGGTAACCTTTGTGTGATAATTATGAACATCATATATATATGTATATACACACACATCAAGGTCTAATAATTGGTTATCCAAGTGTTCATTGAAAGCATTGGGAGCTGAGAGAGGCATTAGGACTTGAAGAGGTACAGTTGCTGCCTACTTGCAAGTGCCATTAGTTCATCTCTTCAACGAATTGATCAGATCTATCACCTCAACATCCTCGCTCGTCACTCAGACGAGAATCTACTTTGACATGCATATAAGGGTATTTTTTGTTCACAATATTTATAACAGTAACATTTTACAGTTGTTAAAAATTAATTTTGTTTCTATTTGAATAGTGTTATATTTATTTATCATAATTTAAAATATAAATTTGGTTTTTAGTCATTAGTCAGTTGTTTATTTTCCTTAACTTCGGAGCTCTCATCAAAAGGTCCTACTATTTAATAGCAGCTCAAACACTTTGTGAGACTACAAAATTAATTAAGTAGCCTAATTAATCAAATAATTTGAGCTTCATTTGCTTCTAGGCAGTCAAAATTACAAGCAGAAACTGTATTTCTATTCCATGAGTACTGCGATCATGTAAGTAATAGTCCTTTGAAAAAAACACTCTGAATGTTATCGATGTTTTTATGTAAATAGTTATTGAAAGAAATATAAATATTTATATGAATAGTCCAAAATGGTCAGTGGGTGGAGTCAAAAAGTTACAAAAAATAAGATAGACTTACTTTATTTGTGCCTATGTTCCACGTATTTAGTAATACATACAAAAAATGTAGTAATTTTTAGGACATCATCAGGGCCGAGAGTAAAACAAAACAGAAAAAATACTTAACATTGCAGCACCAAAGAAGATATAACTGTTCATATGAACAGAAATGGTAGGAATAACAAGAAATACACAGAGTAAAAGATAAATTATAACATTAAAAAAAAAAGTTGACATTTTTTAGACCTTTAAATAGTTCAGTTTATTGTTGTCACTTGCAGAATGACTCTTCATCCCTCTGGTATGTTCTATTTTTTTGTCATTATTTTCCTCCGTTTTTCGTTTTCTTTCATTCCTTCAAACTCTTTTTGTCTTTCAACAATAACATGGTATTCATTATATTTTCTAATAAAATCATATTTCTTTTTATTCTACTTTTTTTTTTATATTATTACTTGTGATTTTGCTAAGTTTTATTATCTTCTAGATTTGTTTCCATTTTTAATATATCTCTTTAGTCATTTCATAATTTATCTTTAACTCTTTGTATTTCTTGTTATTGCTATCATTTCTGTTCATATAAAACTTTTATATCTTCTTTGCTACTGCAATGTTTATATAGCTTTTTTCTGTTTTCTTTTATTCTCAGCCCTGAAAATGACCTAAAAATTAGGTTGAAACGTAGGCACTTATAAAATAAGTCTATCTTATTTTGTGTAATTATTTTTTAAACAGTGCCCACTGTTCATTTTACACTATTCAGAGAACTATCTTTACTTCTGTAGTAGCCTGTCTGCATGAAACCTACCTTCTTATCTCAAGTAATCTCTTCTTATCACTCTTCTCATTTGAGTTATTTCTGTATGCATTATTAAGTTCTTTTTTGTCTTGTTAATTGTTTTTATTGTCGATTTAAATGTCTGCATAGTTTATTAAATTTATTTTTTTTTGTTTTTGTCTTCTTACTTTTTTTATTGCCTATTAAAAATGAAAAAAACTTTCCGAATAGTCGTATTTAAAAGAAGAAGCTGTGAAATACTTCTGGAAGTTTGTAATAATTCCATATACCAAATTATGTGAAAAGGGCCTTCAAACGGATTTTTTTTACAAGGATAGAAATGGAGATATTTTCGTGAAAAGTGCAGGGAAAACATTTATATTAGAACAGGAACGTAGTTAGAGGCATTTTATTATTAACCCTCCTCCCCTACCCACTGGGTCGTGAGCGACCCTGTGCTGCTTTGTCAGTGCCTGCGCTCTCCTGAGTAATGTTTCTAAAATAAAAAGTTTTGTACTTTTTATTTTAAACCCTAAATGATTGATTTTTTAATAGCAAGGTGAATTTTAAGGCCATGGGTCATAGACGACCACGGTGTAGCAAATTTGTCATAGGATAAATGGGGTAGTGGAGGAGGGTCAAATTTTGTATATTTCAATTTCCATTAATATGAATAAGAAACTAGGTGTTGTCAGTATCAGAATTAGCAGTGCTCAGGTTATAACAATGGCGGAAAACAGTTTCTGCAGACAGGCTAATGAACGTGTACAAAAAAACAAAAGCAATCTCAATGTTATCTAAACTAAAATTGAATAGATTTTATTTCCAATATTCTTTGTTTATTTTGTGTAAATATTCACTGAAACCAATAGAAATTATTATTATTATCATATCTGTTGCAAAGACATCAGCTGAACAGTACTATCAATAGGAGTGAGAAATTCTATTTCCGCTCGGACTAATGTTGAAATAATAATTAGATAAATATCTCTCACCTTCTTCTGGCATGAAATCCCTTTCTTCTTCTTTCACATGAGTAAGTTCACCTGCTGGCACATAAGTAAACCTTTTAACCAAATGATGAAAGAGATTCAATCATTCAGGGAATTAAAGATATCATAATTGCAACCAAAAAAGGGAGGGTAACCTTTTATCAAACTTCTTCATATTATTGATAACACTAGTCAACACAATTTTTGCTTCCTTCATTTTTTTTATTGTTATGGGATATTTCAAAGGCCCTGACTAACAGTTTTATTTTGTGAGATATAAAATTTTACCGTTTTGATTAATGTAAGGAAATGAATACATAATGTTAAAAAAATTTTATTGAACTTTATGTTCAAATAAAATATTATGTTATCAAATAATCTTTTATAGGATTTCCTTGAATAAACGACTTTAAGTAGGTCTCGTTGCATACGCCAGCAATAGTCTGTCATCATCTGTGAGTCCCACCTTCCCTGATAACGCTCTTCCATCTTGAATAATATCCTAACGAAATCTTTTACTCTGCTCCACACTGATATTACCCAGATTTTTTGGGAGAAGCCTATCAAACTATTGCTGTCTAGTTGAACACAGCTATCACTCCATAATATCAAATATTTCAAAAAGGGAAAACCTTCTATCAATGTGTATACACTTTTGTATATTAAGCAAGTAATACCATTACCAGCATCACTTATCAATTAGATGCTGCTCTAATATACTATTGGCTTCTTCAAGACCTACTTCTGCAAACAGATTACATCCGTCTTTCAACGGTTTATTGGAAGAAAAGTTATACTTATTGCAAAATATTTTGCGATGAAAATCTGATTTGAGAGGACTGAAAACTGTTCCTTCCATAAATATTAGAAATAAATCATACATTTTTGAATGAATCACCTGTGATAAACTCCCTCTAAGTATTAGATCGACGGTGATGACTCACAACATTGGGAAACAGATGCATTTGTACGTAATCTTTTGCTTTATCTGTAGTACACTTCGTTTCATTTTTTCCCTAGTATACTATTTTGAATAGTATTTGTTTCTGTTGCATGCTAGTGAACAGTATAGATGGGTTTCAGACATATTTCTAGTGATCTAGAGTAGAATAATACGCATACCTGAACTTGATAATTTTTTTATTTCTTTTTGTTTTCCCTTCTTTGTGGATTACTCTTTTCCATTGCATTTAGGATAAACATTTGATATTTAACAGATTATAAAGGTGCATGCTATGACATAAACCCACGTGCTTCCGAAGTCGTATATTTTTGAGAATAAGAAGATTCTACGTGGAACATTGGACTATATGACTTTGATTTAAAATCCTCATGATTTACACCTTTGTATTTTTTGTCTTTGAATGATACTATGTCGTTTTTTTTCAATGTTAGTGATGATCTATGTATAGTTTTCAACATTTAGAAGCATTTGATATCAAAATCTCTGTTTTTTCAATTTTGTAACATACAACCTTGTAATACTAAGGTAGCGCAATGCAATAAAGAAAAGAAAATATGGAATATAAGATTATTTCATGTGAATTTCTTAAATTTGACTGAAAAATAACAAATATATTCTTGAATAAATCATCACTATATATTAATACACAAGTAAATATTCTTTTTTTCAGCTCTATCTTCAAGTGATGTATTTTGATCAAAGATGTAATAATTACCTATATGTAATAATTTTAATGAAATTAAAATTTCATGGACTAGCGATGAATTTTCTATATACTATAAGAAGACTATACTCTGATGTTAAGTGGTGGCAAGGACAGTCATGAAAGGGAAGACTTACTTAAAGGATACCTTGCAACAAGTTTTGGATGGATTCATTAATGAACGCCAACAATATGATATTAAAATAATTTTAGGTGACTGGAACATCCATTTATTTATCCAATGTCCGTACATGGTTCCTCAACCATTCGACGTCGAGCCTCCCAGTAGTGATGGAACATCTAATAATTTCCTTACTAATTAATAAAATAGGCACTGGCATTGTTAGAATTAAAAGTCAATAACAATTAATTAAATAAATGAAATGTTTTATGATTCTAAAGTAATTCTAAATTTAACTAGTAATAATAAAAAAAGCAGCAACATTTACAAATTATAAAAACATAACTTACAAGTAGACTCAGTCTCAGTTTCTTCTTTCATTTCTTCTTTAGTAGATTCATCAAAGTTATTTATCACTGAAAAAGGAGACAATCCTTTGGTAAATATACATAATATGAATTTTTATCACCAGAAAAATAAATAATAGAACATTAAATCAACAATATATACATTAAATAAAATTTTAACATTTTAATAAATTTAGAGCATGATTAAATAATTATAAATAACTGCAAAAAAATATCAAAAAGTATTTGATGATGGTGTAGAGTATGCAGATGATTCATAAAGTGGCCAACAGGAATACTGCTCCTCAAGCTAGTGGAGGGGGGAGGGGGGGAGGGACTTTTCCAGCAAACGGTCCAAGGAAAACCATTTGGCCAAATCTTCTCGTTGACCTAAACCAACCACAGCAGAAGTATCAAGACTGCCAAGAAATAAATATTAACCAACCTGGGTTAATCAAATGCAAAAAAATCGGAATTTAGACCTAGGCTCAACATGCTCACACCTCAAGTCCTCTCCCAATAAGACTAACACAAACATAACATGTTAAGGTTATGAATAAAATTATCCAGTCAACTATTTTCCACTTCAACATAAGATATTAAGCAAAGAAAAACACCGAAAAGCTGATAAAATTCTTTTTCGATAACTGAATTGTAATAAAAAAACTTTTAAATAGAATAATGAAGTATACGTTAATTACATTTTTTAAATTTAGTTTAAACTTGTAGGTATTAGATGATCGATGGTTACTTACAAGGCCATTCCATGTGAAATCAGGCAGGTCACGTGACCCACTATTTTAGATTTGCATGAAACGTTGAACATTTCCTTTTACTTATGCCCTAACAAGACATGTGAAGTTTTATTGTTCTAGGATGTATACTTTTTTTAAAGAGAATTTTAAAAATATGAATACTGCAATAATTTTGTTCCGCAGAATCACTAGCAGGAAATGAGTAATATTTACAAAACTATAAAATTTCAGGTATTAATGAAGATTTTTATCTCAAATTTTTTCCACAGTTTAATAGAATTACACAATTGAAGTTTAAAGGTAATGGACTCTAATTAGATATTTTTCTTTGGGATGTAAAAAAAACCTTCAGTACAATTCATTGTATTTCATCATCACGTTTCGACCTGTATCGTCATTTTTAATATACATTGATCCCATGAAACACTTCTAATGTCAATAATACATTAGTCAACCAGGCACAAAATGCTTTCTGTAAAAATTTAAACAATTAAAAATCCATTATTAGAAACAATTACATAAACACAACAAATGTAGTTATAAATTTATACAAATTATTATAAAATTATATTCTAAAAAATTATTATTTATATATTATAGTATACTTATATCAAGAGTTATTTTGAGAATCAATTGAAAACACGAAAAACATTTATTTGATGTTACAAACAATGCGTATTGAAAGGAAGGTTTTTTACACAATATATAAAAATAATACAAAGCTTATGGTTAATTAAGTTTGACGATACTACGTATATTATCATTGTCCTAACAATAGTAAAATACTAGATACCTTTATGGAAATTATAGTTCCAATTGTCATTACATAAAAAAATTCTGATTTTCCATTAATAATATGTTGGGTGTATCTTATTATCGGATAGTGAGACAGACAGCTGATAAGCAGACCTGAGACTTTGAACCAGTTCAGATTAACAGGCATATTATAGTTTATATTTATTATACATTAATTTTCAACTTTAAGAATTAAAACATTAAAATTATTTTTTTTAATTTCTTTTTATAAGTAAGTAATGAGGACTATTGTTCGATTATATTTTATTTATATATTTTTAGTAAAATATTTTTTTGAGGTGTGTCCTCGTATGACTAATGCAGTGTCTGTTACAGTTATTACAGTTTAGGTCGTAAACTACATTCATGTTTTCTAGTAATGGTATTTTATCTTTTTGACTATTAATTATATTTTTAATTGGGTTTGTGGTTTTATGGGCAACTTTGATTTTGGGCATATCATAATTTTTAAAGGTTGGAACTATTGTTTCTGATAGTCCTTTTATATATGTTAAGCTTTTATAAATTTTTATGTCTTGTTTTTTTTCTGATATTGTGGATTCATCTGAATTTTGTATTATAGTAGTGCTTATTGGTGGAGTATAATTGGTTTCTTTTTGGAAGAATTTCGTAATTTTGGTTTGAGGAGGTTTAGTTCTTGGATTATTATTACAGTTTTCAGATTTTGGGTTATTAGAACTTGAATTTTTGTTATTTTCATTATAGTTAAGATTGTTCTCTGTTAATACGACATCCTCCTTATCTTTTACCTTTTTCTTAGTTGTTACATTAATTTGCTTATACGATAGGTTATTAATGAGTTTTATAGGGAAAGCATTACTTTTAAGAATGTTAAATATTTTACTTTTTGTTTCTTATATGTGTTCGATATCTGTTAGTTCAATAGCCTTATTAATTAAATTGTATGCTTATAACTTGGTGCTTTGGGTGGGTTGAGAAGAAATGATAAATCTACATATGAACCCTTCAATGTATTTAATTACTATGATAACTTATACAATAAAAATAGAGTCATTAACCTAACCACTAAAACTATATCCCATAATATTATAAACTTTTTAAGTTTGGGCGACAACTCTAATTTCAATCCAGAAAATAAAAAAAGCAATATCTTTCAATTAATAGCTGACCAAGAATCAATAATCACTTTTTTGGACACCTCCGAAACACATAAAAACGCTTTGTATAAAATATATTCTCTTATCCACTTTGCATTGAGAAACCCGATGATTTGCTCTACCTCATCTAAGGCAATGGTTTTCTATGCCTAGAGCTTTAAAGCTAACTTGGTTTGATTTCTCCCACCCGGTGGGATCAAATCATCCACAAGCTGCGGACGAAATACTGGCGCAATTGAAACCGATTTATCACAATCACATTTAGCCAGATCACACTGAAGTGCAACTACGGATTCTAAAATACTTTGGTTCTCCTTCTAGTAAATATTTTTTTTTTAAATTTAGAGATACCATGATATTTTTCTTCGGAATTCGGACAAGGTTTTGAATCCCTAAATTAATTAAATTGTCAAAAACTAGATTTTTAAGAAGTTTCTCTGGACCCAAAATGCCACCAAGTTATTATAAAGTGTAGACCCAATTGAAACACTAAGTTGCTGGGCTATTATTATTTTTTTTTTTTTCATAACTCCCTTCATCCCACAGTAATTTTGAATCCTTCTAAATAACAGTTAAATATTTTGGGTTATCTTGTAGCTCTGGTGGTATGTGTAGTTAATTTATTAAAATAATCTTCCTGGTGCTTAAAAAGTGCTTGCATTCATGAATTTAGCAAATTGTTTCACTAATTCTGAATGATGGAAATTAAATTATCTTTATTGAAAATGTTGAAGGTTAAGTTTGAGACTGGCACTATTTTCAGGTTTAATCCTTATCACCAATTTATTGTATATATATATATATAACAAACACTGGCCTAATGGCAGCAATGTGGTAACAACAACTTTAACTGAGAAGTTGCCTACAGCTATCTTAATGCTATAAATGACAACATTTATATTTACACGTTTGTCACTTACCGATTTGATCCATTACTACTTTTTGTTTAAAACAGAAATTTATAGTCGAGAAAACGTGAACAACCCAGGCGCTTTCCTATCAGGCAGCAGAGATCGCCAGGCTTTTGTAACCTCCTCTTTGCCTTTGTATTTGTGCCATGTGTTCGTTTAGTGAGGAGTCGTTCCATCAGTGAGAACTGTCAAAAGTTGTTTTGATATTTTTCCGTAACGGGCGCAAATTTGATTTATTCTCTGATTTCATTTAAAACATAGAATGGTTCCATTTTTTTTTTTCTTCAGTGTTAATGTTTTTTTAAAAAAAGATAAACATTTTTTAGTACTTAGCTACAACTGAAAAAGATGCAGTGTCATGGTGTGTGGAGCTGTGGGATAGGTCTCTCAAGTCACCACTCATTAGGGTTGCCATACGTCCGGGATTATCGGTCTAAGTCCAGAATGCGAGGAGAATTCTAAACCGTCCGGATTTTCTACAATTCAGGTAAAGAAATAAATTTAAAAAACTCAAGATTTTTATTAAATAATAATGTATAATTCATAACATTTTCAATCTTTATTAAAAAATTCTTCTGCATCAATTAACAATCATATATAGCTTAAAAAAGTTATAAGTCACAAATCTCATAAAATGGAATTTTAATGTTTAATGTCAAAATTTTATATATATATATATATATAAGTTATAATTAGACTGAACACTTGAATTAAAAAAAAGGGATAAAGGACATAAAAACACTCGCGGTGATGGTAAAAGACTCACTTTATTTCCAATTAGCTTTAGTATTTATAGGTACATTTGTTTACTTATCGTAAAAGCAAAATAGACTTAATCCTAACATAGTCACAAACAATAATCCTTAGAATATTGTCATAACTGCCCCCCTCTCTCGATGGGAAAAGGCTTGGACTCCCTTCTGTTGATTCTCACTACTTCTTTCGCTGCCTCATATGCTGATTTAATTGTAGTGATGAGATATTCTGGCACATTTTTAGCCGCCAAAGCTTTCCATATTTCTTGTCGAGGGGCAGAGTCGAATGCCGCAAAGGAATGAGAATAAATGGCTATAAAAGCAAAGTACTAGTTAGCAGGGAAAGAATTGACCAAGACGTGGCTAACAGAATATCCAAAGCCAATCAGGTTTACTACTTTATTTAGGGTATGAAATAGTATAGGGAGGTAGGAAAGGAAACCAAAATGCACATCTACAAATCCGTTTACCTCCCAACCCGCAATTACGGGAGGGAAAGCTGGGTTATGCTGGACAAACAAGTGACAACGGTGGAGATGAAATTCCTGCGGAGAGATGTTGAAAAAACCAGGAGGGACCGCATCAGGAATGAAAGAATCAGAGAGGAGGTGAAAGTGATCAAGCTGAAATATTCCATAAAAAACCGACAGCTAAAGTGTTTATCCACGTTTGTCGGATAGACGTAGAGAAAGAGCCAAGAAAGGCCATGGAAGCTAGACCCACTGGGAAAGGATTGGGGCAAGGATACTACCTTGAGGAACATCAGCAGATTGGGAGAAGAGCGATGAAAGGACATTATTATGGTTTACTTGGAAAGTTCTTTTTGTGGGATAGGATTGAAGGAGGAGAAAGTATGTATGGGGTAGGAATTAGGAGGTCGTAGAGCAAGCTTGGATGCCAGACTCGGTCAAAAGCCTGTTCCACGTCAAGAAAGACGCCCGAGCAATATGATCGACGTTCTAATGCTGAGGAGACTACATCCACCACACGATGACATTGCTGAATAGTGGAGTGGGATGCTCGGAATCCAAACTGGTGATCTGGTATTATGTGATTTGCATCAAGGATGGTGCAATCGTTTGAGGATGAGTTTTTCTAGGGTTTACCCTTTAAGAAGGTAGAAGAGAGATAGG
Source organism: Troilus luridus (assembly GCA_964056705.1). Taxonomy (NCBI): domain Eukaryota; kingdom Metazoa; phylum Arthropoda; class Insecta; order Hemiptera; family Pentatomidae; genus Troilus; species Troilus luridus. The sequence goes on from OZ057412.1 coordinate 199,925,462, forward strand.
ACGGTAAGAGGAAGGGTATTCTGTTGTTTTTTTTAGGTTTGGGTATCATTTTTACAATGGATAATTTCCAGAGGTCAGGAAAATATATGGAGCGGAGTACAGCATTATATATATATAGGTAAGGAATATAATGGCCTTTCTAGGAAGGTGTTCCACCTTATCTAATTTTATTTGTACGTCATTGCTACCCTTTACGCAATTCAAATCCGTGCTCGATCTGATCAAAACGAGTTCTTGCTTAAGATTAATTAAAATTTTTCTATAGTCCTCACATATTCCTCAGAGGATATCCAGTGGTAGGCATGCCCTAAAAGAATGCCGTTTTTATCCAAAGAAAGTGTTTTATCAACACCATGGATCGCCCACACTTCATTTTCTTGTCCCTTGGCTTGATTATGGGAAAACGAAACAAGTCCTTAAGTGCTGTAGTTATTCCAAGGTTTCTCACTCTACCAACTTCAATGCCATTCATTTCATATCTGATTTCGTCAAACAAAAACGCAAATGCGTTATTAGTCAATTTTGAGGTTGTTCCAGGAGTACCATCCTTTTTTAAAATTCAAGATAAACATAGCTCAGAGAAGGAAACGTATAGGCATCTTGTTCATGAATCGATATTCTAAATTTGTCAGAATTGTTATAGGTGTTTCTGGTGTATGGTTGATATGAATGATACTGAAACTGCGTAAGAGATTCATCAAATTTTACATTTGATTATTATGTTTAGTATATTATTCATTTTGTTCTTATTTTTAACCGAAACCCACACTGTTTTAGAAAGTTAACGTTTGCACTTGTTAACCGTCTCGTCGATCAAGGTTTACTAATTCTAAGCACGGTAGGAGATGTCACCTTTAATAACGATATCCTAGATTATTCCACTCCTTGCATTTTTCTTCAAATGCAATCTTAATGTAATACTTTCTCCTCTAAGATAGATAAACACGCCGTTTTGATCCAAAAACCGAACGGTAATATTGTCAACAGGGATAGTAAATGACGGGATTCGGGGTTTCTATTATTTTATATCAGTTTTTTATAACTTGAATGTTGTGTTCAGAGACAAAGTCAAGGCTGACAAAGCTACCAGAACTCCCAGTGTCCACGAGGCAGTTACAGAGGATTCCATTAACAAGAGCAGAGGTAACAGCATGGCTTAATAGAGGCAGAAACCCATTATTCAATGATACTAAAATAGCTGCAAATACAGGTTTGGTTTTCTGAGTATTTTTCTTAGCTTTCCGACATACACGGGCATAGTGGCCCTTGATTTTGCAATTGGCACACTCTGATTCAAGAGCGGGACAAGCCGAGTGAAGATGGCAACTAAATCCCCAAAAGAAACAATGGCTGCCCCTCTTCTGAGTCGTTGCGGCACAAAGATCGTGATCGTTCGGATCATATGAACTGGGATAAACGGATCGTGCATTAGGGTGGGAGGTACTAGGAATAGAAAGTGATGAATTCGAATCAAGGCCAATTCCCGCGCAAGAGAAATCATTTGCACCGTTTAAGTATCCTTCAGCTTGTTTATGGGCCAGCTCGATAGCTTGGGCTCGTTGGATGACGTCATCGAGGATCAATGTTTTAGACTCTTTAATTATTCGCTTACGGATTTGAGAAGACAGTAGTCCGTTAATAAGAGAGTCGCGAATGTACTGATTTCTATTATCTTCAGCCTGACAGCCTTAGAACCTGAACGTATTGGTCAACACTTTCGTTTTGCTGTTGTTTACGAATAGCCAAAATGTGACGTGCAAATATTTCCCCCTTTTTCTTTATATAGATTTTAGTCAGGGTTTCAACTGCTTCAACATATGTTATAGTCTCTGAAATCAGATCATAAACACTGAATGAAAGAACATTTTGGAGTACCTTCAATTTGTCAACGTCTTCTAAGGGTTCAGTAGATAATGAGATGAAATTTTTGAATGTTTTAAGCCAATGTGGGAACTCCTTTCCACTAGATGGTGAATCTGACATACACACTGATTTTTCTCACGATCACTAAGCAGATCTGAAATCAGTGGACATCCGCCAATCGAAAAGGAGACTGCGGCAATTGTTGAATCCTTGAAACATTGGAGATCATTCCTCCTTGGCAAGTATTTTCGTCTCATAACTGATCAAGAAGCTCTGTTTTTCATTTTTGACCCAGAACATGGGAGTAAGGTAAAACATGAGAAGATCACTAGATGGCGACTAGAGCTAGGTCCGTTCGTTTATGACATATCTTACCGTCCCGGTGAGGACAACACCAAGGCAGACAAACTCTCCCGTGTCTGTAATGTGTTCAGTTCTACTGACTTGTTCCAGCTTCACCAACCTTTGTGCCACCCTGATTTTTCACGTATGTACCATTGGCTCAAATGTAAGAACACTCCCAATTCACTTGAAGATGTCTTCAAGCTGTACCATCTGTGCTGAAGTAAAACCTAGGTTCTTGAAAACATCTGGAACCTTAATTAAGGCCACCTCCCCATTTGAACGCATCAACATAGATTTTAAGGGCTCAAAAATCTCTTCTGTTTTTTGGAATGCCAGCCTATGTCCACTCAGACCGAGGACCTTCCTTTATGTCTAGGGAAGTCAAGGATTTCCTTCATTCAAATGGTGTAGCTACCAGCAGAACAACACCATACAATCCCGCAGGAAACGGGCAAATTGAACGCCTCAATGGAACTCTGTGGAAAACCATTGGTCTATTTTTGAAGACTAGGACTTCGGACGGAGAACTGGGAAATGGTCCTACAGGAATCCCTCCACCCTATTCGATCTCTACTTTGCACAGCAACTAACTCCACTCCTCATGAACGATTTTTCACCCATCCTCGCCATCTTGGTTAACCCCTGGTCCTGTGCTCGCCAAAAGGAACGTGCGAATCACCAAATATGAAGACCCTGTCGAGGAAGTGGAATTACTTGAAGCTAACCCACAGTACGGCCTAATTTGAAAGAAGGATGAATCAGAATCAACCGTGTCCCTGAGACAATTAGCACCTAAAGGAACTCATGAAATGTTGGAGAAGCCTTGCCCTAATGGTGTTGAACCCGCTCCAATATTAGAGCCCTCTAACATGGTACATCCGGAAGAACCCTCTGCCACTCCATCTGTTCATGGCTCTCTCTCTAATGAAATTGGAATCCCAGTGTGCCCCTCAAGACCTCAACTGGTGACCAAGGCTAAATCTTACCTCAAAGACTATATTACTAATTAAAAACCAATCCTGGTGTTACAATTCTTGAATGAAGTTTTAATTCTTTCTTTTGTATCTCAAATATTGTTCTTAAATTATGCCAAATGTTTTAAGAAAAACTCAGGGTGAATGTGGTGATTTTTAATCCCACTCATGAGTGGGAAACTTTCCCTACTATTGTCTAACCTGGCAGATAACCAGTTATATGTTTGTAAGCTCACTATTCTTGTACAGTTGTTGTTTTAAGCTAATAAAAACCTTTCTAAGGGTAAATCATTCGTCCTTCATTTTCATCACAGTTAATAGAAGTCCTTAAAATTTATAAAGCTGATAAAAACGTATTAGAGCTCTTACTACGACTCATGAAACTATGGCGAATATCACTTAAATGTCCAACAAATGAGAAACTTGAAGGTAATAACAACTATTCCTGTAAAGAGAGGAATATTTCAGGGAGATACATTAAGCTCATTATGGTTCTGTCTGGCCACCAATCCATTAAGTTCCAAACTAAATAATTCTGGTATGGGTTATGCAATTGACAAAGAGGTAATAATTTCACACTCACTATATATGGACGACTTGAAATTATATACCAGGAATGAGAAAGACATGAAAAGTTTACTTGAGTCACCGAGCTCTTTTACCACCGATGTTGGCATGAAATTGGGAATGGAAAAGTGTGCAACTGTTAACATTCACAGAGGAAAGTATAAAGATTCAACGAATATAGAACTTTCAAACAGTGAAGTTATCAAGCAGTTAAAGAAAACTGATTCATACAGATATCTGGGTATCACGCATCTTCTAAAGTTCAAGGAAGACTTAAAAGAAACAATTGAGAATGAATTCAAGAAACGAGTTCAGAGGGTCTTAAAAACTAATTTAAACCCAGGAAATTTGATAAAAGCTTTGAATACATGGGCTACATAAGCGGTCGCGTACTCCTTTGGTACATTAAAATGATCAGACACCGATCTTAAAAGAATGATTGATATTTTTAGCATCTTTTTGTGCGAATCAGCAAAGTTTAATTTGTTTGTTAATTTTTAAATCTTTAATCGTTCTATATTCTCAAAAAATAGCAAACTAAGCCAATAACGTCTTGTTACTTCTATAACGGTCTGATAACGTAGATAGAGCCACTTGAATAACGTCTAAGCCAGTTGTAGGGTTTTAAAATATATTTAATTGATATTTTTCCTATCTTTTTGTGAGAATTAGCAAAGTTTAATTTTTAAATCATTAATTTTGAAAGAAATCCTTCTATATTTCCAAAAAATAGCAAGCTAAGCCAATTCATTTTTTTTAGTTCAGAACAGTTATCTCGCTAACTGTGATAACGCCTCGGCCTTCAGCTGATATCAATAACATGTGGAAGCGCTATTTCGTTATTGGCGAGTGAAACGATGAAGGAGTTATTCCAATAACGGGCTCCTATAAAATAACTAACTTTCTTGCAGTTAAAAACATATATCACGTCACTGAAGTCAATAATAATAACAGATATCACATCAGTGAAGCCAATGACAATAACAAGACTTCTTGCGGATATCTTAATACCTCTTTGTCATTGCCTTCACTTATGACTATAAACATTTACAAATCATTGACGCCAGCCTTATTAAACAACATTATTCACTTACCACTATTTTCGTCCTATGAATATACCCTCTGCCATATAATATATACTCTATACATTAATAAATCTTTGTTTTACGAACATACTATGAGTGACTTTTCGTTTATTCACACTAAGTATATCTCACACATCTATAATATACCGCTGTTTTTGTATTACGAATATATTATCATAATATATATTTTATGGATCTATAAATCTTTGTTTTACGTACATATCATGGGTGACTTTTCGTTTATTCACACTAAACATATCTCACATATCCACACGTAGTAAAATGGCTCTGCTCCAATGGAACATTAATGGATAAAAAATACATTTTAATGACTTAAAATTAATAATAAATGATATTAACCCGTTTTGTGTTGCCCTACAAGAGACTCATACTCAACCTCACAATAATATTACATTAAAGAATTATAATATATACAGAAAAGATAGCCCCGACCCCAATCATAGTCATCACGGCTTACTATTAGCTGTTCACAAATCAGTTTACTCAGAACCCATTATAATCAATTCACACCTTCAAGTCATAGCCGCAACAATTCACATAGATTTTACTTTTTCAATATGCAATATTTATCTACCACCTCAAGATAGTACAATTGACACCCAGTCTCTTTTAGATATTCACAACCAACTCCCTGGCCCAGTATTATATACTGGGGACTTCAATGGTCACAATCCCTTATGGGGTTCTTCCGATACCAATTTAAGAGGAAAAATAGTAGAAAATTTCATTGACTTATCCAACCTCTTCCTACTCAATACAGGGGAACCAACATTCCTCAGTTCAAGTTTTGGTTCGTTTTCGGCTCTTGACCTCTCACTCTGCAGTTCAACTCTCTATCCCTCGATAGACTGGAATATTTTACCTGATCTCTACAGCAGTGACCACTTCCCAATCCTAATTAAATTCAATAACATAAACTCCACGTGTCGCGTAAATCCCAGATGGCTGTTAGATAAAGCTGATTGGCCCCTTTTTGTATCCTTAGCCTCTCCACCTCCGCTTCCACCACATGAATTAAATGTTGAAGAAGGATGTGAGGCTATTACGAATGTAATCAAACAGGCAGCTCAGGCATCCATACCAATGACCAAAGGCATGCCAAATAGACCTCCAGTTCCATGGTTCAATAATGAATGCAGAACAGCCATCAAGAATCGCCGTAGGGCTTATAAAAAATTCCTAAAATCAATGACCACTCAAAACTTTATTGAATATAAAAAACATAGAGCTATATGTAGAAAAACTTTTAATCATCATAAAAATGAATCATGGAAAAATTTCGTCAGTTCTATAAACTCCTCAACACCCTCCACAATCGTCTGGAACAGGGTCCGAAAAATAACCAACAACTCCTCGTTTCCCCGCTTAACTTTAATAGTAAATGGACGATTGACTGATAACCCTTTATCCGTAGCTAATACCTTTGCCGATCACTTCTCCGAAATATATAATAACAATAGCAATTCCTCTACAACAAATTCCTTCCCCGAAGACATAGGAACTTTTAATAACCCAGATGACCATACATTACCGTATAACCAAAAATTTACAATTTGGGAACTAAAAGATGTTCTAAACACAGTTAAAGGATCAACACCCGGCCTTGACAAGGTCCATTATGAAATGATAAAAAACTTACCCAGTAATACTCTGCAATGGCTTCTAGATTATTATAACCACATTTGGTTCAGCAGAGGATTTCCGAATAGCTGGCGCAACTCTATTGTGGTCCCTATACTAAAGAATGGAAAAGACAAACGAATACCTACCAGCTACCGCCCGATCTTCCTTACCAGCTGTCTTAGCAAAACCATGGAACGGATGGTCAACAAAAGACTGATGTGGATGATGGAAAAGAACAAATTAATACAACCCTTTCAATATGGGTTCCGTAAAGGTCGATCCACGATTGATCACTTAGTTACATTAGAAGCTGAAGCACAATATGCCTTTGTCAATGGTCAACAGATGGGAGCGGTGTTCTTCGATATGGTAAAAGCATTTGATAATATTGATCACTCAGCTATCCTGCAAAAACTAATTTCAATCGGTATAACAGGGCAAATGTTCACCTACATTTTTCAGTTCCTAAATAATCGTCACTTCAGTGTTAGGGTGGGCTGCGAACTTTCTGAGAATCATAACCAGAACAGCGGTGTCCCTCAGGGTGGTGTAATAAGCCCAACGCTCTTCTCACTGGCTATTAATGACCTAGGCTTGAACCTCCCAAGAGGGGTAAAATCATTATTATTTGCGGACGATTTAGCCATTGTTTACAGATCTCACGACATTTCACATATACAGCACAAACTTCAAGAATCTCTCGATAGACTAGGCAACTGGTCCCAATCTATAGGTCTTCGATTCTCACCAGAAAAAACCAAATGCCTCTTATTCAGCCGAAAAAGAAATACCCCGCCTCCCCCCGTATTGTATTTAGCAAATGAATTACTACCGTTCAATGACCACCACAAATTTTTAGGACTTACATTTGACAGAAAATTAACCTGGGGTCATCATATAACTGCAATCAAAACATCAGCCTTGAAAAAATTAAATATACTACGTATTCTCAGCGGTACTACTTGGGGTTCAGACAGGGCTACATTACTGAAACTCTACCAGGCACTAGTTTGTTCAAAGCTTGATTATGGGTCCTTTATTTACGCTTCAGCCCGCCCACGATTCCTAGCCAAGCTTGACTCCATTCACCACACTGGAATTAGGATATCGATAGGTGCTTTTCGAACAAGTCCCATCCTTAGCCTGTGCGCCGAAGCTGGTTTTCCTCCCCTTTTATTTAGGAGACAGAAACTGGCTATCAATTATGTTTCCAAACTATATTCGCAAACTGATCATCCCACTCATAAATATATATTTAAACCTAAGTTTACTTCTGCCTTCCATAATAAACCGGACTCGACCCTCCCTCTCGCAGAAAGAATCTCATTTGCCATCGCCTTCCTTAAAGACATATCACTCCATAATATAATAGATACATATACACCACCCTGGACTTACATACCACCCATAGTATTTCTACAGCTGTCCAAGTTCCGTAAACAAGACACCCCGTCCGCGCAATATCGGAAAATGTTCTGTGAATTGATACAATCTTTGCCACACCACACTGCAATATATACAGATGGCTCAAAGTCTGATAACTCAACTGGATCTGCCTTTATTACGCCCAATTCAACCCATAAAAAAAAGCTACACCACCTCTGCAACGTCTATACCGCCGAACTAAATGCCATAGCATCCGCTCTATATTTCTCCATTACAAATATACAAACAGAGAATATAGTAATAATTTCTGATTCAATGAGCGCCCTCCAGGGATTGAACAACATGTACTCGCTCAACCCCATAGTCCAACGCATTCACAGATACTTAATAATGCTAAATCACATAAACAAAACACTATTTTTCATCTGGGCCCCGAGATGGCTGACGGGGCTGCTCGAGCAGCTCTAAACCTCCCAGGTAGAGGCACAGCCATTCTAACCGCCCAAGAACTTGCTCGCCCCCTTAAAGAATGTATAGACAAAAGATGGCAAGCAATGTGGGATGAAAGTCCAGCCAGTAAACTGAAATATATAAAAAAGGAAGCAAAGCCCTGGACTACATCTAATCGTAGTAAACGCCATGAAGAGGTGGCTATAGCTCGCCTTCGAATAGGACACACCCGGCTTACCCACGCACATCTCATTACAAGGGACCCACCACCGATATGCCTTAGGTGTAATAAAAATCTTTCCATCCGACATATGTTTGAGGAATGCTACTCCTATAAGAAAATACTTAATCAGCTCAAAATACCCCCCGATGTTAGAGAAGCACTTAGAGACAACAAAGCTGAAATCGACAAAGTGGTGAAATTCATCACAGGCTGCAAATTAATAACCAATATTTGATAAAAATTTGATAAATAATTATAAAAAATAAAAAATCTACAGGCGTTGATGACCCTAGGGTTTTACGCCTCTAAGCAATAACAAACAAACAACAATAACGGGCTCGTTCTACCAGAAACCAACACGTTATCACAGTAACCGTTATTTTGACCCCACCACTAGTAACTATATAGATGAAAAAAAAAAAAAAAAAAAAGACTTCTCAATGTCACTAAACCAAAAAATAACTATGATGTTGTTTAAAATAGAATTCTTCAACAGAGCTGCTTTGACTTTAGTTGGCAATATGTATGATGCTCTCCATAAGTGAATAGCAAACGTTGGTGGGCCCGTGAAGGAATCAGGATCAGTGAAGGATGCAGTCACACTCGGCTATCTTAACAAAAAGAAAATTATACACGGATTCATCAATGATAAAAAAAACGATTGTAAATGAATTACATAAGCCAGCTCGCAAGATATACCCTAGAAAAAAGACCGTTTTGAAAGGGATAAATTGACTTGTGGCAAATAGGATACCTTATGCCCGAGAAAATATGGAGAGCGTGTTTCGTTCGAGCAAACAAACACCGAGAAATATTCAAAGCGATCAAGGAAAGGAATTTCATATTCCTAGTTTAAATCTCTAATAAAACAGTACTGTATTAATCATTATTCCGCCTTTTCTAATATGAAAGCTTCCATTGTAGAAAGGTTTAATAGAACATTAAAAGCGAAAATCTGGAAAACATTTAGCTTGCATGGAAATTACAAGTTTTTAGATATTTTACCTTAGATTCTGCATGATTATAACTCATCATTCCATACAACAATAGGTATGAGACCAATTCATGCCTATAATAAAAAATCAGAACAATACTTGCTAAACAATGTGTATTCTTCTGCTGGTTTCATACAATTATTGTATTCTGACAATTATGATGTTTAGTGAAGGCGTAAGGTATTTAATAAACTATATAAATTTCAATAACATTTTTTTTCAAACATATATTTTATTTGTTACAGTGAGATGTTTATTAGAAGTCATCTATACAATTGATTTAATGTCTAATTTCTTTAAAATCTTTACAAATTTCTGTATGTAATTGTTCAAATGAAAAGAGTTCATTCAACACAATAGACAATGTTTAAATTAAAAATTATGTAAAATTGTGGTTGTATCCAATATTATAATATTATAAAGGGATCAGAAAATTATATATGATAGAATATAGGCAATATATAAAATTACAATGTTATTTTTAATAAGTAACTTTTTAAAATAATACAGAAGTTAAGTTACCTCCAGGTTTTGCCATTTCATTGTCTACGATCAATGGGAAACAAATGATTTTGTAAACTGACAGACTAGATTTTGTCAGATGAGACTGGATCAGATCGGATCCATTACCCCTCAACAAAGATATCCAAATAGGAATCCCTCGAAGTATAAAGGAATCCGTTAATCCAACCCAAAGAATCACAGGAATTTAAATCGAAATCATCTCAATGTCTGCACTGCAAGAGATTTCACAGCTTAGCCAACTGTGAAAACTCTATCAACCTTCTCTTGGAGACGGAGTCCATATGCTTTAAATGCCTTCACAATGGACCAATACACTAAGAGTTGTTGATCGAAATATCATTACCGCCAGCACAGACAACCCAATGACACTTTGCTTCATAGAGATCTTGTGACCACAGAGAAAGATGAAGATACACCGGAAAAGGAAGACAATTTTTTCATTGGTTTCAGTTCAAACAACAATGTTCTCCTCAGAACAGTCCCCCTTGTATTCTGCAAGTTAAGATACATTTATGGTTTATTGTTTAGTTAAGAAAATTGGAGCTAGAATTCGCTCTTCAAAGGTTGCAATAACCAGCCTCCCATATTCACCCTTGCCAACACAACTCGTCAAAGGTTCCACTCAATGTGTTCTATGCACTTATGTTAAGGACAAGGATTTTAAGGTTAACCTTCTGGTAACATATAACAACCAAATTACCAAATGTCACTCTTCCTACTAACAAATTATACATTTACCCCCTAGGAGATCCCGAGTTTGGTGAACGAAAGTCAGTTGAAATTTTTCATCAAATAATTCCTTGTGCTGTTATACCCTCCGATGTTCAGACGGGCTCCATAAAAAAGCCCTTCTAGAACTACCCAAGATCCTGAACGAATACGCTCAACTTTATCCAGTTTTCAACAAAAGGGGCATCTTCAGGGAGGGCAGCAGATAAGGAAGCTCCTCTCTAGAGTATTGGACAGATATCCCATTCTCCAGCCTCATAAGTCCTATCCTGACTCCTATCCTAGCTGGTTGTCGATCATTTGTATATATATAATGCTGTACTCTGGAAATTATCCATTGTAAAAATGATAACCAAACCTAAAAAAAAACCCAGAATACCCTTCCTCTGGTAAGGTAAGGATAGGACGGTAGTCCTATCTCTCTTCTACCTTGCATGGGTACAATCCTAGAAAAACTCATCCTCGAACGATTGTACCCCATCCTTGATGCAAACCCCATCAAACCAGAAATCCACGTTCAGAGGGGAGGAATGTTTGTGGAAATAATACAAGCTGCTCCACTATATAGAAATAACAATTCATCGTCCGAAAACATGATGTAAACACAAAATTGTGTTTAATATGTTAAATACATAAAACAAAACACAATTAGAGGGACTGGAGCTTCCAAGGGGTAGCACATTGAACTGACACACCGAAGTGAGCGTGTGGATGCGAATTTGCGTTCAGTTAGACGTGACAATTAGAAATGAACACATCGAACTGACCGTGTGTAGCGGCCTTGACAGTGAGGACATTAATGTGGCTTCTCACCTGTATGACAGATCATTACATGTCTTTTCATAGCTCCAGATGAGACTGATTTAAAATCACAATGAGGACATTGATAAGGCTTCTCACCTGTATGACGGGCCATTACATGTCTCTTCATATCTTCAGATCTTACTGATTTATAATCACAGTAAGGACATTGATGAGACTTCTCATCTATATGACGGTCCATTACATGTCTTTTCATAGTTTCAGATATGGCTGATTTATAATCACAGTGAGGACATTGATGAGGCTTATCACCAGTATGACGGTTCAATACATGTCTTTTCATAGAATCAGATATGGCTGATTTATAATCACAGTGAGGACATTGATGAGGCTTTATATCTGTATGGCGGGCTATTACATGTTTTTTCATTGTACCAGATCTTGCTGATTTATAATCACAATGAGGACATTGATGAGGCTTCTCACCTGTATGCCGGGCCATAACATGTATTTTCATAGTTCCAGATTCTGTTGATTTATAATCACAGTGAGGACACTGATATGGCTTCTCACCAGTATGACGGGCCATTACATGTATTTTCACATATCTAGATCTTGTTGATTTATAATCACAGTGAGGACATTTATGAGACTTCTCTCCTTCATGGCGGAAAATTAGATCCTTTTCCCTAGTTCTAGATTCTGCTGACTTATCGTCGCAGAGAGGATATTCTTGGGACTTCTCACTTCCTTGGCGATTATTTTCATATTCTGAAAGAAATGAATTATAATTAGAAAACTAAATAAATGGAACAAGTATTAAAGTATCAGTAAAAAACTTTAATAAATTAAGTCTTATCTAAGTCATCAATTTTATTAAACATTTAGTGATTAATAAAACCATTTAAAATGTTTTAGGACAGTGCTTTTTTAACAAACCACCTATATTATTATTAGTAATGTGTCGGATATCCGTATCCGTAGCCACAGATATCCGAGGAAAATGAAGGATCCTTATCCGTGATTTTTTTGGCGGATCTTTTACCTTATTAATTTTCAATACATGGATGAAATTTTATATATATGGGTATTTTATATTCATTACAAAACTCTTAAGTACGTTTAGTGATCCTATAAACAGCAAATTTTGTTCTGGCAAACGTCGAAATGAAAAAAAAAATCAGTCCTCCATTCAAATGACCGATCAACTGGTCTTAATATGTATGGAAAAATGTAATTTTATTTTTCGTTTTCAATGTTTGTCTCTGGGACATCCACACTGAGAGTGACAACAACCTGGGAGGTGCTTTCACTGGCACCTCCACACGCAGAGTGGCTGAAATATGGCAGGAGCTTGCCGGTAGTGGGCGGCAATGCCATATTATAACTTTAAAATCAGTTAAACATATAAAAATTGTGTTTATTCAACAAACCAGTATATTAAATTATTAAATACGTTTTAAAATTATTTTTATTTACTTAAATTCCTCATGAATTCGCGTTAATTAAATAGTGATCCGCTATTGATACGCAAAATATCGATAATTTATTTATTTATTACTTAACACATTTTGAACCTCAACAATAAATAATCAATGATTCAAAAATGCATACTAATGACATTATTTATTTTTTATTATATATACACTTTATTTAATTATTACAATCTCCCACTTCAAGGCAATAATTAATAGCGCTAACTTGCTATACAATCATTCAATAAAAGGAATAATAAAAACAAAATAAATACTTGTGAAAATGATAATAAAAATAAAATAATTTCTCACATTCATACCATAATTACTCCCTGCGGTCCCTGAACTAACTCAATAATCGAACTCATCTAGTTCTGTTTCTTTACTTATGACATATTATATCAGAACCTTCTTAATACAAAGAAATGAAAAGTTTTGGAGGTAATGTCGATAACTTCCTAAAATAATCAACCATTGCTAATTGTATCATATTGTCAGTTTTGTTTTCAATAATTTTGCCTAAACTTAAAATTATATTTATGAAATTGAAAAAAAAAATGGATTACTTCTTAAAATTTAATAGTATCTTGGCATTTTATGATAAATAAGCAACACATCAAATAACTCAATTAAAATTGATATGCCAATAATAATTAGAATAAATCAGAAAATGTAGACTGTTTCAATTATGATTATGATGATTTTTGAAATTCAATAGAAGGATAGATATTAAATAGATTCCAAACTCTTGATTTAGAACTTCTTCCCAATATCATCTCTTAATAATTAGGCTAAGAATCAGATATTACTGAAATTCGTGAATTATAAAAAAAAAAAGATAGCTTACCCGTAGAGCCAGCCCCTTCTTCCGTTTCTTCTTTTATCAATACATCACAGTCGATCATTACTGAAAAAGTAAAAACACAATTGAGCAAATACATGATTTATGATTAAAATTAACAACAAACCAAATAAATACGGTAATATGAAAAAAATACTTATGGATAATTGAGGCGTTGACATTGAAAAGGAAATAAGTGCCAAAATTGCCGAACATTTCTTTTTTCACCGAAACATTTTTCACAGTTTATTCAACTATTCTGTAGCCACAAGCGGCATCTTGTGACATCGCTCAACCCTAAATGAGAGGAGATTGGAACTTACCTCCTTTTCAACGCCATTGGTCTTGGAACATTGAATCGTTTCAGTGGAAAAAAAAATGTCGGAAATTTTGGCACTTTCCTCCTTTTCAATGTCAACCCCTCAAATGCATCGATTCATGTCTTTAGAGGTTATGTTAATATTTAAAGAATTCGCAACTAATATAAAATAATGTATTAACCTGAAATTGAATCTAGTCTACTAATGTCATTATCCTAGTTTACAAATATCCAAGAACTTTATCAGAGATCAGAAACTTTATACAAAAAAGTCTAAGAACATAACTACTTAAAAAAGAACATCAGGAAATAAAAACTTAGTTACCTTAAAAAATAATAAAATGGACATTTCGTATAAAACTATCCTAATAAAATTCCCATTCCCTAGTTTTCTATCATAATTTGCCAATAACATAACTAACTTGCTTTGCTAACTTGTCGGCAATAATTAAGAAATCACCTTTAGGACCGCAATTTGTGAAATTTACAATCCTAAATCTTCGGTTATTATCACACGATATTATATAAGTAATTACTAGACAACAAATCACTTGATTTACAAAATTTCTAAAACTCATTAAAAAATATAACATTGTGACATGATTTAAAGATAGTATAAATGCATTTTAAAGGGAAATAGTTTATCTGAGAGAACAACACCAAAAGAAAAAAATATGTTCACCCTTATTACAGGCATTGCTTTTTTACCGGGCTACGAACCTGCGATCTTGGGTTTAATGCTTTTTTGTGGTAACCAATAGACCACAGGTTGCCCCAATCTTTTTATTTAAAAGATGATTAATAGGATCTTTTATTGTTTAATATAGTATAATAACATGTCAGAATCATGTTCATGTTCATTTAACTAAGATCAATTTTGATGCTCTCCTGGAGTCAATGTGTCAATTATTGGACATTTTGTCGTCAGTAAGCCGTAAACAGTACAGCAGACTACTCGCCAGCCCAACTATATACATGTACCAGTAAAGTCTATACTGGCCTGTATATACTGCTGTGATTATCTTAAGTAAGTCCCTGTCCAAGTTCACAAGCAGTTTACTCCTTACCGCAAAAGGGCCGGTAAGAAATCACTTTGAATGCAGAAGTCTATCAAGTGAACTTTCTGTGATTTAACCCCAATCTTGCTCCTAATTATGACAGCTGATCCTGTCCTTCCTTTTTTTTTCTTTACATTGTCCTCAGAAACATCACCTCCAATGCTTGGAGTTGGCTTATGTGTTTTCAGGTAATAGTCCGTGATTCACTAGCTTAGCTCAGTGTAGAGATGAATATGGTTTTAAACACTACTTTCTTTACTTTTTTAAGTAGAGAAGCCTTCTCTCTTTCCCAAAAGAATGATTTGGAGAAGAATTTGAAAAAATGAGTGAAGCAGCTTACAGCATTATTCTCTACATCTAACAGGCCAGTCTCGTTCAGACAGCCCCCAAGATACTTGAATTCACTGACATGTTTCAGTTCTTCTCCCCTCAATCAAAATACACGGCCTCATGTCCCTTTTACTCTTCCTATCCTCAATGGCTTTGTTTTGTTAGTTCATTTCCATGCTCAGCTGCTGTAGTTCTTCCAGTAGAATCACAGTCAGGGGAGATTAATAAGTCTCAGTTTTCTATGGCCAAGGCTATAAGGAATCGTTTATATTTTTATCCTTCCTCAGTGCTAACTCCATCATAGCCAGTCCCAATCCCTGTTGAGAAAGAAGGAGCCTCAATGGACTCCCACTCGCCCAAACACGGCATTAGGTCAGTAGTGACAGGTTTTCATCCATATTGTGAACTATGGGATACTTGGCCTGGAAACTTAGAGCAGGCTTTTGGTATGACATCCATACACAAGAGGAACATGAATGACAAGAATAGAAATAAATAGAGCTCATAGGACACAAACATTAAAAATAAAAAAGATAACTTACCACCAATAGACTCAGTTTCATCTTCCACTTCTTCTTTTATAGGAACACCACAATTAATTATAACTGTAAAAAGTAAAACAACCACGTGATGAATATACAAGTTATAATATAACTGAAATACAGGTAACCTTTGTGTTAATCCCGGGTAATTGTTATCGATTTTGTAATTGATAAACATTTATGTATTTATAAAAGTTGTTCTGTTTTAATCATCCAAATTTAAATTATTTTTATTGTAAAAGAAAGAGAATTTTATTTTTTATTTATATAATAAATATAATATAGTGTAATGTAATGTAATATAATAATTTAATTTAGAATGGATTTTGATCAGGTTTTGTTTACACCGTATATATACACATCAAGGTCTAATAATTGCTTATCCAAGTGTTCATTGAAAGCATTGGGAGCTGAAAGAGGCATTAGGACTTGAAGAGGTACAGTTGCTGCCTACTTGCAAGTGCCATTAGTTCATCTCTTCATCGAATTTATCAGATCTATCACCTCAACATCCTCGCTCGTCCCTCAGACAAGAATCTACTTTGACATGCATATAAGGGTATTTTTTGTTCACAATATTTATAAAAGTAACATTTTATAATTGTTAAACATTTATTTATCATAATTTAAAATATAAATTTGTTTTTTAGTCATTAGTTAGTTGTTTTCTTATAAGTTATTGTTATTTTGTTCATTAATAAGGCATTTCAATTATACATTAAATTTTCAAACATTTTTTTAAATCAAAATTATTTTGTTTTAATTTATAAAAATGATTTATTTTGTTAGTTTAATAAAATATTACATTCAAATATATGCAATATGGATTAATTGGCTCAGAAGCTTTATTTTTTCCTAATCAACTTCGGAGCTTTCATCGAAGGGTCCTCCTATTTCATAGTAGCTCAAACACTTTGTAAGACTACAAAATTAATTAAGTAACCTAATTAATAAAATAATTTGAGCTTTATTTGTATATGAACAGAAATGATAGGAATAACAAGAAATACAAAGAGTAAAAGATAAATTATAACATTTAAAAAAAAGTTAACATTTTTTAGACCTTTAAATAGTTCAGTTTATTGTTCTCAGTTGCAGAATGACTCTCCATCCCTCTGGTATGTTCTATTCTTTTGTCATTTTCCTCCATTTTTCGTATTCTTTCATTCCTTCAAACTCTTTTTGTCTTTCACCAATAACATGGTATTCATTACATTTTCTAATAAAATCATATTACTTTTTTTACATCATTACTAGCGACCGACCCCAGCTTTGCTCGGGGTATATTTTTTTTTATCACGCTCTGGCCACTAAGGACCACGTGAATATTTGCTAGGCTTCTTTGGGAGTCTTGATTTTCTTTTTTCCCATCTCAGCTAATGTACTTCATTATAAAAAAAAAAAAAAACCTGTACCACTACAACCCATCAAGGGTCTGGGGTTCAGTACATGGTAGAGACTGTACTGTTTCATGGACAACGGTTCTGCAAGGAGGTGACTTGTCCTACGTCACGCTCAACCGCCAGATTTTTCCCCCTTATTTTGGGTACCCTATTTTTATAATATTTTACAGAGGCTGGGTGTGCCCCAGGAGGGTCCTAGATCCTATATGATCCACCTCCCGCTGCAAACAGACTAAATAAAAATCATGGCCTGCAGCGGGATTTAAACCAGGATTTCCGGCATGGCAGCTCAGTACTCTACCACTGAGTCACTCCTCTCCACTAAGGAACACGTGAATATTTGCTAGGCTTCTTTGGGAGTCTTGATTTTCTTTCTTCCCATCTCAGCTAATGTACTTCATTATATAGAAATTATAAAACTAAAAACCAAACCAAATATTTCTTTATATACGAATTTATTATCTTGCATGTGATTAGGCAAGCAGTGTCTTCCGTGAAACCCATCGATATTCCAACCCATTTACACAAAACCTCAACAAATTATATACCTAAACCTTCCTGGTGAATCACTCTATCCATTGGTGAAAACCGCATGGAAATCAGTGCAGTAGTTATTGAGTTTACCTCGAACAAACGCAGCCGAGGACTTTGTTTTATAATATGTATAGATTTATAATTTTAAAAATAACGTGGAAACCATTATATTAAATTATCATCCTCCTGTGATCTTACTATGTTTTATTATCTTCTAGATTCCTTTCCATTCTTATTATATCTCTATAGTTATTTCATAATTTATCTAAACTGAAGTTATATTATTCACTGAGCCACTTCTATTGCCCCTGAAGATGACCTACAAAGTAGGTCAAAAAGTAGACACAAATAAAAAATAAGTTTCCACTTATTTGTGTGTATATTTTGACTGCAGCCCCCAACAATTTCCATCCTCTATAAATTATTATTATTATCATATCTGTTGCAAAGATATCAGTTGAACAGTATTATCAATAGGAGTGATAAATTCTATTTCCGCTCGGACTAATGTTGAAATAACAATTAGATAAATATCTCTCACCTTCTTCTGGCATGAAAATCCTTTCTTCTTCTAGCACATGAGTAAGTTCACCTGCCGACACATAAATAAACGTTTTAACCAAATGATGAAAGAGATTCAACTGTTTAGAAGATTAAAGATAACGTAATAGTAACCAAAAAAGGGAGGGTACAGTTCTCAGATTTTGTTACCTCAGATTAGATTCAGAGGCCGCTCGGTACTTAACTTTGTAAAATGATTTACTGAATTATAGGGATTTAAAAGCGGAACTATATTAGATTGCATTTTGCAAAAGTACTAGCTGAAATCCAGAAAGTATTGGTCTCTCATTTGAAGGATTCTGTAATCCTTTTTTGTATTAACTTTTAATAATACTCTTAATGTGAGTAAGAGAAATATATTTTGTTTGTCTCAAGTTCTATTCCATAAGTCAACGGGTGATGATGAAATTCCTGCTGAATTATACAAGAACGGGACAGAAAACCTGCATAAAGAATTATATAATCTTATACTTCCGATATGGGTTGAAGAGAAAATGCCGAGGCAATGGAAGAAAGGCATCATATGCCCTATTCATAATAAAATAAAAGGGAGACATACTTGAATGTGCCAACTACCGTGGTATTGCGCTACTTCACTGCACATGTAAAGTATTGTCTAATATCCTTTATCAAAAATTCGTTCCATTTCCTGAAAGGGAAAAAGGAGACTACCAGGCAGGTTGACTATCAACCAGATTTTTAGCCTTAGGACCATCCTGGAGAAGGCAATCGAATATAAAATGCCCACACATCACCTCTTTATAGATTTCAGACGCGCCTAAGACAGGATCAAACGAGCCAAACTCTATGAGGCTATGAGAGAATTAAGAGTACCCTCAAAGTTAATTCGCCTTGTAGCAATGACAGTGGATGAAACATATTGTGCTGTCAGAATGCAGGGGGATCTCTCTCCTGAATTCAAGACTATAAGAGGTTTAAGGCAGGCAGGTGCCTTGGCAGGTCTATTATTTAATATTGCCTTGGAAAAGATTGTTAGGAAGTCAAAAATCCAGACCAACAACACAATTTATAAAGCCTAGTTCAATTATTAGGCTATGCGGGTCATCTAGATATTGTCCCTCACTCATTCGAAACACTGAAGACAACATTCTCATCACTGATGGAGGCGGCAGAAGAGATAGGTCAAAGCATAAACGAAGAAAAAACTAAATATATGAGGACAGGTGAATCTACAAGCAATGTAGTACAGGAGTTAGTAGAAATAGGTCGTTACAAGTTCCAGAAGGTGATAGCTTTACTTATCTCAGAAGTGTTATTACCTCGTCAAACGATATTTCTTAGGAAATAAAAAAGAAAGCCATCAAAGCTGATAGATGTTATTTTGGGATGGGGAAGCATCTAATGAGCTCACTACTAACACAGAAAACAAAAGTCATGCTGTTTAAGACCCTAATTAGGTCAGTCCTGACCTACGCTTCTGAAACATGGACTTTATCTAAGGCCAAGGAAAAAGAGCTGGCTGTTTTCGAAAGAATGCTGCTTAACAGAGTTTTCGGATCTATTTGTGTAAATGGTCAATGGAGAAGGCGAACCAACCGAGAAGTTTAAGGGATGTTTGGGGACCCCGACATCATTACCTGGATAAAAATTAATAGATTAAGGTGGGCCGACCATGTGGTCAGAATGAGTGAGGAGGATCCAGCAAAGAAGCTGCTGGAGGGAAAGTAGGACCATGCCAGAGAAAGAGGAAGACCGAGGGTCGGATGGGAAAATGGAGTGGCACAGGATGCCAGACGCATCTTAAATGTCCGTAACTGGAGGGCAGCTGCATTAGATAGACCCGCCTAGCGGATACTCCTTGAGGAGGCTAAGACCCACATAGGGTTGTAGAGCCATATGGTATTGTACAAGTACCGTTCAATTGCAACTCCTAAATGCATGAATGCCCAAGTATAAAATTTAAATTGCGATTATTTTCAAATTTGGACTTATTTGTAGAATATGAGCAATGGAAAAGCTTATCAAACTATTGCTATCTTGTGGAACACAGCTATCACTCCATAATATCAAATATTTCAAAAAGGGAAAACCTTCTATCAATGTGTATACACTTTTGTATAATATGCAAGTAATACCATTACCAGCATCTCTTATCAATTAGATGCTGCTCTAATATACTATTGGATTAAAGTTATTTCTTCTTTAAGACCTACTTCTGCAAACAGATTACATCCGTCTTTCAACGGTTTATTGGAAGAAAAGTTATACTCATTGCAAAATCTTTTGTGATGAAGATGTGATTTGAGAGGACTGAAACCTGTTCCTTCCATAAAGATTAGACATAAATCATACATTTTTAAATGAATCACCTTTGATAAACTCCAACTAAGTATTAGATCGACAGTGATGACTCTCAACATTGGGAAACAGATACATTTGTACGCGATCTTTTGCTTTATCTGTAGTATACTTCGTTCAATGTTTTCCTAGTGTACTATTTCAAAAAGTATTTGTTTCTGTTGCATGCTTGTGAACAGTATATATGGGTTTCAGACATATTCCTAGTGATCTAGAGTAGAATTATATCCATACCTGAACTCGATTATTAATCAAAAAGAAAAAGCATTAAAACTATTGTTTTGTTTTTTTATTTCACTTTGTTTTCCCTTTTCCTCTTCTTTGTGGATTAATCTTTTCCGTTGCACTTAGGATAAACATTCAATATTAACAGATAATATAGGTGCATGCTATGACATAAACCCACGTGCTTCCGAAGTCGTATATTTCTGAGAAGAACAAGGTTCTTTGCGGAGCATAAGACTATGTGACTTTGATTTAAAATCCTCACGACATAACTCCCTAGTATTTTTTGTGTTTGAATGATACTCTGTTGTGATTTTTCAACATTTTGAAGATCTATGTATAGTTTTCAACATTGATATCAAAATCTCATATTACTCAATTTTGTAACAAACAACCTTGTAATACTAAGGTAGCAGTGCAATGTAATAAAGAAAAGAAAATGCAGAATATGTGATTATTTTATGTGAATTCCTTAAATTTCACGAAAAAATAACAAATATATTCTTGAATAAATCATCACTATACATTAATACACTAATATTATTTTTATCAGCTTTATGGAGTGTGATGTATTTTGATCAAATATGTAATAATTAACAGCAAAATTTCATGGACAAGTGATGAATTTCCATTTTTTTGTGATTCTTAACTTGTTACTAGAGCTAAATTAAAATTGAGGGAAAAACTGGAGGTTTCAAAATCTTGATAGTTGTTAGTCTGCAGATCACAACATCGGAACGATTGATCAATGTCAAAAATTCTGTAACGTGTAATGTGTGAACGTTCTACCAACCGGATACAATAACCACTGGTCCTCCAGGTTCACTTAAATTGGTACAAACGCTGCAAAACCGATCACTTCATGCAAAGATCACTCACAATACACACTATTGGGTCATCACCACCAGGAAGGTTCCTTGGGATGTGGTTAAGTGGTAGCAAGAACAGGGGCAGGACTGTAAGGGTCAAATAAATTAAAATAAGCATTAATAAGCTGTTAAGGATTTCTGATCAAGTAATTACTAATTATCTAGGCACATGGCCCTAATGAAGATAAAAACAGAGACGAGAAAGATGTTCCTAAAATAATTTGGAGATAGTTAACAATAACAATACCCACAATATGATATGAAAATAATTTTGAATGATTTGATTGCCCAAAAGTGGAAAGGAACCAGAGTTTGGACCGACAGATAGCCACCACATGAAATAACTAATAATGACGGAGGAAATCTAATTTTGCTATACCTTTTTTTTTTTTACTTTAATTTATTGATAATTACAATTATAATAATATTACAACAAGTAAATCTGCTAATATAAACAATATGACATTAAAAAAAAAACACTTGTGGAGAAACTACCCATCGGTAACACTCCAATAAAGTTCTATAGTAGAAGTACTCGAAGCCATCTTCTTTTCAGATGCCTCGGAGGGTTATCAGGAATAGTATAGGAGGCAAGTTGAGAGACTAGCTGATTCAAGTGTGTATGGAGCTTATCATGGAAGGATGGGTATCTAGTGTATGCCAAATCAGCAACATATGGGATATTAAGATCATGATGTATGAGTTTGTTTGTAACATAACAAGGAGCATTGAGGATTTTGGATTGGATACAAGATGAAATGAATGTTGTTATTTTTTGCAATACCAAAAAAAATAATTTAAAACCTGCAGCACTGCAACCTATGAAAGATTTTGGGTTCAGTAAATTGAAGAGACCCTAGCTAGTTGGCTCAATCTCTAGCTGTCATCTCCCAATTAAGTGTCGACCTTATAGAGACTGGGTGAGCCACTGAAGGGTTTGCAGATCCCAATGGGTCAATCCACATTGATAACAGAATAATCATTTATCTGTCATAGCCAGTTTCAAAACTAAGACAGTAACTCAGATCCTTACTAGGATCTTTTTCAAATAAAAATAAACAAAGGGATGAGGTAGCATTTGATTACGGTAGTTCTCAACAACTATTAAGCAACCAAAGTGTCTAAAGAACAATGAGAGATCCTTAGTAATCTCAATACCGAAAAGGTAGACAATATTGGCTAGGAAGAGGATGACAACCTGCTGTTTAATGGCGGAAGCTATAAAATGAGAGGGTTCTATCCTCCTTAAATGAATCCTCCTTGGCATGGCTAAACAAAATATTCCCAACATCTCCACAGAGAAGGGGCTTTGGCTTCAACCCAAATGATGAAGTGAGAGAAATGATGAAGCAAGTCAAAATAGATTTGGGTCTTTTGAGTCCTCTAGATCGGTCCTCAATGCAACACAAAGGAAAGAAAAGGCACAAAAGAACCAAGGAAGCCAAGGCAATGGACCATTCCTGTACTTGTTTCCTTACTTATTACTATTTTACAACAATTCTCTAATGCTATCTATATTTTATCATACCTAAAAATGATAATGATTAGAAAATTAAATAAAATGGATATTATACAGTGATATAATTTTTTTTAAATGCCTTAAAAGCAGAAACTTACCAGTTGATTCAGTTTCAATTGTCATTTCTTCCTTGATAGAGACATTCCCGTTATTTATACCTGAAAGTTAAGGAAAAACACATGCTTAACTCAAATGATTTCAAAAACATAAAATTACTAGAAATTATTAAATTAATAGAAAGATGTAAACATTGGAAATAGAAACCAGTAACCAGCAAAATATGTTCCACTAACCGAACATATTTGTGGTGAAAATATTATTCATTAACAACAACAATTTTCTTAATTAAACAAAAACATAAATTATGTTCATTTTATGCAATATTTTTCTCACCATAATAAAGCTGCTCTCCTATTTCTTCTTTGATGTTAACTGTAGGAACTGTAACAAAATAAAATGATTAAAACTTGGAAGTAACAATTTTTCTTTTAACAAGCGTTCATTCTTTCATTTAATTATTTAAACTAATAAATGTAATTAAAAGTATTTAATAACTGGAGAAAAATATATATTAAATCTTCAAAGAGGAGAAGGTAGAGGGAGATTCGATTAACAAATAGACCCAAGTAAAAATAAATAAAATACAACATAAAAAGGTTAATATTCCTCAAGGTAGTATCCTTGGCCCAATCCTTTATACAGCTGACATCCCAACTCATCCTTACCTTACCTTACCACGTATGCTGATGATACATATGTATTATCAGTCAACACCAATCCAATTATTGCATCCCAAAGCCTCCAATCCCATATCACTGATCTTGAAGAATGGTGTCAAAACTGGAGAATTAAAATAAACTCTCAAAAATCGCATCAAATCACTTTTACCTTACGTCGTAAACTAATGACTTCCTGCTTTTCAGTATTCTTTAATAATATCCCACTGGTGCCTGTAGAAAAGATCCGATACTTAGGGTTGCATCCGATACTTAGACAAACAATTAACCTGGAATCCTCATACTAGACTGAAAAGACAAGAAACTGCTCGACATTTCAGGCTACTTCAACACTTACTAGACAAACGCTCTAACCTTCCAATTAACTACAAAAGACTCATCTACATGACCATCATAGGGCTTATTTCGACTTAGGGACTTGAGCTTTGGAGCTCCACCAAGCCATCGAATTCCTCTTGTATCCAATCCCTACAATCCAAAATCCTTATTTTGTTAAGAATAAAGTCATCCATAACGACCTTAATGTCCCATTTGTTACTGATTTGGCCCAAACCCGGTATCTATCCTTTCATAACAAACTTCATTCCCACACAAACCCTCTAGTTTCAAACCTAGCTTCCTCTTCTATTTCCGATAATCCTCCGAGGGAACTAGTGATTTGAGTACTACCAGCAGGTAGTTTCTCTATTTGCCATTAACTCATTTCATTATGTATCACATAGCCTGTTTACTTGATGTATTATTGTAATACAGTTGTAAATATCAATAAATAAATTTTAAAAAAAAGGTTAATACAATAAATTTTTCTCACCTTCATCCGGGATAAGCGGCTCACTCTCCTGTTTTAGATGAAACACCTCACCTGCCGGTATAAAGTAATTTTTTTAAAACAAAATTTAAATTCAGAACTGGGCCATACATTTTATTAATAAGATGTAAAATGTTTTTCAGCAACTAACTTAGAATACAATTTTTTCATATAATTCAAAATAAGGATTAACTTGAAAGAATTTTATCCCCACTATAGCATAATCAAGTCTCTCTATTTCAATGACAACTTTTGAAAAACAAAACAAATTTCAATTATTAATTATCACAAAATGTAAACAAATATTAATTAATTACTTAAGAGGACTTGAACAATACTGAGGATGAGTGGAATGATTTAAAGTGTGTAATAAAAGAAACAGCCCAAGAGGTACTAGGTTAAATTACAAAAAGGATTGGTGAAGGGTTTGATGAGGATTGTGTAAGAGCCATTGAAGAAAGAAAAAGAAAGCTGCAGAGAGATAGATACAAGGGTCAAAAGAGAAAATATCAAAACAGCAGGAGGAAAGCGAATAATTTATGTAGGAAAAAAAAGAGAGAATAGATGAAGAAGAAAGTTGAAGCTATGAAACTAAAAGATAGCAAAGAGGAAGCAGAATTTTATCAAAATCTGGCGGATTAGGAATGGGTTTCAGGAACAGATGATGTTATACCCATAATATAAGTGGTAAGATGATCAGAGAAGAGATAAAAGTTATGAACAGAAGAGTGGATCATTTGTAGGATATTCTCAATGAGAAGTGCTCTGAGCAGAAACACAGCATGCTTTAGAGAAAAGTAAGAACACCCTAGAGGACCACGACCTTGAACCGCCTGCCAATGAGGAATTTTAAGGCACCCAAGCTTATTAAAGGAATAATCGTCCCTCTAAAGAAGACTATATCCCTTGTGGGCCAAACTTGGACATTAGGCTGTAGTTTGAAGAC
The DNA here is from genome assembly GCA_964056705.1 of Troilus luridus. Taxonomy (NCBI): domain Eukaryota; kingdom Metazoa; phylum Arthropoda; class Insecta; order Hemiptera; family Pentatomidae; genus Troilus; species Troilus luridus. The sequence goes on from OZ057412.1 coordinate 199,951,496, forward strand.
CCCTGCAATACAGTCATTGTAAATAGATCGAACTAGAAGATGAAGGTGGTAAAATAAGATTAAAAAAAAAAAGAAAGATAAAAAATATTCAGCTAAGGTTAATAATGTAAATATTTCTAACCACCATCTTGGATAAGCATTTCTTCTTTTGCTTGAATAACACCATCTGTAAATATATAAAATAATAGTTTAGGCAGGATAATAAACTTCAGTACTTCATTAGGCACATTGCATAATCGACCAGATCAAACATGAATAGAAATGAAAAATATAAAAAAGAACCTGAAGCAATAAAGTGGCTCACAGTCAAAATGATACATCTGGATATTGATAAGAATGATTGAATAAAATAATAGTTTAATGATAATTTATTGTGTACATTAGTTTATGATTAGCAATCTCACAGTGGAAATTATACAACTTTCTCATTCCCAATATTTGTTAAGCTTGGGCTGTTCTCCTTCAGATAAGCTCTTGTGTAGTAAGTGTTAGATTTATATTTAAGACAGTTCCACATCAAAAATGAATCTCAAAGTAGGGACGGACCAGGAGTTAAGCTCTTGTGTTAGATTTTTTTTAAAGTCAGTTCCACAAAATCAAAAATAATCAGAGTAAACACAATAAGTAGGTCGTTCAACATTTTAATGAAAGAAATCTCAGATTTAAATAACTGATATTCTTAAAAATAGTCATTAAACTGTCCACCGTCTAGTGGAGAATTTCTAAAATAAAAAAAACATTTAAAGTGGATATGGAATAGAAATAAATTGGATTGTCAGAGAAGCAAAATAAACTCGAGATTTGAGTGAACCCAACTAAGTACAACCTAAAAAGAATTTAAGTAAATTAATAATTCAATAAAAATAAAAGCACTCAAAAATTAAAATGAAGTGAGGTGAAATTATTTATTTATTTTTTGTTTAACTTTTTTAATAACACTGGTGTACAAAATTTAACTTTTCGCGAGCCTTTCAATTGAATACTATATTTTTATTATATGGTTTGAGGTACCTGAATACAAAAACACGAATATAATTATTTTTTTAATTAGCTCTTATTTTGAAAATAAACCTAATATACAAAATTTGACTTTTAGTAACATGTTAAAGTACAAAATAATTTATTTTAAAAAAACCTATATTTATTTATTATTATTTTTTACTTTTTATATAAAATTGGGAATTTTGAAATATGAACAAAATATTTAAATCTGTTTAATTAAGATTTTCTGTTATTTTTCGTTTGTCTATTGTAATTGCTTTAAGGGGTATCTCTTCTTAAATTCCATCGACCCTAGTATCTCTTTCCCATTGTTGAGATATCTTGGTAGAATCATTCACCATGTCCGTCACTTTCATCACCGCAGTAGAAGGAAAAAAACAAGATGAGAATAAAGAAAATGAATTTCTAGGGACATATTGCAACCGTTGATACTTTTGCAGGAGATTGTTCATAAGTTGAACATCATTTTCATTTCTCTTATTGCCCAAAAAACCATGAACGACTGCTCTAAAAGATTCCCATGCTTCTTTTTCAAAGCCCTGTAAAACTGAATCAAAGTTTTAGTCCTTTAGAATCTCTCTTATTTCAGGTCCAATAAAGATTCCTTCTTGTCAACGGCCATACCACGTTGAACACACCGGTTCTCGTCCGATCACCGAAGTTTAGCAACCTTGGGCGTGGTTAGTATTTGGATGGGTGACCGCCTGGGAAAACCGCATGCTGTTGGCATCAAAGAAAATACCAATTAATCAAATAAATATAACTGGCTGTATAGCAGTATGTATCCAATGCCATTAAAAAAAAAAGTGTAAAGGTGGTAGAAGAATTTTTTGGGAATTTACTAGAGGAAGGTGCTTGACGTACGTTTCTCCAGGATTCAGGCTTAGTCTTGGATTCCAATATTATTTAATGTAATGTAAAGAACTAGCCCAACTATCCCACTCACACAAAAAACAACAGTACTTGGCGTAGCCCATTTATAGACCCAACACCATTGCTACGGCTTTTAAATCACCACAAATCTGCCATTTGTGCTCTGAGTATGATATAGCATCTAGAATTAATTTCATATTTCCATATGTTTCTTTAGTATGCACAGCATGACATAACGGAATCGATGGTTGTATGTCACCATTATGGAGAAGAACAGCTTTTAAACTCAATTTTGAGGATTCCTCAAGGTAGTATCCTTGGCCCAATCCTTTATACAGTTTATACAGCTGACATCCCAACTCATCCTAATACTATCCTTACCACGTATGCTGATGATACATGTGTATTATCTGTCAACACCAATCCAATTATTGCATCACAAAGCCTCCAATCCCATATCACTGATCTTGAAGAATGGTGTCAAAACTGGAGAATTAAAATAAACTCTCAAAAATCGCATCAAATCACTTTTACCTTACGTCGTAAACCAATGACTTCCTGCCCTTCAGTATCCTTTAATAATATCCCACTGGTGTCTGTAGAACAGATCCGATACTTAGGGTTGCATCTTGACGAACGATTAACCTGGAATCCTCATACGAGACTGAAAAGACAAGAAACCGCTTGACGTTTCAGGCTACTTCAACACTTACTAGACAAACGCTCTAAGCTCCCAATTAATTACAAAAGACTCATCTACATGACCATCATACGACCTATTTGGACCTACGGAGTAGAGCTTTGGGGCTCCACTAAGCCATCGAATTCCTCTCGTATCCAATCCCTACAATCCAAAATCCTTCGTAAAATCCTTATTTTGTTAAGAATAAAATCATCCATAACGACCTTAATGTCCCATTTGTTGCTGATTTGGCCCGAACCCGCTATCTATCCTTTCATAACAAACTTCATTTCCACTCAAACCCTCTGGTTTTAAACCTAGCTTCCTCTTCAATTCCCGATAATCCTCCGAGGCGTCTGAAAAGAAGATGGCCACGTGACTTCTTAGTTGAACTTGTGATTTGAGTACTACCAGTGGGTAGTTTCTCTACTTGTCATTTTCACATGTCATTATGTTTTGCTTAGCACATTTACTAGATGTATTTTTATTATACAGTTGTAAATATCAATAAATAAATTTAAAAAAAAATAAAAATATGGAGGAGTCTATAAACAGCCGCCATTCCTGTGGATGGTATCTAATGTTCAAAGCGTTCATCAAGCCATTTATGTTAATACAAAATGCAAGTTGGTTTTCGTAATTTGAATTAGGGTATCAAGTTCTTCTGACGATTTCTGTATAAGCTGATTTTGACATCCGGTAGAAGCAAATTCCATTGCTTACGCCTTGGTCCCAGTAATTCTGCTTTATCTTTTGGCAAATTTAAATCTCATATAAGGTCACTGAGTTCATCTTGAGAAATTCTATGAGGTTCCTCACGAACAATATTGTCATCTTAAAACTGTGACGATTGTGAGGATGTAGGCTCATTGTAGTCAACTTCCATTAAATTAATCTCTCTTCAGAATCTTACTGGTACTCTTCGGGAGGTCGAGGAACAGGTAAATCGGTTCCGTGTGGTACAGGTCGCGATATAGAGGCTACATCAGGGTATAGCACGCTTTGTTTCTTTTTTCTCTATATACCGTACTGGATGGGAGAAGTAACGGTCATTCGCATGACTGGAAGGTTCCCTCCCAATCATTGGAACACCAAAAGGCAATGAAGGTTTCTTTATGTTTAATCACTTAATCAAATTTGTGGAGCAAGTTAAGCAACTAAAATGGGGTATCCACGATTTGTCTTGGTTTTTAATTTTAATTTCAAAATAATGGAAGTAAGCAGTTTCTAATCGTTAAATTATTGAGCATCTTTGGTTAATATGGGTCACCTTACCACATATGTAGCAAAAATCGTCTCCACAATTAATAGATTTACGTGACATAATGAGAACTGTAGATTTTTCACTGAAAATTACAAAAAAACAAAGACGATTTCACCTTTTCACCGGTAAACAAAACACATTCAGCTTTAGATGCAAACAAACAAATAAGAAATAATAAAATTTCCTTGGGTAAGACCTAAATATTTGGAAATATCATTATTAATGTGATAAATCTATCGCGCTACCCATCATTATATTAAATATGGGACAAATGAACAATAAGAGCTAACTATGTATTTTAATTTATATGTTTATCTTCAGCGAGTGAAATGACATAGCAGAATCGATGTGTATGTTACCATTATGGAGAAGAACAGCTTTTATTCTATCAATATAGTACATTTTCATGTAAAACCATTTAATTATTTTTTTCCTACATGGTGTATCATTATCACAGTGAGCTACTGTATAATAGTAATGTAATGGATTCATAAGTGTTTCGTTTTTTTTGTTTAATAAATAAAACATTTCAGAATAAGTAGGATTAAATGAGGTAAATAGAAACAAATTTTTGCAACAATAAGCATTCAACAAATTGTTTCTTATGCTTTAAATGAAAGTCGGGATAATATTTTGTACAAAGAGAAAAATATAATTCATCGCTGTACTTTTACTGAATGAAATAATTATTTTGACTTCATCCCTATTTGTATATGGAAGAAGGGGCTCCTTATAATAATTTGCTAACCTTCTATCCGAGCAAATTTCCTGGTCGTGAATTCAATAAAAAAAAACAGATAAATTTGTTCCCCACACTATATAAATGAAGGCTATAAAAGAATTCATCAAATAAATACAAATGAAAGGAAATAAAAAATGAGTAAATAATAGCTAAATAATGTAAAAATAAAAGAGAGAACAATTACAAAAATGTGAATGTGCACATCTAAACCTAACAAAATACAAAAAACAAATTATTTTTAAAGTAAATAAAATTATGAAAAAGAGAATGCACGTACGATTAATTAGTTTTACAAAAACGAACTTGAAATTAACTATTTAATAAAAAAAAAACTATTTTACGGGTGAGATTTGAGAACATGAAGAAGACGGAGAGATGGCGACAAATCAAAGTGTAGAGTAGCAAGTAGCGCCACAACCTTCTCACACGACAACTGTCTCGAGACTGATCTTGTTTTGTTTTTTCACACTACTTAGTATTGTAACATATGTTTTAATTACAATGTGAAAATTAAATTACTATCTGAATTCTTTTATTTTCCTTTTAGCTAATTTTACTATTGTAAGAATTATATAAAAAAAAAATTATATCTGGTTTTTAATGTAATAAAATATCCGTTTGGAAGAAAAAATAAATTTTAAAAATAGCTATTGATACCCGACAGTATAAGAGGAACACTTATGAAGTTCTAGTGGACACTTTCAAAAATAATTATTTTTAGCATACAAAACTCTATATGTTCCAACATTCAATGCATCAAACAACAAAACCATGATAAGGCAAAAAGGATGAATAAGAAACACTTTGACTGAGTACCATCTAGAGATTTCTCGAGCACAAAGGATTTCAACAGATCAATTTTTTATTACAGGAGATTGAATTACATTATATATTAATTATGGCACAAATGAACAATAAGAGCTTATGGAGTCTCTTCATCAATTGAAATAGGTTGCTGTGGTTCAGGTTGAACATTTGGAATCTCTGCCCAGACATTCTTAGTGATTTTAGCTATTCCAAATGACTGGGTTGGTCCAAACTTTTTTGGCATTACTGATGTGAGACATGTTCTTGTTTAGAGCAGCTATTACATTTTAATTAACTCTTATCCACTTTGCATTGAGAAACCCAATGATTCCCTCTACTGCATCTAAGGTAATGATTTTCTATGCCTAGAGTTTTAAAGTTAAATTGGTTTGATTTCCCCTCATACCATGGAATCCAATCATCCTGCAAGCCGTGGAAGAAATACTAGCGCAATTGAAACGGTTATATCACAATCACATTTAATTGTGAATTCACATTCAACCAGATCACACTGAAGTGCAGCTACATATTCTGAAATATTTTGGTTCTTCTGGTAAATCTTTTTAAAAAATTTGAGATACCCAGATATTTTTCTACAGAATTAACAATGGTTTGAATGCCTAAATTAAATCGGAATCTAGGTTTTCAGAGGTTATATATATATAACAAACTCTGGCCTCATGGCAGCAACGTGGTAAGAAGAATACATATATATGTATATATATATATATATATATATATATTCTATATACACATTTCTTACTTACCGATTTGATCCATCGCTTCTTATTCTTTAAAACAGAAATTAATAGTAGAGAAAACGTAAACAACACAGGACTCTTCCTATCAGGCAGGAGAGATTGCTAGGGTTCTGTAACCTCCTCCTTGCCTTTGTATTTGTGCTCTGTGTTCGTTCAGTGAGGAGTCGTTCTATCAGTGAGAACTGTCAGAAGTTATTTTGATACTTTACCATACCGGGCACAAATGTTTGAGACCATGTGATCTATTCTCTGAATTAATTCAAAACATAGAACAGCTCCCTTTTTTTCTTCATTCTCAATTTTTGTTTAAAAAAGATGAACATTTGGTACTGGTAAAATATACAGTTTCTTCTTTCAAGAGAACGGTATATTAGCAAAGATTGCAAAATGAGATTTCGGTGGAATTTTTCCATAACAGTAAATATCTGGTGGCGTTTGTCGCGAAACTGACGAATACATTCTCGTTGAAGTTCTAAACTGTGTTTTACCAGTACTGTTAGATAAAATAACAAATCACATCAAAGAAGGGTCAATCCTCTATTTCGGTGTAATAGTCCAGGCCGTGACAACGTTTGTATTAGTTTTATTAAAAATCTTTCTCCAGAAAACAGAATTATCATTTTGCAATTCTTAAATAGGAATTTTCTTTCTGGTGAATTCCCTGAAGTTTGGAGAAAATCCATTGGTATCCCAATTCTAAAAAAAAACGTCAACGAGGCTTCCAGCTATCGGATTATTTTTCTCACTCGTTCACTGTGCAAACTAATGGAAAAAATAATATCAACCAGACTCCAATGGTTCTTTGAAAGCAAGGGGTTGCAAAGTGGCTTTCGAAGAGGTAGAAGCACTAGAGACAATATCTTACGTTTATAAAACGATATATATGATGCTTTTGGACGGAAAGAGAAACTACTAGTAGTATTCATTGACGTTTAAAACGCCTTTGTGTGTGTATGGAGATGGCTAATTCTAAAAAACCTTGCAAAAAATGGAGTAAAAGGCTATATATTAAGGTTCATGTATAATTTCCTCGAAAGTAGAATATTTAGGATAAGAAATGGTAGTATATACTCCGATGAATATGGACAGAAAAATGGAGAACCGCAAGGAAGCGTGATTAGCCTTTTCCTGTTTTGTATAGCTGTTAATCCAGTCTTGCGTAAAATTCGGTTAATGGTAAAAGGTGATTTGTATGCAGACGACCTTCGGATCCATTATTCAGATAAACCAATAGAAAACCTACCGCATGTTGAGAGAGTTCTGGGGAAATACCAGTGCGGCTTTCGTAAGTGTAAATCTACAACAGACCAGATTTTCGCACTACGAACCATACTTGAGCGTGGAAGGGAATACCAGTTACATACGCACCATCTATTCGTTGATTTTAGATCTGCTTATGACAGCAATTAACGTGAAGCCCTGTATCAGGCAATGAAAGACCTCAATTTGCCTGTTAAGCTAATCCGTCTTGTAAAACTTACAATGAGCAATACCGAATGTATGGTACAAATTCAGGGAGATCTGTCTGAGGTATTCACCTCTTATAATGGCGTTCGACAGGGAGACTCCCTGGCTTCTCTGCTCTTCAATATTGGTCTGGAAAAAGCTATCAGAGAATCTAAGATTCAGACCAGTGGGACCATCTTTAACCATACGGTACAGATCCTGGGATATGCTGATGATATCGACATTATTGGGAGATCAAGAGCTGTTGTGGAAGAGGCCTTTCTTGCCCTTGATGATGCTGCTAGGAAGCTGGGACTTGTTTTAATGCCGCTATAGTTTCATTAATTCCCCGATGATTGGTCTACCCTTGGTGGTATGCTAACGTCACTTCTTTTTGCTTATCGGTATCCCGGATCGTATCCCCCATAAGTCGACATCGGACGAACTATCGATCTATCCCTATCTTTTCCGGATTTTCTCCTATACAGTCGCGTTACCGACATAGAGATGGTAGGTCGCCCCCGACTTGGATGCATCCTTCAACACTCGGCATATCTGTTCTTCTTGTACTCCAGGCTGAGACCAAATGATAACAATTTTGTCTCTCATATTTGGAAAATGTTTTCAGTAAACCTGTGGTCCTTGCCTTCCATATTATCTGCCGAGTCTTATCGTTTATCACATCCTCCACCTATTCCATCTCCATCAGTCTCTCGTCTTGTGACTCATCGTGGTCGGGAGATTCTCCGTTGCTGCTGTGTTCTGCTTCACGTTCACCTTGTCTCTCTGGCGTCCATTCTCGTACGAATCTCAGAAGCTCCCCGGAAGGTTCCCAGTCCTCTGGTTCGATCGCGTTGACCTGCAGCGCATGAGATAGCCAATCTGCCACTGCATTATCCTTTCCAGGTTTGTATGTTATCTCAATATTGTATTGGTTCAGGATCTCCTTCCAGCGCGTCACTCTAGCTGACGATTCCTTAAAATAGCCTACCCACAGAAGTGGCCGATGATCCGTGTGCACCTTAAACCGTTTTCCGAATATATAGGGTTGGACTGCCCATACTATCCCTAATAGCTCCCTTTCGAGCGCGCAATACCGAGCCCCCGTGTCTGTAAGCCTCCTGCTCGCGTATGCCACAGGCCGACCCCTCTTATCATCCTCCTGCGATAACACCGCTAGCGTCAGTAGCGATCGCAAATGATTTTGAAAAGTCCGGAAACGCGAGAACCGGTTCCGTTTGAAGCCACCGCAAGCACTTCCTAATGTTTTACTCGATCTCCGGCGTGATCCGAACTGTGCGTCTCCGGGCATCTCCGGATCTGAACTTTGCGGCCATCTCCGGGACGAATCGACGATAATAATTTAAGGTCTTGATTCCCTTGACGTCAGTAGGCATTCCAATTTTCCCTTTCGCCTCTACTTTCTTACCGTCCGGCCGTATACCTTCCGCCGATATCGAATGCCTGAGAAAATTTATTTGGTTCTGTCCCAATATTGATTTTTCCGCTGATAGCTTTAACCCAAATTGACGTATTCTATCAAAGACCCGCCTCAGATCCTCTATATGTCTCACCTCCGTTTTACTAAAGACCAGGAGGTCATCCATGTATACTTGACACATGGTTTCATCTAAGCCCCTCAAGAACTCGTCCATTAGCCGCTGGAACGTTATAGGTGTATTTTTTAACCCGAACGGCATACGGGTAAATTCATAGTGGCCCCTCTCAAATGTAAACGATGTTTTGCATTGGTCTCTAGAATGCATTCGAATCTGGTGATACCCCGATTTCAGGTCTAGAACACCGTCACTCCACCCATCCTGTCCAAGATGTCTTATAACCTAGGAATGGGGTATTTCTCGTCACACGAATTTTCATTCAATTGCCGAAAATCTACCACCACCCTGTATCGTTCCTTGGTATAAACTTCAACAGGTTTCTTCTTGACTGCCCATAGTGGACTGTTAAAGGGTGATGTGCTATCGACGATAATTCCCTGTCGATTTAGCTCTTCGATATCCTCCCTAATATGTTCCCGTAGCACCTGTGGGTATCTCCGCTCTTTCACGTAAGTACTTTTTTCCGGTTTGAAATGAATTTCGTGAAGAGTCTCCCCCGTCACACTCAGTGGATCCCCCTCGCGAAAAAAAAAATCCGCGTATTCCTCCTTAATGCTTGTCCTCCAATCCTTACCCCGGGTGATTAGGCCGACGCATTTCGCATCCCTTTTTGCGTTTTCTACTGTCCTATACACCCTTTTACCGATTCTAATTACCCATTGCCATCCTAAATTCCGGAGTCTTGCCCCCAGTTTCCCGAGCACGTCACAGCCTAGAATCCCCCCCCCCCGTATTCGCGCGCCATACTTTCTACCACATGCAGAGTTGCTACCCCCCCCCTTCTTTCCCCATTTATCTAATGCCAAATCTATTTCCCCTTCCACCGTACAGGGTCTAAAAGTGACAAACTTACATAGGCACTTGCTCACAATACATGACCTCCCCGTGTCCACTAAACATTTTTCCGCAATTTTCCGTTAATTTTATTCAACTTTGCGAGAATTCTGGTGGCGCACTGGCCATTCGTTTGATCCGTCCTCTTCGACTCCCGGAACATTTGAAGCATGTCCTCCGCTGGGGCCCATCGCCCCCCCCTCCATAGGGTTTCGTCAATCGTTCCTTAATCACCTGCCACGAGGTGTCTTCGTCGGCTTGGACACGATTCAATACACTCCTCCTGACCCGGCGCGCTAGAGCGACCCATAATCTTTTAGCATCTGCTTCTTCTAGAAGATCCACTGCCACCTGGGATTGGATGCTACCCATGATCCCGCCCCCACCCTCGATGAAGTGATAAAGTTCACCTACATCTCCACTGAACCTTTCTAAGTCGGAGATTTCCCTTTTTATGTCCTGCGCATTTGCCTTCTTGAGTTCAACTCATTCGTTTCTTGCGCGATTCTATTCGCCTCTTGTCTGCCTATGTCGGCCCGCGCCAATGCTATGGTAGACGTCGGATGTGGTTGGAGCTCAGAGTTCACCTGTTCTGCCTGTGGTGGCTCCAACGTTAACGTCTCAGGAGGTTCTGACCTTGGTGGGGCTCAATTCGATCTAGGAAGATTGATATCAAGAAAAAATAAAAATAAAGAAACTAAAGGAAAAGAACTGTCCTTTTTGTGTTCTTGCAAAAAATAAATTATTACTACGAACTGCTAACGAACTCCCGGATTTCGGCACCACACAAACACGACAACACGAGTGTGGGCTGATAAAACACTGCTTTATTCAAAACTAAATCCTCTATATATAGTATTTATAATGTTTACTAATCCCTGCTTGGAATTAGTTGCCATACTGGTGTATGTCTTATCCTAACTTATATATATATATATATATATATATATATATATATATATATATATATATATATATATATATATCGCCGCTCATCATTTTTCACTACAATATGATTCGCAAGACTCGCAAAGGAAGAGGCTTGATAAACAGTCTCATAAATAAGTTACCGTTTGAATAACACCTCCCAGGATACCAGTATTGTGGTCCCGGTACAAAACTTCAAAAACGGCTAATTAGAGGAGATAGTGGAATAAACCAGCTTGATAAAGCTTGTAAAGAACACGATATTGCTTATAGCTAAGATAAGGATATGCAAAGTCGTAGAAAAGCGGACAAGATTTTGACTGAAAAAGCATGGAAACGAGTAAAAGGTTCGGATTCATCATTGGGAGAAAAAAACGCGGCTTGGTTAGTTACAAATACAATGAAAGCGAAAGGTAAAATTATTGCCGGTATTAAGAAGAAGAAAAATAAAAAGATTAGTTTATAAAAATTAGTTACTTCGCTAAAGGTTGCTGACCAATCATCGATCCTCGAAGCTTCAAAAATGGCATACAAAAAGGATAAAATGCATTTACGTGGTAAGACAAAACCTTTGCCCCCCAGAGTTCTTCCTTTGCCAAAAGAGGGATGATTTCTTCCCTTTCTTGTGCCGTTAATGGCGGGGCTTTCTGCAGTGGGATCTTTGGCGGGAGGGGCGTCGAGTGTGGCCAAAGCTATCTACGAGGCAAAAGAAGCTAAACAAAAATTAGATGAGCAAAAGAGGGATAATTTAGCGATGGAAAGTCAGAAAATGGACTTTATTTTAAACCATATCGGAAAGGTTGCGGCCTGTTTATTACTCGACAAAAAAAATAATCTGGAAAGACCTGACTACCGAATAAGCCATTGACGGATTTAGAATTGAATTATTTGGCCAAAGTTTTAAATATTCAACATTTTCGAGGAGTGTTTATGATTGATAAAGTTCCTAAATATCCAAACTAACACGAGTCTGCTATTGTAAATTTAGAGCCGAGCTCAGAACTTGGTTCACATTGGGTCTGTTATGTAAAACAAAATAATTTTGTGTAATACATTGATTCCTTTGGAAACTTAAAACCACCAGCGGAGTTGCTCCAGTACTTTGAGGGGCTAACAATAACTCATAATAGAGAGGGTTATCAGAAGTGGAATACGTCGGTTTGTGGACTTCTCTGCTTACAGTATTTAGTCGATGATTCTCATTCAAACGTTTGATTATTGTTGAGCTATACAGTAACGCTTACGGGCAACTCTAGCGTACTTTCCGCAAACTTTTTACCACCATTAGAATTGGGTTCAAATTATACTGTTGGGTTGTTATCTTTTGGGACGTATAATACTATTCCGAATATAAAAAAGGACGTTAATGATTTGTTTTATTTTGGTGATTTGTCGATCCAAATCCCTGAAGGTTCGTACGATATCAATGCTATAAAGTCTTTTTTACGTGAAGAAATTTCTCATCATGGCCCTACCGCTGAATTGATACTACGAGGATACTCCAACACGCTAAAAACGGAAATTGAAACAACTCATAGAGTATACTTTAATTATATCAACAATCTTCACTCTATTGGTCCTCTTTTGGGTTTTACTCGTCCCGATCATGTCATTCCTCCAAATCACCCCTATACTGAATCAAATGACGTTGTTAAAATTCTCAGCGTAAACATTATTTCAACTCAATGTAACGTCACATCGGGGTCTTATGTGAATTGAGAACCGGATCATAATATTCATCAATTCTTTCTACGTGTAGACCCAGAATATAAAATAATAGAAATCACGAATCAATCTCGTCATTAACTTTACAACCAACATGAGGACTGTAGACAATATCATTGTTCAATTAGTAGATCAGAACGGCGAGCTTATCGACTTTAGAGGAGAAACGGTTACATTGAGATTACATTTAAAAAATAATGGAAATTGATTTTTGTTCTAGAGATAGTTGCATCGATTATAATAAAAGGAGATATCAAACAACGGTTAAAACCAGTAAACCTACATCAACCAGAGCGTTAACAACTGCAAACGCTATATTTTTAAAACAGTGTGGTTTTCGGCTAGACAAACATTATGAATGACATATTAGACGTTACATCGGATATAAAATTCGTTGATTCTCTTACACAATTTGAATATCATTCGCACCAGCCTTATACGGGAAATAACACTAACAAGTCCGACGAGATTGGGATTAGTATTCATCAAAAAGATATTTATACCTTCCCTTCTCTAAGTTTCATTTATCTCGAAGGGAGGTTCTTAAAAAGTGATGGCACTATCGGCACCACTCCGAAGTTGACTAATAACGCATTCGCGTTTTGGTTTGACGAAATTAGATATGAACTTAATGGCATAGAATTTGATCGAGCCCGAAATCCGGGTATAACTACTACTCTTAAAGGTTATGTATCATTTTCGCCTAATCGAGTAATGGGATTGGAAAATGCGGGCTGGACAATGCCCGGTAAAACTCTTTCTTTGGATAAAAACGGGGTTTTAAACGTATGCCTACATCTTGATATTCTTTTTGGGATATGCGAGGACTATCGTAAAATTTTAATCAATCTAATGAAAGAACTCGTTTTGATCTGATCAAGTACTGGCCTAAACTGCGTCCTAGGTGACGATGATGTACAAATAAAACTTGACAAATTGGTGTGGAGAATGGCTCATGTTCGTGTTTCAGATTATAAACGTGTGAGGTAATTAAAACTAGTAGACATAAACAAGGTCGCTTCTATTCCTTTCAGATGGGCTCTTTACGAATATCCCAATGTACCTGCAACCCAGCAGGAAAATTGGTCGGTCAAAACTTCAACAAATTTAGAAATACCGCGCTATCTCATTTTCGCATTTCAAACTGATCGAATTAGAACCTCTAACAAAGATAGTATTTATTTGAATATTGAAATGATGACTTAAATTTAGATTTTGAGCAAGGAAAAGGAGATTTTGTTGCATGAAATGTATAACGAATTTCAAACAAGTTATTATGGCGTTAGACATTCACAGCCCCTGCTTTCAAGAAACTCGCGCCTCTAGTGATTTTAGATTGTTCTCAGCAATCCGAAGCAATCAAAAGTGCGACTATCGATATAAGAAAACTATTAGAGGCGAAAGAAAACTTTCCAGCCAATACTAAAGCATACTGCCTCATTTTACATGATAAAATAATAGAATATGAATTGGGAACAGGTTTGGTCCGTAAATTGTACTGATACCGATTGGACTCTGTTTATGGTAAGAAAGAAAGTTTCTAATTTTTATTTTACATGCGGGTGTAAAATGAACATAAAACCAAAAACGAATTAGAACTCGATTCGGAAATGCAAATATGAAGTAATAATATCTTTTATTTAGCTATCTTTCAAGGCTGATGAGGACCTTGATGAAACTCGTACTCTTGTAACATGGAATTAAGATCACCGTGCAGCACGTGTCGGTCCATGGGAAACGCATGCAAGGGACAGGGTAAGATTTGAAAACAGGATTCATCAGATTTCCAAGATACTGAGTCCTATCCTGGAATCAACCCCCGATCAGCTGTTTATCAGAAACATTATAAGATTGTTAATTAAATTTGTTAAAAATTTTGTATTTACCACATCAGTATTTGATTTAGATTTATTAAATGATTTTTAATTAAATTTTGTATTTACATAAAATAAAAAATATTTTATTTCAGTCAATTTGTGTTGGTTTGTTCTTCATCCTATTTTTTTCAAGGGACAAATGAAAAATACAACATATTAAGGGAAACGTATTTTATTGATTATAATCACAACTTAATAAGTTGTAAAACAGTGTATTTGTATTTATACTAAAATCACTTGCTTCATTCTTCTTATAAACTTTAACCATCTTTGTTATTAATGCCAGCGAATCGTTGATTTTTTCTATATTTGAGCAAAGCAACGCCGTCTCGTTCCTGTTGAAGCATGCAGATGCAGGCGATGGCGGGAGGGTTTCCTGATAAACATTGCAAACTATTGCGTTACCTCTTCTATCCGCATCACCCTCTTCCGTCCTCTTGTAAGTTCACAAATCACGTTTTGACATCTTGATCGGTCTTTTCCACATTCTTTTTTTTCTTTTTCGTTTCTGCAGCAATGACAAAATTCTCGGAGCTCGGGCGTCAATATATGTCCATTCTTCAAGATTCATATAAACGACCGTTTTCTTCTTATCGGTGATGGTGATAGTCGGCACAAAGTTACACAAACCGATCCGAAAACATTTACTGTTGGTGAGTGGGTACTTGGTCACAAGGTCAAATGGACTTGATCCATCTCACATATCATCAACCTCAAGACTGTATGATCGAACAGGATGGAGGGGAGAAAGCTGCAGCTATTCTAGTTTTTTTATCACATGATTTATTTTCCTTCTTTTTAGTTCATACAATTTAATCCATAATTGCAAATCTTTGAGTAGATATAGAAAATCATTCTCGTAAGATACTGTGATTTGCAGCTCCTACAATTGTTCACAATAATCGATAAACGAACAGTTAGTTTTTAGACCCTTTTTGTAGTCGGCAAAAGGGTCGTCATACTCCTTCCATTCATGCAAGATTACTCCGCAAAATGGACATCTTGTCCTATCAGACACTTTCAATGGACTCACCGCCGACAACTTTCTTTCTTTGTACCTCAGGTCCCTGCTCCCTTAGCCGACTAACTGATGACTGAACAAAGCCACAGCTGGATGGCAAACACATATTGACTCACATCACGAAATTATCAGACCTAGTACTTATGGTGTGTTGCCACATCCCATGTGTGACGTTGCCAAATCTTCTCCCATTCATAATAAACCATGACCTAGTGTGGTGTTGCCACATCTTACTTTTCAGAGCTGAACAAAACTCAAGGTCAACCCCCCTCCCCCTAACACAACCCTCAAGGTCACTAAGGGATGTCAACAACCTCAAGGTCGCGGCTTTTGCTCACCCGGTCTATTTGTACTACTTGTGCCTACGTTGCGACCTACTTTATAGGTCATCTTGAATATAAATGACCCCTGGTCAGCTATACACTTCACCTAGCTGCAACTCATTCTATTTGTCCTGAAGATGACCTACTAAGTAGGTCGAAAGGTAGGCACAATTAATAAACAAGACCTCGCTTATTTGGTGTTTATTTTGACTGCACCCCCAAACTATTTCCATCCTCCATCAGACCTTCCAGTCAACTACTTTCCTCTCTAACTTGTATTTTTATAGTTCCAGATAAGGCTGATTTAAAATCACAGTGAGGACATTGGTGAGACTTCTCACCTTTATGATGGCCCATAACATGTCTTCTCATAGTTTCAGATTGTACTGATTTATAATCATAGTATGGACACTAATGAGGCTTTTCACCTGTATGAAGGGCCATTACATGTCTTTTTATATCTCCAGATCTTGCTGATTTATAATCACAGTGAGGACACTGATGAGGCTTAACACCTATATGACAGGCCATTACATGCCTTTTCAAATCTCCAGAAGCTGCTGACTTGTAATCGCAGTGAGAGCACAGATGAGGCTTCTCACCTGTATGGTGGCCCATTATATGCCTTTTCATATTTCCAGATCTTGCTGATTTATAATCACAGTGAGGACACTGATGAGGCTTTACACCTGTATGACGCGCCATTACGTGTCTTTTCAAATCTCCAGAGTCTGCTGACTTGTAATCGCAGTGAGAGCACAAATGAGGCTTCTCACCAGTATGACGAGCCATAACATGTATTTTCATAGCTCCCGAGTGTACTGATTTATAATCGCAGTGAGGACATTGATGAGGCTTCTCCCCTGTATGTCGCGCCATTACATGTATTTTCATAGCCCCAGAGTGTACTGATTTATAATCACAGTGAGGGCATTGATGAGGCTTCTCACCTGTATGGCGGGCCATAACATGTATTTTCATAGCTCCAGATTCTGCTGATTTATAATCACAGTGAGGACACTGATGAGGCTTCTCCCCTTTATGGCGTACCATTATATGCCTTTTCACTCCTCCAGATTTTGCTGAACTATAATCACAGTGAGGACATTGATGAGGCTTCTTCCCTTTATGACATACCATTATATGCCTTTTCACACCTCCAGATTTTGCTGATTTATAATCGCAGTGGGGACATTTATGAGGCTTCTCACCCGAATGACGAGCCATTATATGCTTTTTCATAGCCCCAGATTCTGCTGATTTATAATCACGGTGATGATATTGTTGGGATTTCTCACTTCCTTGGGAATTATTTTCATATTCTGAAATAAATAAACTATAATTAGAAAACTAAATAAATGAAACAAGTATTAAATTATCAGTAAAAAACTTTAATAAATGAAGTCATATCTAAGTCATCGATATTATTAAACATTTAGTGATTCATAAATCCATTCAAAATGTTTTTGTACAGTGCTTTTTAACAAACCACCTGTACTATTACATATACAATCAATGATTCAAAAATGCATACTAATGACAACATTATTTACTTTTTTATTATATGTACACTTTATTTAAATATTACAATCAGCCACTTTTAAGCATTAATTAATAGCGCTAAATATCTATCCGATCATTCAATAAAAGAAATTAGAAAAACATAATAATAATGAAAAAAATAAAATAAATAAATAAAATATAAATATTATAATGCAAATGGAAAAAAACACAAGCAGAGCCTTATGTTTCAAATGTGGTGTAAAATACAAACACTTATACAAACAGTCGACGTTTCGCCCATTCAGGCTTTATCAAGACACAATAAAAAGTAAGTTCACTCACATCTCAAAACAGAAGTGCAATACATCCCAACGAATAATCGCTCAAAAAGGCTCATAATCCGGGACCGCACCTCCACCCCAAGACGTTCAACCCAAAACTGAAAACTTATTGTGTCTTGATAATGCCTGAATGGGCGAAACGTCGACTGTTTGTATAAGTGTTTGTATTTTACACCAGATTTGAAACATAAGGCTCTGCTTGTGGTTTTTTCCATTTGCATTATAATAAAAATTTAATGTTTCATTTTGAGTTTTGGCTCTATTTTATTGATTTAAAATATAAATATATGCATGCTGATAATAAAAATTACTAGAAATTAATAAATTAATAGAAAGATGTAAATATTGGAACTAGTAACCAGTGAGCAAAAAAATATGTTCCACTAACCAAATATATTTGTGGTGAAAATATTATTTATTAACAACAACAATTTTCTTAATTAAACAAAAACTTAAAATATGTTAATTTCATGCAGTAGTTTTCTCACCATAATAAAGCTGCTCTTCCATTTCTTCTTTGATGTTAACTGTAGGAACTATAACAAAATAAAATAATTAAAAATTGTAAGTTACAATTTTTCTTTTAACGTTTATTCTTTCATTTAATTTTTTTAACTATTCATTGTAATTAGAAATATTAATAACAGGAGAAAAATGTATATTAAATCTTCTAAAGAGGAGAAGATAGAGGAAGATTTGATTAATAAATAGACCCAAGTAAAAATAAATAAAATACAACATAGAAAGGTTAATACAATAAATTTTTCTCACCTTCATCCGGGATAAGCAGCTCACTCTCCTGTTTCAGATGAAACACTTCACCTGCAGGCATAAAGTGATTTTTTTTAAACAAAATTTAAATTAAGAACTTGGTTGTATATTTTTATGACCAACAACTAACTTAGAATACATTTTTTTCATATAGGGTCATTCCATGTGAAATCAGCCAGGTCATGTCACTCACTATTTTAGATTTGCATGAAACGTTGCATATTTGCTTTTACTTATGCCCTAAGAAGACCTGTTAAGTTTTATTGTTCTAGGATGTATACTTTTTTTTAAAAAGAATTATAAAAATATGAATACTGCAATAATTTGGTTCCGCGGAATCGCTTGCGGGAAATGAGTAATGTTTACAAAACTATAACATTTCAGGTATTAATAAAGATTATGATCTGGCAATTTTTCCACAGTTTAATAGAAATACACAGTTTACAAAAATGCATTCATTTAAGTAGCCATAGTATTAAAAAAACTTATAAAATTAATATTGCAGAATCGTATTTAAGAAACACATAGATTTAAAAAATTCAAAACAATTTTATTATTATGCGATGATTCTATAAAAAAATGTGTATCTCAAGAACAGAAAGGATAACTATTGAACAGTTGGGATTTTAAAATATAAACATTTATGAGGAGTTATTATTGGGTTGTTTCATATGAAATTCCATTTTCAAAGGTATGAAATTAAAACATTGTTATTCAAAAGATACTAAATATAAATATTAACATATAATATATATTGTTCGCTTCGATTTGTCTTCGACGCCCCGAGGAGGTCTCCCCGGTGTATCTCGCTGGTACGCTGAGGTAAAGTGGCTTTTCCTTTCTATCCGTAGACTTTACTTCCTTGGTTCTTTCTTATATCAAACTATCAACTCACAACATCCGTCTTATATCTATAGTCTCCTACAATTCAAATTCTCTATCCAATCCCAGGGCACAAGATCTCGCCCTTCTGATCTTTATATCCGGTCCCACAGAACCAAAACTTTTGAGCGCTCCTTTCTAGCCCGTTCTATCTCTCTTTGGAACTCTCTTCCTCTCGATATCCGCCATGCGTCAAATTCCCAATCAGATGCTTTATAATCAATAAATAATTTATAGATATATTCAAATTGATCGATTGATGAACTACTGTAAATAGTCCTCATTCATAATAATTCCATTGTTTTTTTATTATTTTCAGATGCTATTATTTATTCACTTATTTTTCCAAAAGCTTATTTCTTTTTATTGTAAATATGTCTGTTCTTTTACTTTAATTTTGTATCACATTTTCTTATTCTCTACGTACAAAACATACCTGTTTAGTTATTTACTTTCAGGATATTATGTAATTATTGTTTTATTTTGATGAAGGCCTTTGGCCAGATATATAGTCATTTATTTTGTTCTTCTCTGTTATTCTAAAGGGATCTGGTCCCAGAATAAAATTATTTTTCTATTCTATTCTATTCTATATAGGGTGACCTGTAATTAGTGGCGGAGCCGTGGTAGTATGGGGCAGTTCCAGTCGATATCACTATGAGATCTACTGTCCTACAGTTCCTAGTTTAAGTTTATTCCTACTTTAAGAATTTTTCAACAGTCTAGCCTCAACAGTCGAGCTGTAAGGATCTAATTGTTTACTGCTGCTACAAGAGGATATTCAGATAATAGTTTTTTTTTTTCTCTTTCCTTTTTTACTTAACTATTTGGTTATAACAGAATTGAATATCATATGTGAATAACTAAAATGCCGTTAATTAGTGATGGGCGGGAGGAGGTTCCTCCGGATATTGGAGATGAAATTATCAAAATGCCAAAAGAAAATAATGAACAAATAGTAAATAAAATGGAGACGGAAATAATGAATAAATCTGACAATAGTTTAACTTCTCAAACTCAAATAATGACTGCTCATATAAACTTCACTCAGGAAAAAATAAAAAGATTTTAACAGAAAGATATTATGAACCAACAGATTTGGGACCATACTTCGTGTTTATTGAAAGTAATTCTACAAAGGGAGCTGGTATAGGGCATTTGCACCCAATTTCGATTGGAAAACTTGCATAAATCTATCACGGAAATAAATAATAACATTTTTAATATATATAAAATCGGAAGAAATACAGTCAAAGTGGAAAACCGGCAAGGAGAACACACTAACGCTTAGGTTAATTCAGAAAATTTGAAATCGAAACAAATTAACGTGTAAATTCCAAATTTTATATTAGAAAAAAAAGGAGTGATCAGGGATGTGGACTTAGATTAATCGGACGCAGAAATTCTAGAAAACTTAAAAACTTCATATTCTGGCACCCACAAAATCATAAATGTTAGACACTTTAATAAAAACATCATAAACAGGGAATCTAATTCCATTGAATATAAACCCACTATATCAGTATTAGTATCGTTCAGAGGTCAACTCTTACTTCGCTATATTTCGATACACCACGTTAGGTGCGAAGTCCATCCATTCATCCCATCAATGATACAATGCCACTCGTGTTTACGGTATGGACATAGTAGTGCGCAGTGCAAAAGTACTATAAAACGTTGTAAAAAATTCTCAGAAAAACATGAAACTGATAAATGTCTACCAAATACATTATTAAAATCCATTAATTGTAATGGTAATCATTCCTCGTTGGCCAAAGAACTTTGTGCCAAATATTCA
Source organism: Troilus luridus (assembly GCA_964056705.1). Lineage (NCBI taxonomy): Eukaryota > Metazoa > Arthropoda > Insecta > Hemiptera > Pentatomidae > Troilus > Troilus luridus. The sequence goes on from OZ057412.1 coordinate 199,972,694, forward strand.
AAACAAAAAAATATTTAAGGACGTATGAGCAATTATAACTTAACACATAACGAGGCTAATGCTAAAATAGAGGGTAAAACATACAGCTGGGTAGCGTTGAGAAATACTCCGGACGACTTCCCAACTTTGGAGCAATCTAAAAATAATTCAGGGATTAATTCGAAAAACTATGTAAGAAATAAAATTACAGTGGTAAAAAGACAAAGAATTTCGAGCGCACAAAAGGAAAATATGAACTCTGAATTAAGAGAAACTATCCTTAAGGGCTTTTCTGTGCCCTTGTTGCCATCAAAACCAATCACGGATAATTCATTTAAAGGAAAAATATCCAAAGATAAAGGAATTACCTCGAAAAAATGTGAGCAAATAAATTTATTAACTGAAGCCCTTCTTGCGGTAGTAAATACGGTTTTAATACCCAAGAGCAAAAAAATTACCGAGAATGAGATTAAAAATATGATAATTGACCGAACTAAAGATTTATCAATACCAATTTAGTCAGGTAGACAAATTGGTAATACTTAAACAATTACGTGTCTTTACTCTAGAATCGATATAATATATCACTTAAATAATTGTATAAAATCACATTTTTAACTAAAATTATGAATGAACCATTAAAATTATTACAGTGGAATGCCCGATCGGCAATAGCAAACTAATATAGTTTAGAACATTTTTTATCAGAAAAAATCGAAATAGCTTTAATATTGGAGACTTGGTTTAAACCAGGTAAATATATCAATTTCCCAGGTTATAATATTGTTAGATCGGATAGAAATGACGGTTATGGAGGAGTAGCGAATTTAATAAAATCGAAATACCATTTTGAGCAAATTAGTAGACTTCACAAAGTTAACGATTTAGATTCAGTAGCTGCAAGAATATCGGTTTTCAAAAATTTCAAATTAAACGTTTTATCATTCTATCACTTCGTGTCTTCAACACCCGGTAATCATAGGGGAGGCGCAAATGCACATCATTACCAATAGGGGTGTGAGTCAAATGATAAAAGAGGAAACAATCTAGTATCAGCAATTGAAAAAACTAATCTTGTTCTTTTGAATGACGGCTCCCCTACCATTGTAAACAATATAAGACAGAAAGGAAATTTTGCAGTGGATATAACATTAGGTTCAAAAAATATTGCCAATAATGCCACATGGAAAGTTCAAGAAAATCATTTAAGTTCTAATCATCTCCCCATAATAATAGAAATTCAGTTCATAACAACTACACTTCAACTAGAAAATGGCAAATTAAAACTACGGTTTGGTCTGATTTCGAAGGAATTTCACTAGAAAACGCTTCACTGCTCCCCGACAACCCCTCATATGACGAATTTATTAAATTTCTTAATGATACATGTGAACGCACTATACATACATATAATTCAAATTTCAATAAAAAATATAGTAGAAGTTGGTGGGATAGAGAATGTGGGCAGTTCCTTAATCGAAGGAAAATTGCATTTCGGGAATACAAAAACAATCCTTCTACCGATAACCTAATCAAATATCAAAGGTCGGATGCAGAATTTAAAAGGGTGACTAAAACTAAACAGAAAGAATCATGGCAAAGATTTGCTACAAACATAAATAAAAGTATTAGTTTACCTTAAATTAGTTTACCTTGTTATTCCTTCCCATTGTCATTCTGTTACTACTATAGTCTCTTTCCTATAATACTTATTTTGACCTCTTGACATCAAATCCTACTGTTTTATCACCCTACCTTTTCCCATTAATTTAGTCATTAATTTTCGCGGCTCTCTATAAAATGTCATGATACACATTTTAATATAATAAAATAGTCAATATTTCAATAAATAGTCAAGAAAATATTACTATTAATATATTTTTATAATATATCTCAAAATTTGAAATTAGTCATATTTTTGGCCGTCAGATTTCGCTAGCAACACCCTCATAACGTACTTTCTGGTCAGTTAGACCGCGTCTACTCGCACAGCAGCGTTCTATAGGTATTTACAATTTTCTTCTACTTCTCCTCACCCTTTCCTTCTCCATATTGCACACCATATTTTCTCATATTAGTTTTTGGCATCCATCATATGTTATTATTATCTAAGATTTCATTAGCATTTAACATCACTATTTATTTTCTATTTTTCATCACTATTTATTTTAACATCACTATTTATTCTATTTATTCATATTTTACTCTATTTCCATGCTCATTCCATATTGTTACTTATATTTCTATACATTCCTTGTATATTTATGTCATATATTTATACCACTTCATACTATAGATATGGATTTTTAAAAACTGTTATACTCTATATTCATATCTTGACTTTCTACTGTTATTTTTCCTTTATTTACTCTTTAATTTCATTCTGGTTATATCTTCTTTCATTTTACTCATGTAAACTCCATAGAAGTCTATTATCTTACCTTTTATAGTTTATATGTATTCTACTACCTTTTCCATAATTTTACTTCTCACCTCTGATGTTTATACCTTTTCTCTCTTTTTTAAATATCTTTCTGTTTACTTCCATCTTTTATCTTTGTTAAAAATTTTTTTGGCATAACCACCGTTCTGTACATTTTCTCTGTAATTTTTTGTATTCATATATATCCCTCACTTTTGTTCTAAAATTCTACCTCTCTACATATATAGTTTTTCTCATTTATCATATACTTAGTCCTCAATGTATTTTTATTGTATTCATTGTATGTTGTCTGTTTTTCTTTCTTAGCCCTGAAGATGACCCACAAAGTGGGTCGAAACGTCGGCACTTAATAAAATAAGTATCCACTTATTTAGTGTTTTATTTGACTGCACCCCCCAACTATTTTCTTCCTTACATAAATAAAAGTAATCCGGTTAAAGAAGTATGGAATAAGTTATCCATACTGAGAAATCGAAAAACCTCCAATAGATTGGTTCCCCAAATAGGAGACTAGTGCGAGGAGTTTTCGGACATTTTAGCGCCACCGCTAGTATTGCCTCAAATTATACTCCAAAGTGATAGCGCTAATAACAATGGGGAAAAAATAGTAAACGACTTACAGATAATTTCATCTTACAAGAACTCTTGCATTCAATAAATAATAACGCTAACAGCTCTGCGGGTAATGATAATATACACTATATAATGCTCAATAAATTACCAACTCAATTGAATATCATATTATTAAATATATTCAATAATACATGGCAAAACAACTCTATTCCAGAATTATGGCGGGAATATTGTGTGATACCTATTTTAAAACCAGGTAAAAACCCGAAATTGGCTACTTCATTCTGACCTATCTCATTAAGCTCTTGCGTACATGAAACTTTTGAAAGAATGATTAAGTCTATACTCGAATGGTGGTTAGAAACTATCAGACTCTCAATATGGTTTCAGAAAAGGGAAGTCGAGCAAAAAAGCATTAACTGTTGTCTCGAGTTATTAGAAGAGTTGGTTAGAGGTCTTGAGAAATGGCAGCTTGATACAGGTTTGAATATCTCGGTCTCTAAGTCAGTAGTGTGTCCCTTCACCAGAGAACATGGTTCATATTTATGTGGTTTCTTAACCACTTCTTAACTAAAAGATAGCTTACCAGTAGAGCCAGTTCCTTCTTCCGTTTCTTCTTTTATCAATACATCACAGTCGATCATTACTGAAAAAGTTAAAACACAATCAATCAAATACATAATTTACAATTAAAGTTAACAACAAACCAAGGAAACACGATAATATAAAAAGAAATTTGGAAAAATACTTAAGGATAATTGTAGTGATTTATGTCTGAATAGGTTATTTTATATTGAAAGAATATGCAAATAATATAAAATAATATTTGAAATTGAATCTAGTCTACTATTGTCATTATCCTAGTTTACAAATATCCAAAATTAGTTTGACATCAGAAACTTTTTACAAAAAAGTCTAAGAACATAACTACTTAAAAAAGAACATTAGGGAATAAAAACTTCAAACTTTTCAAATCTAACAAGAATGCCCTATTCATTTTATGATATATCTCAATTTAAACTCTGAGAAATACAAATCTAAAATCTAAATATAACTTCTGAATTTAATTAAATAAATGTTAGAAAGGAAAATAGTTGACTGGAAGATCTAAGGTAGGATGGAAATAGTTGGGGGGGGGGGGGTGCAGTCAAAATAATCACTAAATAAGTGAGTACTTATTTATGAATTGTGCCGACGTTTCAACTTACTTTGTAGGTCATCTTCAGGGCTAAGAGAGAAAAAAACAGACAAAACAAATTAAACTATAAAAAACATTACAGTACCAAGAATATAATAATATATAAAGAAATAGAAAAGTAGAACAAAAAGTGAAGGATAATAATTGAGGATGAGTTACATAAGTAAAATGAAAGAAAATTGATACAAAATATGATGCCAAAGAATAAATACAGAAGAAATATGTAGAAAGAAATGAACATGAATCTCGTGAATGACAGGTAGAAAGGTAAAGTAGAAATATAAAATTGAAAATATAAGTATGGGATGTAATATAAATGTATACAATTAGAATGAAGTTATATTAGTACAAAATGTGATGTAAATATAGACGAAACGAATAGAAATCAAGATATAAAATGTTTAATTTTATATGTTACCATTAATGGGAAATGGTAGAAAGATAATAACAATAAAAATTATGTCTAGAGGTCAAAACGTGCCATAGGAGAGAGAATATATAAACATAGAGGAGAGAGAATATAAAAATATAACAGAATGAAAGTAAAAGAATTTAAAATTTTTTGAGTAAATTAAAAATTTGGGAGTAGATTGAGGATAGATGATGAGAGTCTGTCTTGAGATTGATAGTGGAGGAATCTAAACTGATGTGGATGGTTTCAGAGAGGATGGGTTTATCATAGTTGGGAACAGAAGCTAGGATAGACGCATTTTCGGAGTCAAAAATGTGGTTTAAAGATAGGGCATGATCGGAGAGTTTAGATGCGGTTCGGTTATGAGAGGAAATGGGGTATTTGTGTTGGGTAATACGATCTTTAAGGAAGTTTTTAGTTTTGCCGATATAGGCAGAGTTCCAATTGGGAGTGCAGCAGGGGATACGGTAGACAACGTGTGATCGTTGTTTAAGGGGAATAGGTTCTTTGAGTCGGGTATAAATATTGGAGAGTTTGTTATGGGATTTGAAGGCGATACGTAAATTGGGGATAGAGGAACGTAAGGATTTTTTAATATTATTTGAGAGGGAGGGAGTATATGGTAAGGATCTGTATATAGGGATAGATGGCGGATGTGGAGACCGGGTGGGGGTGGGGGGGTTTGTAGTCATGGATGAGTTTATTAATGATATAAGGAGGAAAATTGTTTTTTAAAAGGATTTCTTTGATGTGTGGGTGTTGGCTTTATGGAAGCAAGGGTCAGCGAGGGATAGGCCTTGGTGGATAATATTTTTGGCGATGTTAATTTTTTGTTGGTGCAGATGTTGGGAGTAATAATTAAGAAGTCTGCCAGAATTACATAAATATGGAACTTTTATTAACTGGTTTGTTTCATTACAATTTGGTTTACCTTATTAAAAAAAAATTTATGGAATGACTGAGGAGGTAAATAAACAAGTTGAATGGGTTGTTCTTAAACTAAGATCGAATGAGTTCATGATTATAGCTTAAACTAAAAGAATGGAAGTTATAACAATTCAATTATAACCTCCATAAGATAGGAAATTTGAAACTGCAAGATCAGTTCTATGAAAAAAGGCGAATTTTGGTTTATTTAGGAATATTGATTAGAATCTAAGTAATCATTCCTATATATTCCCCCTCCTCTAATAGATGTATAGCATTATCATTATCTTTAGTTAGCGATTAGGCCAGTTGCTATGTCATTGTCATTATTCAATAAAGTTTCTTATTAAAAAGTGATTTAGTGTTGGAGATTATTTAATTATATTTTAGTTTCCAACAAACCTGTTGTCACAGTATTTAATAATGATAATACTGTTCACTGACTAAATATTGTTCAAAATCATGTTAACAAAAGTTCATGGTAGAACAAACGTATCTTCTCAAGAATGATTTGATACATAAAAACATTAAAAAAAATTATTATTATGTGAAATAGTTGATGATATATATTTCATTGGAATGATGTAAAATATAAATAAATAATATCAGCTTTAATATTTTTTAAGATGCTTTCATTTACCCTCTTTTTACATAATCTAAACAATAATAGTTCTTAGGGAGTAAACTTCAGTCGTGCGTCAGAGCTGACATACACATTTTACTTTTTTTTTTATTTAATAGCTTAATAATATTTGTATTTGTTTGTTTATTTCAGGTGACTTTTATGCTGCTATGGCTAATCAGATGGTACTACAGCGGGAGCTCTAAATTTTGCCTACCCAGGTTTAATTAGGATAGGGATTTTTAACGAGTACCTGACAGCGTACAGGGTCGGGACCCCCCCCATTTAATGTCCCTTCCGAAGAACGGCTTAACTAAGGATTTTTTACTCTCTTTAAAAAATCCTAGTGCCACCCACCAGACTACGAACCTGCGATCTTGGGCTTAATGGTTTGTTTTACTAACCAATAGACCACAGGTCGCCCCAATATTTTAATTTAAAAGATGATTTCAAGGATCTATTATTGATTAATATAATACAATAATATGTCAGAATCATGTTTATGTTCATTTAACTAAGATCAATTTTGATGCTCTCCTGGAGCCAAAGTGTCAATTATTGGGCATTTTTGAGGAGTCGAGGAAAGAAAGAGTGTGATAGGGTGTTCTGTCTTCAGTAAGCCGTAAACATCACAGCAGACCACTCGCCAGCCCAAGTATATACTTTTTGAAAAGCTGTACATCATGTAAAGAAATTATTGCATGCTAGCTCATGCATTCAATTTCAAAAGCTACGGATTTATCTATTCTCTTTAATTGCTCAATATCTTGTCAAGATCTGTATTGTTTATTTACTTACTATTATTTTTGTTTAAATATTTCTTTTTAAATTGTTTTCTGTCATTTTTTACACGCTTTATGATCTGTAACATTTAGCCTTCTGGCCAGATAAATATTATGTTTTTTTTCCTGTTCATATCTGTTATTCTAAAGGGACTTAGTCCCAGAATAAAGTTACTTTTCTATTCTATTCTATGTACATGTAGCTGTTAAGTCTAAACTGGCCTGTAAATACTGCTGTGATTATCTTAGGTAAGTCCCTGTCCAAGTTCACAAGCAGTTTACTCCTTACCGCAAAAGGGCCGGTAAGAAATCACTTTGAATGCAGAAGTTTTTCAAGTGAAATATCTGTGATTTAGCCCCAATGTTGATCCTAATTATGACACCTGATCCTGTCCTTCCTTGTTTTTCCTTCCATTGTCCTCAGGAACATCACCTCCATTGCTTGGAGTTGGCTTATGTGTTTTCAGGTAATAGTCCGTGATTCACTAGCTTAGCTCAGTGTAGAGATGAATATGGTTTTAAACACTACTTTCTTTACTTTTTTAAGTAGAGAAGCCTTCTCTCTTTCCCAAAAGAATGATTTGGAGAAGAATTTGAAAAAATTAGTGAACCATTTGCTTTCAGCATTATTCTCTACCTTAATTTCTACATCCATCAGGCCAGTCCAGACAGCCCTCCAAGATACTTGAATTCACTGACATGTTTCAGTTCTTCTCCCCTCAATCAAAATACATGGCCTCATGTCCCTTCTACTCTTCCTAGCCTCAATACCTTTGTTTTGCTAGTTCATTTCCATGTTCCATTTTCATGTTCAGCTGCTGTTGTTCTTCGTTTAGATAGTATTGTAGGTTTCTTACATTTAATACCACACAGTCAGGGGAATTAATAAGTCTGTTTCCTATGGCCAAGACTATAAGGAATCGTTTATATTTTTAGCCTTCCTCAGTGCTAACTCCATCATAGCCAGTCGCAATCCCTGTTGAGAAAGGAGCATCAATGATTGTATCCAAGCACGGCATTAGGTCAGTAGCAACTGGTTTTCATCTATTTTGTGAAGTATGGGAGAGTTGGCCTGGAAACTTAGAGCAGGCTTTTGGTATGACAGATCCATACACACGAGGAACATGAATGACAATAATCAAAATAAATAGAGCTCATAGGACAGAAACATTAAAAATAAAAAAAGATAACTTACCAGTAGACTCAGTTTCATCTTCCACTTCTTTTTTTATAGGAACACCACAGTTAATTATCACTGTAAAAAGTAAAAGAACCACATGATAAATATAAAAGTTATAATATAACTAAAATACAGGTAACCTTTGTGTTAATGCCAGATAATTGATAAACATTTATTTAAAAAAGGAGAGAGTATATAAATATAACGAAATGAAAGCAAAAGAATTTAAGGTTTTTTGAGTAAATTAAAATTTTGGGAGTAGGTTGAGGATAGGTGATGAGAGTCGGTCTTGAGATTGACAGTGGAGGAATCTAAATTGATGTGGATGTTTTCAGAGAGGATGTGTTTATCATAGTTAGGAACAAAAGCTAGGATAGACACATTTTATGAGTCCAAAATGTGGTTTAAAGATAGGGCATGATCAGAGAGTTTAGATGCGGTTCGGTTATGAGAGGAAATGGGGTATTTGTGTTGGGTAATACGATCTTTAAGTAAGTTTTTAGTTTCGCCGATATAGGAAGAGTTCCAATTGGGAGTGGAGCAGGGTATATATTTTAAATAAAATATTAAAACCGTGCTGTATTTTATTTCGAAGTAGTAGCCATAATATACTCAGTTGTATTCGTGCTGGCATACATGCAACCCAATTAATTATTTTCCAGGAAAATATATTTATCGTGATATCATGTAAAGGTTACATCGTGCATTGGCTTCTCCTGTGGAAAATTTTATGGAATTTGTCATTTCTCTTTCCCGAACCTTCATTTAGGATGAGTGGTATAGTTTGTTCATGCGTTTCTTCACACGATATAGCGTGTCTGTAATAGTACAGAGTAGTAAAGACAATGTGTGAGCGTTGTTTAAGGGGAATAGGTTCTTTGAGTCGGGTATAAATATTGTTACGGTCAGACCGGGGAGGAGGACGGGCTGAGAAGATTAGGCAAACAATGGGATTAAGCGGAAGGGATTATAGAATGGCGTAGAAGCTTCTGGATCGGGCTCGATGGGACTAGGTGGTCCTTCCGAGTAATGCCCCACCACGACCTACCTTGCCTATATAAAAAGGCGAGCTGTTTTGGCCGCGGCAGTCAGTAATAAGCAGTGAAGTAATAAGCCAGTGAGTAGCAGTCGGTAACTAGTGATAGTGCGTGAGTTACAGTGAGTTAGTATCAGTCTGTAATAAGAGTCAGTAATAAGATCAGTAGTAATAAGACGAGTCTGTAATAAGCCAGTGAGTAGCAGTCGTTAACTAGTGGCAGTGTGTGTGAGTTAGTTAGTATTAGTATCAGTCTGTAATAAGTGCTTAGTGAGCAACAGTGACAATTAGTGACCGTGTAATAAGTGTAATAAACTGTGTGGCAGTTTGTCATATTTGAAGAGTCTTACGGTCGGTGGACTTTAGTTAGCGAACTGTAAGTGTTAATTTGTAATTGTAAACTATAGTGTAATATTATTGTATTTGTACAAATTTATATAAATAGTTTAGTTACTTAGTATAAACAATATCTTATATTATTTGTATATTATCTTAGAAATTAGATAACATTTAGTAGAATATTATTATTGTATATTGATATTAGTTTAATAATTTAACTGTTTTGAATAATCTCATTGTATTCTTGTTAATTTGTTAATAAATATTAGATTCTTGAATTAAGTAATAGTTTAGTCCATTTTACACCCAGTAGCCCGTAACAATATTGGAGAGTTTGTTATGGGATTTGAAGGCGATGCGTAAATTGGGGATAGAGGAACGTAAGGATTTTTAATGTTATTTGAGAGGGAGGGAGTATATGGCAAGGATCTGTATATAGGGATAGATGGCGGATGTGGAGACCGGGTGGGGGGTTTGTAGTCATGGATGAGTTTATTAATGATATAGGGAGGAAAATTGTTTTTTAAACAGATTTATTTGATGCGGTGGTTGTTGGTTTTATGGAAGCAAGGGTCAGCTAGGGATAGGCCACGGTGGATGATATTTTTGGCGACGTTGATTTTTTGGTGGTGCTGATGCTGGGAGTAATAATTAAGGAGTCTGCCAGAATAGGTAGGTTTTGTATACCAATCTGTGGATAAAGTGTGGTCTGGATTTCTAATGATACGGAGGTCAAGAAAGGGATTTATTAGATTCATTCTCAACAGTGAAATGGAGGCGGGGATGGTATGAGTTAAAGGAATATAATAATTCAGTAGTAATGTTGGGATTTAGGATAAGGATTCATTAGGATTCAGGATTTATTAGATTCATGCTCCCCTGGTCGCCCGTGGCCTATCCCTGACTGACTCATAACCTATAATTTCCTCTCATAACCAAACCGCTTCTAAACTCTCCGAGCATGCCCTCCCTATCTTTAAACTACATTTTCGATTTCGAAAATGCATCTATCCTAGCTTCTGTTCCCGACTATGATAAACGCATCCTCTCTGAAACCATCCACATCAATTTAGATTCCTCCAATATCAATCTCAATACAGACTCTCATCACCTATCCTCAACCTACTCCCAAATTTTTAATTTAGTCAAAAAACCTTAAATTCTTTTACTTTCATTCCGTTATATTTATACATCCTCTCTCCTATAACACATTATGACCTCTTGACATAATTTTTAATTTTATTATCTTTCTACCATTTCCCATTAATTTAGTCATTAATACTCTTTGCTGTCTCTCTTTTATCATTACTTTATATTTTAAACATAATTTCTGTGTCATTAGATTCACCTATTTATGCATTTTTTCTCATTTTCCTATACTCTCTTTCTTAAATATATTTTTGGCTGTTAGAGATTGCTGTTAGCGGTCCTGTCTTGCTTTGTAACATATTTTATTTTGTCAGTTACATGGTTAACCGAGGCGCACTTCATTCTATTTGGTTCGAATACATTTTAATATTTATATCCTCTCTTCATCTTCCTCCATCTCTATTCTTCACACCTGTTTCTCCCATCATCACTTTGGCATCCATCATATGTTGTAATCAAAGAGTTCATAATTATCGAGCATCATCATTTTTATAACATGTCTCCGTTCTCAAACTAAAAATTTTATATGTGGAAGAAAATGGTCTGGGTAGAGGTCAATAAATTTCTCCGAGATGTGAAATTACTTATCATAATTGTTTCTTATCAACTTTTTCATTTTTATTACACTATGCCGTATTTTTATTACTTAATTTATTTATTACATACTGTATTTTTCATTTTCATTTCTTATCTGTATGGTTCATTACCTCTGACTTTATATATATATATTCCTAACTGTATTTTTTTATTGTTTTATTACTTTCTGTAGTTTTTATTTATTTTTTGTTATGGTTATTAATGCTCCACATGATCATCCTTGCTCTTTATTGATATATATCTCATGTTCTCTCCCCTCCCCCATCTTTATTGTCCACCACTCAGATACCTGATACTTATGTATTTTTACTTTAATATTTACCCATTTTAATCTTTAATTTTTATCTTTATTACCTTATTCTTTTATTTTTAACACTTTCTGTTTTATCCTTATTTAATTCTTTAGTATGTATTTTACTACCTTCCTGTCACTTGGTTATTAATACTATACACTCATACATTTTAATCTTTATATTTACCATGCTTAGCAATTTTTTAAATTTTCAAGTGTCTGTATTTTCCATATTTAGCCCTGAAGAAGACCTGCAAAGTAGGTCGAAATGTTGGCTAATATATAAGTATTTCTCCACATCTAAGAGAAATTTATTGACCTCAACCCGGACCATTTTCTTCCACATATATAATCAAGGTCAACCATTATCATTCAATATAAAAATTGTATATCTTTATTTCTATACGTTTCTTCCATCATATGTGTTCTTTCATCCATCATATGTTGTAATCAAAGAGTTCATAATTATCGATCATCATAATTTTTATAATTTATCTTCTTTCTCAAACTAAATTTTATATCTTTATTCCTATACGTTTCTTCCATCATATGCGTTCTTTCATCCATCATATGTTGCAACCAAAGAGTTCATAATTATCGACCATCATAATTTTTATAATTTATCTCCTTTCTCGAGCTAACATTTTATATCTTGATTTCTATACGTTTCGTCTATATTTACATCATATTTTGTATAAATATAACTTCATTCTAATTGTATGCATTTATATAACATCCCATACTTATATTTTCAATTTTATATTTATATTTTACTTCTCTACCTGCCATTCACTAGATTCCTATTCATTACTTTCTACATATTTCTTCTGTATTTATTCTTTGGCACAATATTTTGTATCAATTTTACTTATGTAACTCTCTAGGAGTTTATTATCATACATTTTATATTTTATCTGTATTGTACTAGGTTTTCCATACTTTAATATCTCACCTTTTTATATTTATACTTTTCATTTTGTATATTTCTGTTTATTTTCTCATTTTTCTTTCTCTTTGTATTTTGTTTGCATTATCACCCTTCTGTACATTTATTCTGTAATTTTTTTATTCACATATCCTTAATTATTATCTTTTAAATATTTTTATTTGAAAAGAAAAGATATGTCCAGGACCGGGACTCGAACCCGGGTCGTCCAGATCGCTAGTCGTTTGAGCTATTCTGGGCTCAATCAAGCTCCCTCCCCGGTCACGGCCATATCCTTTCTTTTCACTGATCCCAAGTCCCCGCGTTCTCGCAATTTGCGATGTATACGAGGGGAAGAATGTTCTTTGAATGTTCTTCTTTAATTTGGATTTTGTTGACTTACGTCATTATAATTTATTGTATTTTATTTGTTATTAATTTTAATAATTTTTATTTTAAAAGAAAAGAAATGTTCAGGACCGGGAAGCGTGCTTGATTGGGCCAGGATAGGCGATCAGGACGACCCGGGTTCGAGTCCCGGTCCTGGGGGATCTTTTATTTTAAATAAAAATATTTAAAAATTAATAACAAATAAAATACAATAAATCTTAATTATCATCCTTCACTTTTTTTTCTAATTTTCTACAACTCTACTTATTCTTGGTACTGTAATGTTTTTTTTTCTCTTATAGCCCTGAAGATGGCCAACAAAGTAGGTCGAAATGTCAGGAACAATTAATGAATAAGTCCTCACTAATTTGGTGTTTATTTTAACTGCACCCCCCCCCCCCCCAACTATTTCCATCCTACATTAGATCTTCCAGTTAACTATTTTCCTCTCTAAGGGTATTTTTTGTTCACAATTTTATAATTGTTAAACATTTATTTTGTTTGTATTTAAATAGGGTTAGATTTATTTATCATAATTTAAAATATAAATTTGTTTTTTAGTCATTGGTCAGTTGTCTTGTTATAAGTTATTCTTATTTTTCTCATTGTTAAAGCATTTAAATTATACATTAAATTTTCAGTTCAATAATTTTTTATTTAATCAAAATTATTTTGTTAGTTTAAATAAACATTACATTCAAATATATGCAGTCTGAATTAATTGGATCAGAAGTTTAGTTTTTCCTAATCAATTTCGGAGCTCTCATTGAAAGGTCCTACTATTTCATAGGAGCTCAAAGACTTCGTAAGACTACAAAATTAATTAAATAACTTTATTAATCAAATAATTTGAGCTTCATTTGTTTCTAGGCAGTCAAAATTACAAACAGAAACTATATTCCATGAGTACTGCGATCGTATAAGTAATAGTCCTTTGAAAAAAACAGTCTGAATGTTATCAACCAGTATTGAATATGTTTCATTTTCGATGTTCTTAGTTGTTCTTATGTAAATAGTTATTGAAAGAAATATAAATTATTATATGAATAGTCCAAAATGGTCAGTGGGTGGAGTCAATAAGTTATAACAAATAAGATAGACTTATTTTATTTGTGCCTATGCTTCAATCTAATTTTTAGGCCATCATCAGGGCTGAGACTAAAACAAAGAGGAAAAAAATGCATAACATTGCAGTACCAAAGAAGATGTAGCTGTTTAAATGAACGGAAATGACAGGAATGACAAGAAATACAAAGAGTAAAAGGTAAATTACAACATTAAAAAAAAGTTGTTTATTAATTTTTTTGATTTTGTTTTTGTCTTCTTCCTTTTTTTATTGCCTATTTAAAATGAAGAGAAAAATACTTTCCGAATAGTTGTATTTATAAGAGGCTGTGAAATACTTCTGGGAATTCGTAATAATTCCATAAACCAAACTATGTAAAAAAAAGGTCTTCAAAAGGATTTTTTTACAAGGAAAGAAATGGAGACATTTTTGTCGAAAGTGCAGGGAACAGATTTATATTAGAACAGGAACGTAGTTAGAGGCATTTCATTATTACATTTTGTATATTTCAATTTCCATTAATATGAATAAGAAACTAGGTGTTATCAGAATTATCAGTGCTCAGGTTATAACAATGGCGGGAAACATTTCCTGCAGACAGGCTTATCCAGGTATACAAAAAAAAAAAACATACACAAAAACAAAATATCAATGTTATCAAAACTAGAATTGAACAGATTTCATTTCCAATTTTCTTTGTTTATTTATGTAAATATTCACTAAAAAAATTTAAATTCATAATAATAATAATAAATTGATATTATTATTATCATATCTGTTGCAAAGAAATCAGTTGAACAGTATTATTAATCAATATGAGTGAGAAATTCTATTTCCGCAAGGACTAATGTTGAAATAACAATTAGATAAATATCTCTCACCTTCTTCTGGCATGAAAATCCTTTCTTCTTCTTTCACATGAGTAAGTCCACCTGCTGACACATAAATAAACCTTTTAACCAAAAGAGGAAAGAGATTCAATCGTTCAGAAAATTATAATTACAGAATTATTTGATAAATTAAGTTACTTAATTAAATTTGTAGTCTTTCAAAGTCCTTGAGCTCCTATGGGTATTTTTTATTCTTTTATCAAACTTCCTCATATTATCAATAATATTTAAAACATACCAGAAATATTAATAATTACTATATATATATGTATATGTATAAGTAATAAATAAACATAGATTAAAGTAGTAATAATTAAAAAAAATGAATTAATAATAATTGTAGGGAAGTTTTAAATGCAGGTAAAATGTTTTATTTATTTATATTTATATATATACATATATATATATATATATATATATATATATATATATATATATATATATATATATATATATATTCTAAAACCAACAAATTTTAAATTTTAAACACAATTTCTACAGTACAATGACTCAAATAAACACTTACATGCACATCATCACACATCTGTCATGAAACTCCTTTATAAAATATATGATTCTCAATATAATCCAATTCCTCTTGAGGACCCGGCTTCCATTCGTAGAGTTGATATAACTTGAAACTTCTTGCACCCAGGCTTCCAATGGTAGAGTAATAATATCTTGAAACTTCTTGCACCCAGGCTTCCAATGGTAGAGTAATAATATCTTGGGAGGTCCGCACTTCTGTACTCCCAGTTTCAGAGATATTAACTTGGGAAGATGCTTTCACTGGGACCTCCACGCGAAGAGAGAATAACTTTGGAGGTCCTATCTCAAGGACGCCCAAACGCTGAGTGGGTAACTTGCGAGGTCCTCTTCCCTGGACGCCCCTTCGTAGAGTCGGTTGAAATATGGCGGGATCTTGCTGGTAGTGGACGGGAATGCCATTTGTATTACATTCAAATCAGTTATGCATAAAAATTGTGTTTTATTTAAACAAACTCGAATATAAAATTAACAAAGAATTATTTAATAAAATTTAGAATAACTTTTATTTACTTAAATAAATCCTCATAAATTCATGTCAACTTAATAGTGATTCGCGATCGATACGCCAAACATCGATAATTTTGTATTTATTATTTAACCCATTTTGAACCTCGACAATATATATGTATATGTTATTTTGGTGAAGGTCGGCTACTACATCATGAATTTTATTAATCAGAGGTATTCCTTCACTTTCTGTTGTTACTATATCAGATTCACAGGTCGTTCGGTACTTAACTACATAAAATGATTTACTGAATTCTAAGGATTTGAAAGCGGAACTACATTATAATGCATTTCAAAAGTACTAGCTGAAATCCAGAAAGTATTGGTCTCTCATTTGAAGTATTCTGTAATCCTGTTTCGTATTAACTTTCAATAATACTCTAAATGTGAGGTAGAGAAATATTCTGTTTGTTTCAAGTTCCGTTCAATTGCACCTCGCAAATGCATGAATGCCCGGGTTTGGAAATTTCAATTGCGATTATTTTCAAATTTGGACTTATTTGTAGAATATGAGCAATGGAAAAGCTCATCAAACTATGGCTGTCTTGTGGAGCACAGGTATTACTCCATAATATTAAATATTCGAAGAAGGGAAAATCTATTACCGTGTATACATTTTTGTATATTGAGCAAAAAATACCAGCATCTCTTATCAATTAGATCCTGCTCTAATATTATATTATTGGCGCAACAGACTCATAAAGAAGTCCTTGGCCTGCTCAACCACTCTACCCCAATCGTCCCGATCGCATGCTCGAGTGATGGAGACCTTGCTCAGCCCAGATCTTCACAGACGGCATCCTTCCATCTAGCTTTGGGCCTTCCTCGAGGTCTTACTCCATCCGGATTTCCTTTATACAGCTTTTTAGCTGTTCTTTCTTCGCCCATCATATATAAGTGGCCCAGCCACTTGATGCGTTGAATCCTGATGAAGCTCGATATCATTAGGTCTCCATATAACTCACTTAGCTCCTTGTTCCTTCTGATCCTGAGTTGGTCGTTTTCTCAAACTGGGCCGAATATTTGCCAAAGAACTCTCCTTTCGAATCTATTCAGCTTTTCCACGCTGGATTTATTCAGTGTGAGGGTTTCACCAGCGTATGTCACTACTGGCCTAATCACGGTTTTATATATCATCAGCTTGGACTTTAGGCTAAGGAGCTTTGATATTCCAAAACATGCTTTATTACCTAATACTATCCTGGCTCTGATTTCCTCCTCCTCATCCAAATTCTCATTTATACGGCTTCCTAAATACTGGAAACTTGACATTCGTTGAAACTGATTTTACACGTCTCCACTCCTTTAAAAAAATTTTTGGTATCGTTGCTCCTTCTTGAGTTTTCGATATCTTTTACCTTATTGTATAAAGCTTTCCTTTTCTTCCCTTTCAAGATCTTCTTTGCTTCTCTTCTTGCATCCTGGTACTCTTTCTTGTTATTTCTTGTGCTTACACTCAGGTATTTTAATCTTTTCTCATTTCGTTTTCGAATCGCCTCTTTACATTCTTCATCAAACCATATATTTCGCGATAGTTTCTTGTCCATCTTGCAGTATTCGCTCGCGGTCCCCGTTATAATTTCTTCCCGCTCTAATATACTGTTCTTTATACTGTTGGCTTAAAGTTATTTCTTCATGAAGATCTACTTTTGTAAACAGATTACATCCGTCTGTCAACGTTTTATTGAAAGAAAACTTATACACATTGCAAAATATGAGATGAAGATGTGATTTGAGAGGACTGAAACCTGTTCCTTCCATAAAGATTAGACATAAATCATATATTTTTGAATGAATCGCCTTTGATAAATTCAATCTAAGTATTAGATCGACAGTGATGACTCACAACATTGGGAAACAGATACATTTGTACGCGATCTTTTGCTTTATCTTGCCCCGGCCAAGATATTCATGGATTCGCAATATAAAAGGATGACTCGAGTACGTGTTACTTAGACCACGAAGTGCGCTAATACAATCTGATACGATTGCGATGTCTTTTATGTTTTTGTCTATCTTTGACAATGAGAAATATATAGCATATTCAATTCTGCTGTGTTAATGCTGCAAAGGTGATATAATTTTGTTTTGTGTGTTGAGGTTGGGGTGATAAAGGCGGATGCTGTAGCAGTTTCTGACTTGGAGCCATCAGTGTAAATCATCCTGTGCTGCGGTATGGATCGGAGTAATTTTTTGAATTTGTAGCGATATTCGGATGGAATGGTGCTATTTTTATAGGATTTGGAGAGGTCTAGATATATCATGGGGGGTTGATAGGTCCAAGGTGGTGTGTTGGATTCTGGTATGTATATAGGAATGGTATTTAGTTCATTTACTATGAAAGAAAATCTTTCTGCAAAGGGTAGAGTTGCATTTGGTTTTTGCTGAAATTTACTGCAGTAGTTTGGGTTGGAATAAGTATTTATATGTTGGATGCGAAGGCTGTAAATATATTCGAGAAAGGTAATTTACTGCTAGAGTTTGTCTTCGGAATGTTAAGGGTGGTAAACCGGATTTTGCGCACAGGGCTAAGGATGGGGATGGTCTTGAAGGCACCCGTAGCCAGTCAGATCCCGGTATTGTGAAAAAAGAAAAATAGCATGATTTAGAGAAAAGTAAGAACACTCTAGAGGACCACGACCTTGAACCGCCTCCCAATGAGGAATTTTATGACACCCAAGCTTATTAAAGGAATAATCATGCCTCAGAAGAAGACTACACCCCTTGTGGGCCAAATTTGGACTAGTGGCTGTAGTTTGAAGACCTCTTCAATACAATCATCGTAAATAGATTGACCTAGAGGATGAAAGTGGTAAAACCAGATAAAAAAAAAGAAATATAAAAAATAGTTAATAATGTAAATATTTCTAATCACCATCTTGGATAAGCATTTCTTCTTTTGCTTGAATAACCCCATCTGTAAACATAAAAAATAATAGTTTAGGCAGGATAATAAACTTAAGTACTTCATTAGATACATTGCATAATCGAGCAGATCAAATACCAGTAGAAATAAAATATAGAAAAAAGAACATGAAGAAATATAGTGGCTCACAGACAAAATCCTACATCTGGATATTGATAGGAATGTTTGAATAAATTAACAGTTTAACTTGTATTACATTAAAAACGATAATTTATTGTGAACACTAAACATTCCTGTATTATGTTCTTTGTGTAAAAACATATAATAGTAATAGGATTTAATAATAAAAATGAGACATTTGTTTATGATAACCAATCTCACAGAGGAAATTATACAACTTTCTCTTTCCCAATACTTGTTAAGCATCAACAAGTTCTCCTTTAGTAAAGCTCTTGTGTTGAAAGTGTTAGACTTTTATTTAAGTCACTTCCACAAAATCAAAAATAATCAGAGTAAACACAATAAGTAGAACGTTCAACATTTTAATGAAAGAAAAGAAATCTCGAATTTAAATAACTGATATTCTTAAAAATGCCCATTTAACTGTCCACCATAAAGTGGAGAATTTCTAAAATGAAAACCAAATTTTGAAAGAGTTAAAATTGCAAGTAACATTTTAAGTGATAGGAATGAGATCTGGATTCTAGGTTTGAGTGAACCCAACTAAGTACAACCTAACAAGAATTTAGGTAAATTAATAGTTAAATAAAAGTAAAAGCACTCAAAAATTAAAAAGAAGAGAAGTGAAATCATTTATTCATTTTTGTTTGTTAACTTTTTCAAATAATAAAAGTTAATTGTTTTAATTTTATTGGTTGTACAAATTATAATTGATATAACAAAAAAATTTGTTGTTCCCTGTAACCATTTAATTATTTTTCTCTACAGAGTGTATCACTATCACAATGAGCCACTGCATTTCAGTAATGGAATGGATTCATAACTGTTTCGTTTTTTATTGTTTAATAAATGTTAAGGAAAACAAAAACTGTAATTATTATCTTATCTGATAATGAGCAAGCCTACCATGGTGTAACCTTCTTGTTGGCAATTTATTGTATTGTTTTTAACTATGACCAGGTGACTTCTGTTTTGTGGTTTATATTAATTTAATTAAAACGTATAGTGTTCTTTTCTATATGGTGTTATTTATCTACCAAATTAACAGGTTATGGGCCCAGCACGCTTCCACAGCGCGACTCTGCTGATGTCTCTACATTAGTACTGACAAGTCATTAATTATTACACTTCATGTAGATGATGGATTAATATTCTCTAGAAATAAAATTAAGCTAAATAATTTTGAAGTGTCCCCTAAAAATGAGTTTAACGTAAATATTACTAAAGCAAGTTGTTATCTTGGACTTCAACTCAGTCATTTGTATGATGGATCCAAGTCAGGAGGCCAATGCAGGAAGGATTTTGCAAAAGTTCAGAATGTCAGACTGTAACGGTGTTTCTACTCCCATTGAATGAGATGGATATTTAAACACTGACACCAAGGATTTAGAGAAAACAGTACCATATTGTGAAGGAGTAGGATCTCTATT
Source organism: Troilus luridus (assembly GCA_964056705.1). NCBI lineage: Eukaryota > Metazoa > Arthropoda > Insecta > Hemiptera > Pentatomidae > Troilus > Troilus luridus. The sequence goes on from OZ057412.1 coordinate 199,993,026, forward strand.
ATATTTAGCCATTGTAACCCGACCAGATATTGCATTCACCGTTAAATATTTATCCCAGAAGCTTGAACCACCCAAGAAGAGAGACTGGGATATGCTGAGAAGACTCTTATAATATCTAAGGCACACATCATCGCTAGGACTACACTTCAGAAAACATGAAGCAGGGGTGGAAGGTTTTTCAGATGCGGACTATGCAGGTGATGTGGAGAGTTGAATATCTAGCTCAGAGATGTTGTACAAATAGAGTAATTCACCGATAGCATGCTCAAGTAGGAAACAAAGATCTGTGACCTTGTCAACCACTGAGGCAGAGGTTATAGCAGGAAGCTTGGCTGTAGAGGAAGCAGTTTGGCTAGGGAGAGTTCTTCAACAAGTTAAGTTAAGCCTCCAGTGCTAAAGATGGACAATCACAGTGCAATCAAGCTGCTGCTCAATCCAAAATTTCACAGCCGCACCAAACATATAGATGTAAAAATGAAGTTTGTTAGCGAAAATGGAGAGGTACAAGCTCAGCCAGTATCTTTAAAGGAGCACCAAGCAGACATTCTCACAAAGCCTTTAGCCGGGCCAAGATTTGAATACCTGAGAAGTCTCATCAGTGTCAATGGTCTACCTTGTGAAGTGACGCAGGGCTAGTACTATAGCCACTCCATCTTATAAGTGAAGTGCAGTGTTGTGATGTGAGAAATTATTTGTATTTAGGGGAAGTGTTAAGGAAAATAAAAACTGTAATTATTATCTTATCTGATAATGACTAAGCCTATCATGGTGTAACCTTCTTGTTGGCAATTTATTATATTGTTTTATAACTCTGATGATGTGACTTCTGTTTTGTGGTTTACATTAATTTAATTAAAACATACTGTGTTCTTTTCTATATGGTGTTATTTATCTACCAATTAAACAATAAATGAAACATTTCAGAATAAGTAAGATTAAATGAGGTAAATAGAAACAAATTTATGAACTATTGAACATTCAACAAATTGTTACTTACGCAGTCGGGATAATATTTTGTACAAAGAGAAAAATAGAATCCATTGTTGTACTTTTACAGAATGAAATAATTATTTTGAATTCATCTCTATTTGTATAATAGGAAGACTTATGAATTTGTAGAGGAATTAAAAATACATGTAAACACAAACACTTTCAAAAATAATTATTTTTAACATACAAAACTCATGTTCTAACATTCAATCCATCAAACTACTAAACCTTGATAATGCAAAAAGTACGAATAATAAACACACTGACTAACCACCATCTAGACATTTCTTTAGCACTAAGGGTTTCAATAAAACACACAATTCACTATGTCAGCTTTATAACAGATAAAGAAGATCATTTTTTTCTTACAGGAGATTAATTACATTATAGATATATACCTATGTTACTTACCGATTTGATCCATCACTCCTTTTTCTTTAAAAAAGAACTTTAAAGACGAGAAAACGTAAACAACACAGGACCCTTCCTATCAGGCAGCAGAGATCGCTAGGCTTCTGCAACCTCCTCTTTGCCTTTGTATTCGTGCTCTGTGTTCGTTTAGTGAGGAGTCGTTCCATTAGAGAGAACTGTCAGAAGTTATTTTAATACTTTTCCGTACCGGGGGCAAATGTTTGGAACTATGTGATCGATTCTCTTAATTCATTCAAAACAGCACGGTTCCCTTTTTTTTTCATTCTTAATTTTTGTTTAAAAAAAGATGAACATTTAGTACTTAGCTAGAACTTAAAAACGATGCAGTTTAATTTTTCAAGATAAATGTATATTACCAAAGAATGCAAAATGAGATCAGAATCATCAAATGAAACTCTCTTTGTGGCGGAGTATGTTTGGGGTGCGGTCTTTCAACATGCCGCACGAAGAAGAGCATTTGTAATGGTGCCTGGTTCGTATCGTCCACATTGGTTTTTATAACATCTTTCAGATTTATTTGCGGCTGGAGCGAAGTGATAGCATCCACCAAATATTGTAAAAAACAAATTGATTTGAATCATAATACAGTTGTAGATTAGAACAACTACTAAAGAGAAGATATAGAAAAACTACTTGATGATATAATCATTTTTTCAAAATCAAAAGATGAGCATTTTAAACATATAGACGGCGTACTATCAAGATTAAATAAACATGTTTTAGCTATTCAACCTGCTAAAATAGAATTCTTCCATTCAGAATTGCCATTCCTAGGTCACATACTTACGCCCGACGGAATCAAAATAGATCAAAGAAAATTAGAAGCAATCGAAAAATTCCCACTACCAACAACGGAGAAAGAAAGGTACTTGTGTGTTAACGCCACCGCAGTTATTTTTCCCTACATGCGCGAGCGGTTACATTTTGTTGCCGTTATATTTCTAAAACATTTATCTTGCATGTTTTTAAATCTATTTATTGGGGTTAGAATTTTAAATCTTTTAAATAATCATCAACAATTACAAATCAAAATAGTTTATTTACAAATGGAAGATTATATCATGAAGAATTAAAATAGTGGATAATATAGAAATAAATAATGGAATATATCACGAACAATCAAAATAATCCAAATAATTTATTAAAAAAGAAAGTGATTAATCGGATTTCGGTGGAAAATTGGTAAAATATTTCGCTACTGGAAAAATACAATTACTTCTTCTTCGGTTTTTGTCAAATCCCAAAGACTCATTTTCGTAGCACAAAAATTGGCGAAATAATAACAACAAATCAAATAATAATAGAATAGATAAATAAAATAATAACAACAATGAGTCTAGAGCAAATCAGCAACAAACAAGAACGAACAGAATAAATCAGGTGTTAGAAATATAACGGTTACAAAATGTAACCGCTCGCGCATGCGAACAAGTAGGGGAAAATAACAGCGGTGGCGTTAACACACAAGTACCGAAAGAAATTAAGCAATTTCTAGATTTAACAGGTTATTACCGTAAATTTATTCATAATTTCGCACGCATTGCTCAACCATTAACTTTACGTCTAAGGAAAACCGAAACATAAATCCAGAATTATATAAAGACCCGTTTCAAAATTAAAAATCTATGCTTATTAATTCCCCAATATTAATTTATCCTGATTTTTCGAAACCGATGCTATTAACAACTGACGCCAACAACATCGCGGTTGGCGCCGTACTTTTTCAAATTTAGGAAGGGTGCAATCACCCTATTGCATTTTAAACCGTACTTGTATGGTACAATACAAACAGACCACAAACCCCTCCAATGGATATATTCAATGAAAAATAATAATACCCGAACAATAAAATGGATTTTCTTATTAAATGAATTTAGATTTGATATTAAATATGTTGAAGGACGGACAAACCAAGTCACGGATACATTAAGTAGAGTAAAAAGCGAAAATAACACTAAAGTATATTAATTAAATGGCGTAGAAGATATGGACATCAATGTAGAAAAATATCTAATTTCCATAACTCGCGGAAACGAAGAACTACAAATAGAAAGACCAAATGTGGAAACGGTCAAAGATGACTACGGAGGAATATTCTTTAAAATTTAAAAGTTTGTAGAAGATAAATGCAGTTACAGTTAGAGTTAAAAGGTATACAAATAAACTAATTGACATTCTAGAAAAATCAGAACAAACATATTTAATTCAAGATTATCACGTCGGATAACAGTGTCATCGCGTTATTATGGAAACCTATGAAAAATTAATAAGATATTATTTCCCGCGGATTAAAGATGAAATAGCGGCATACATAAATAAATGTAGCACGTGCGGAAAAACATAATATGAAAGGAAACCAATAAAAACTAAGTTTCAAATTACCCCTACTACTGAAAGACCTTTTGAATATGTAATGATTGATACGCTGCATTACCAAAGGAAATTTATTATCACGATCATTGATACATTTTCAAAAAGATTAAATGCTGAAATTATTAGAGCAAACAACGCCACAAATGTTTAACTGGAACGCAATTTAATGGTTAACTGGAAATTTAGACAGTTCAGATAAAGAAAGGTATGATTCAATTATCGAAAAGAACGAAAATCATATTCAGACTAATTTAATTAACGAGCTTACAATTAACAAAAAGCTCATCTCTAAATTCAATGAAGACATTGAGATAATCAACAATAATAATCGTAAATTAGAAGAAGTAATCACACAAACAGACAAAAACAAATATCAAATACATTTAGAGGAACTCTACTCTATCATAAACTATTATTGTAATTTTTTAATCAATGCTTTAATTTTTAAATATTTTTATTTTGAAGAGAAAAGATTTGCCCCCGGCCGTGATTCGAACCTGGGTTTGAGCGTTGCCACGGTGAGGCGGACGACCCGGGTTCGAATACAGGCCAGGGGCAAATCTTTTCTCTTTAAAATAAAAATATCTATACAACTATTAGAATTCTTGGTATAGAAAATTCTCTAGAGATGTGTAGACTTGGCATACCTCATGCTGACATTAATAAACATACAGACCTAACAGACATTAAACAGACAGATCCTGGTCTACCAGGGTATTCTGCTCCTTCGCCATATTCTCTGCTCATTGACTTCAATCGGTTCTCTCCGCCGTATGGATGGACATTGCCTAGCCATATGTCCCTCATGCTGTGGCATTGGAAGCAACACGTGCGCGGTCACTGAGCCGTCAACCCCGTCTTCCCACATTCGTCGCGTCTCCTATCGTCTCTTCTAGTGTTCTTCCTGTTTACGAATTCCCTTTTCTCTCTCTGTATTTTGTCTCACCTACCGAAAACTCCCTCTCTTTTTCTCTCCAGGTCTGGCCTTGTTCGATATTTTCCTGCTTCGTCCCTGCGATAGGATACTTTACTTTACCCTGGTTCGAATACTTTCCTTTCTTCCTCATCGCGGGCACTCGCGTCTACCATCTCCTGAGCACATTCAACATTTCAACTCCACTGCCAAATAAGTGATCTGAATAACGGACAGGTATGTTTCTATTATTTTATTCTATTCTTATCTTTAGGGTGTATTTTTTTACAACCACTACATTAAAAATAACGTTAAATCTGCCCGTTTCGTATGTTTTTTCTCTTATCAAGATTTTATTTTGAACTAGCTGACCCGTCGCACGTTGCTGCGATAGGAAATTTTTAACAGTGTTGCACTAAATTAAAAAATCTGAAATAATTCATAGTAATTGTTCCATCATTCCCTCAACTTATATTATTTTGTCGAGGAAAAGGATTTTTTTTGTTGTTGTATTTTTAAAATTGTAAACGTTTCCCGTTCATTTGAAATTGGCGACTAAAATGTTAAAAAAAATATTCCGTTGTAAAGTGAAAAAAAAACTTTTAATTTAAAAAAAAGAAAAAAAGGAATCTACCTTAATAACTAGCAAAGTTATGAACTATTGTAATCATGTTTTTTCTGTTATTTTATTCATATATTTTAACAACTATGATCTTGCAATTTGCCTATAAGTATGAAACTGTAATAGATTCCCCTCAGTTAAAAAAAACAAACACGTCTGGGGACTAATTAATTAATTTTTTAGAATTTATTACTATATGGAAAGGTTTTCCAAGGGTGCCATCCCCGATACCCTTAAGGCACTCTGACAACTGTAATCACTCTTTTCACCTAAACCACAATCACGCTTCAATTCCGTTCGCCGACGACCAGTTCCAATATGTGAAGAACAGTTTAGAACTGCTACTGTAGTCACAATAACAACCACACTTCAATTCCGTTCGCCGACGACCAGTTCCAATATGTGAAGAACAGTTTAGAACTGTTACTGTAGTCACAATAACAATCACGCTTCAATTCCGTTCGCCGACGACCAGTTCCAATATGTGAAGAACAGCTTAGAACTGTTACTGCAGTCACAATAACAACCACGCTTCAAATCCGTTCGGTTCTATCGCCTATCACCGATCGCCGGCTATCAGTTCCCATATGTGAAGAATAGTTTGGAACTGCTCCTGATGAATTTGTAATCACAGGTCGACCTGTAACTTGTGAGTAGCAGTGAAAAAGTAATAGTTCGTGATTTCTGGCCCATCACTATTTTTGAATAACACGTTATTTCAGACTCCAACGTAATTTTGACCCCACAATTATCATATATATATATATATGATAATAAGCGGTTACTTTGTAATAACTACCATATATTTGTCCAGATTTACTTAATTATGGATCTAATATTGTTCAGCTACTTTTTTCCAAGTAGTTAATTATTTAGTTAAAATTATTTTATAATACTGTTATTTTGCATGCTCTTGGGATTCAAAGATAATCCCAATTCAAAAATTAGGTTATGTTTTTAAATGTTGGTGATAACATATTAAATTTCGTTTTATCTAAAAACAGAGCTAGAATATAAAATTATTCTGACAATTATGATGTTTAGTGAAGGCGTAAGGTATTTAATCAATTTCAATATGTAACATTTTTTTTTCAAACATGTATTTTATTTGATACATTCACATGTTTATTAGAAGTCATCTATACAATTGATTTAATTTCTAATTTCATTAAAATCTTCACAAATTTCTGTATGTAATTCCTCTAATGAAAAGAGTTAACTTAACAAGATAGACAATATTTAAATTTGAGATTAGGTGATAATGGGGCTGTATCCAATATTATAATATAATAAAGACATTAGAAAATTATATATGATAGAATATAAAAATTAAAAATGTTATTTTTAATAAATAAGATACTTTTAAAAACAATCCTGAAGTTAAGTTAGCTTCTGGTCTCGCCACTTTTTTCACTACAAATTACTGGAAACAAATTATTTAAAATGTGAAATTCATGGCTGAATGACTAAATCGGTCGGATGAGACTAGATTAGACTGGATCTGTAAGCCCTCAACATACTTATCCAAACAGGAATCCCTCAAAGTATAACATTGTATCTTTCTATTAATCCAACCCAAACAATCACAGGAATTTAAATCAAAATCCACTCAATGTCTGCAGTGCAAGAGATTTCACAGCTTATCCAAGTGTGAAGGCTCTTGGAGGCACAAACCAACAAGTCCATATGCTTTAAATGCCTTTACAATGGGCCATTACATTAGAAATTGTTGATCCGAATATCATTACCGCCAGCACAGGAAACCCAATCACACCTAGGTTCATAGAAATCTTGTGACCACAGAAAAAGATAAAGATACACCGGAAAAAGAAGAAAAGTTTTTCATTGGTTTCAGTTCTAGCTAGTTCTGACAACAATGTTCTCATCAGAACAGTTCCTCTTGTATTCTGAAAGTTAAGATACGTTTATGATTTATTATCTAGTTAAGAAAATCAGAGCTAGAATTTGCCCTTTAAAGGTTGCAATATCCAGCCTCCCATATTCACCCTTGCCAACACAACTCGCCAAAGGTTCCACTCAATGTGTTCTATGCACTTATGTTAAGGACAAGGATTTTAAGGTTAACCCTCTGGTAACATATGACATCCAAATTACCAAATGTCACTTCCCACTAACAAATTATGCATTTGCCCCCTAGCAGATCACCAGTTTGTTGAACGAAAGTCAGTTGAAATTTTTCATTAAATAATTCCATCCTGCCTATCCCTACCTGGTTGTCAATCATTTGGAGCAAATCCCATCAAACCAGAAATCATTAAAGACCTCTATCCACACGGAATCAGCTGTATGACGGGCTATTACATCCTTTCCATTACTCCAGATAATAAAATGTAAAAACATTAGAGAGGACATCAATGAGGTTTCTCCCAAGTACGATGAGCCATAACATGTTAATAGCTCCAGAATCTGCTGATTTATAATCACAGTGTCGATTGATTGATGAGGCATCTCTCCTGTATGACGAGTCATAACTTGTATTTCCATATTGTCGAATTTTATTGATTTATAATAAAGTGAGGACATTAATGCGGCTTCTCACCTGTATGACGGGTCATTACATGTCTTTTCATAGTTCCAGATTCTGCTGATTTATAATCACAATGAGGACATTGATGAGGCTTCTCACCCATATGACGGGCCCTTACATGTTTATTTATAGTTCCAGATAAGACTGATTTAAAATCACAGTAAGGACATTGATGAGGCTTCTCACCCGTATGACGGCCCATTACATGTCTCTTCATATCTTCAGATCTTACTGATTTATAATCACAGTAAGGACATTGATGAGGCATCTCACCTGTATGACGGCCCATTACATGTCTCTTTATTTCTTCAGTTCTTGCTGATTTATAATCACAGTGAGGACACTGGTGAGGCTTCTCATTTGTATGACGTGTCATTACATGTCTTTTCATAGTTCCAGATTGTGATGATTTATAATCACAGTGAGGACATTGATGAGGCTTTACAACTGTATGACGAGCTATAACATGATTTTTCATTGTTCCAGATCTTGCTGATTTATAATCACAATGAGGGCATTGATGAGGCTTCTCACCTGTATGCCGGGCCATAACATGTAATTTCATAGTTCCAGATTCTGTTGATTTATAATCACAGTGAGGACACTGATAAGGCTTCTCACCAGTATGACAGGCCATTACATGTTTTTTCACATTTCTAGATTGTGCTGATTTATAATCACAGTGAGGACATTTATGAGACTTCTCCCTTTCATGACGGACCATTATATCCTTTTTCACAGTTCTAGATTCCGCTGATTTATAATCGCAGTGAGGATATTGTTGGGAGTTCTCACTTCCTTGGCAATTATTTTCATAATCTGAAAGAAATTAATTACAATTAGAAAACTAAATAAAAGAAGCAAGTATTAAAGTATCAGTAAAAAACTTTAATAAATTAAGTCTTATCTAAGTCATCCATTTTATTAAACATTTAGAGATTCATAAAACCATTCAAAATTTTTTAGGACAGTGTTTTTTAAACCACCTATATTACTATATATACAATCAATGATCCAAAAATGCATACTAATGACAACATTATTTATTTATTTTTCATAATATATACAATTTATTGAAATATTACAATCTGTCACTTTTAGGCAATAAGTAATAGCCCTAAATTGGTATACAATCATTCAATAAAAGGAATAAAATAAATATATACATGCTGATAATAAAAACAAAATAAATACTTGCGAAAATGATAATAAAAATAAAATAATTTCTCACATTCATACCATAATTACAATTTCCCTGGGGTCCCTGAACTAACTCAATAATCGACTCATCTAGTTCTGTTTCTATACACATGACATATAATATCGGAACCTTCTTAAACCAAAGAAATGATAAGTTTTGAAGGTAATATCGATAACTTCCTAAAATAATCAACCATTGCTAATTGTATCATCTTATCAGTTTCGTTTTCAATAATTTTGGCTAAACTTAGAATTATATTTTTGAAATTAAAAAAAAAAAATGGATTATTTCTTAAAATTTAATAGTATCTTGGCATTTTATAAAAAATAAGCAGCACATCAAATAACTAAATTGAAATTTATAAGCAAAGAATAAATCAGAAAATGCAGACTATTTCAATTATGATTATGATGATTTTTGAAATTCAATAGAAGGATAGATATTAAATAGATTCCAAACTCTTTATTTAGAACTTCTTCTCAATATCATCTCTTAATAATTAGGCTATGAAACAGATATTACATGATATTAACTGAAATTCGTAAATTATGAAAAAAAAAATAGCTTACCAGTAGAACTAGCCCCTTCTTCCGTTTCTTCTTTTATCAATACATCACAGTCGATCATTACTGAAAAAGTTAAAAAAAATTGAGCATATACGTGGTTTATGATTAAATTCAACAACAAACCAAATAAATACAGTAATATGAAAAAAATTTGGAAAAATACTTAAGGATAATTGTATTGATTCATGCCTTTAGAGATTATGTTAATATTGAAAGAACAAGGCAACTAATATAACTTTTATATTAATTTATTAATAACCTAAAATTGAATCTAGTGTACTAATGTCATTATCCTAGTTTACAAATATCCAAGATAAATTTGACCTCAGAAACTTGATGCAAAAAAGTTTAAGAACATGACTTATTAAACTTGTTTAAAAAAAAAACATTAGGGGATAAAAACTTGGTTACCTTAAAAAATAATAAAATGGACATTTTGTATAAAACTATCCTAATAAAATTGCCATTCCCTAGTTTTCTATCATAATTTGCCAATAACATAACTTGCTTTGCTAACTTGTCAGCATTAATTAAGAAATCACCTTTAGGGCCGCAATTCGTAAAACTTACAATGCTAAATCTTCTGTTATTTTGACTTGATATTATATAAGTAATTACTAGACAACTAGTCCTATAAAATTCGCATTATACTTTGATTTACAAAATTTTTAAAACCCATTCAAAATATACATTTTGACACGATTTAAAGATAATTTAAATACATTTTAAAGGGAAATAGTTTATTTATAATTTATTTTTTTATAATTATTATAATTTTTAAATATTTTTATTTTGAAGAGAAAATAGAAAAGTCCCGGTCCTGGACAAATCTTTTCTCTTCAAAATGGAAATAGTTTATCTGAAAGAACAACACCAAAAGAAAAACATATGTTTACCCTTATAACAGGCATTGCTTTTTACTTTGGCGTTAAGCTGATATTTTTGCAGACAACCACTCTATCCACACAAATTTAAAAGTTAAAACAATTTTTTAATTTAATAGGTTAATAATATTTGTTTATTTCACGTTACTTTTATGCTGCTATGGCTAATCGGATGATACTACAGTGGGAGCTCTAAATTTTGCCAACCCTGGTTTAATTAGGATAGGGATTTTTAACGAGTACCTGACAGCATACAGGCTTGGAACCCCCGTTTAATGTCCCTTCCGAAGGATGGCATAACTAAGTTTTTTTTAACCCCCTTTAAAAAATCTTAGTGCCACCCGCCGGGCTACGAACCTGCGATCTTGGGCTTAATGGTTTGTTATCCTAACCAATAGACCACAGGTTGCCCCAATCTTTTTATTTAAAAGATGATTTCAAGGATCTATTATTGTTTAATATAGTACAATAACATGTCAGAATCATGTTCATTTGACTAAGATCAATTTTGATGCACTCTTGGAGTCAAAGTGTCAATTATTGGGCATTTTGTCCTCAGTAAGCCGTAAACAGTACAGCAGACTGCTCGCCAGCCCAACTACATACATGTAGCTGTTAAGTCTATACTGGCCTGAATATACTGCTGTGATTATCTTAAGTAAGTCCCTGTCCAAGTTCACAAGCAGTTTACTCCTTACCGCAAAAGGGCCGGTAAGAAATCACTTTGAATGCAGAAGTCTATCAAGTGAACTTTCTGTGATTTAACCCCAATCTTGCTCCTAATTATGACAGCTGATCCTGTCCTTCCTTTTTTTTTCCTTCCATGGTCCTCAGGAACATCACCTCCATTGCTTGGAGTTGGCTTATGTGTTTTCAGGTAATAGTCCGTGATTCACTAGCTTAGCTCAGTCTAGAGATGATATGGTTTTAAACACTACTTTCTTTATTTTTTTAAGTAAAGAAGCCTTCTCTCTTTCCCAAAAGAATGATTTGTAGAAGAATTTGAAAAAATGAGTGAACCATTTGCTTTCAGCATTATTCTCTACCTTAATTTCTACATCCATCAGGCCAGTCCAGACAGCCCTCCAAGATACTTGAATTCACTGACATGTTTCAGTTCTTCTCCCCTCAATCAAAATACACCGCCTCATGTCCCTTCTACTCTTCCTATCCTCAATACCTATGTTTTACTAGTTTATTTCAATGTTCAGCCGCTGTAGATCAGGGGGTCCCAACCTTTCCTTGGTCAAGGACCACTTTTATATTATTCTTGTTAGCAGGGACCACTATGTAAGTTTAATAAAAATAAACTGTAATAATCAAACGGAAACTTTAATTAAAAACTCAATAGGAAATTACATAAAAAGAAATAATAATATTTTTAGGATAAACTTCTGTTATTTTGTGACCAACGGCTCACTGCCCTCTAAATTTAAAATCATTCGCGGACGACGGAACCACTGCTGTAGATGGTATTGTAGGTTTCTTACTTTTAATACAACACAGTTTGGGGAGATTAACGAGTCTCAGTTCTCTATGCCCAAGCCTATAAGGACTCGTTTATATTTTTAGCCTTCCTCAGTGCTAACTCCATCATAGCCAATCCCAACCCTTTTGAGAAAGAAGGAGCTTCAAAGTAGAGTGCCCAAGCACAGCATTAGGTCAATAGTGACTGGTTTTCAGCCATGTTGTGAAGTATGGGAGAATTGAAAACTTTAAGCAGCCTTTTGGTATGACAGAGGACCATGAATGGCAATAACAGAAATAAATAGAGCTCATCGGACACAAACATTAACAATAAAAAAAAATAAAAAAGATAACTTACCACCAGTAGACTCAGTTTCATCTTCCACTTCTTCTTTTATAGGAACACCACAGTTAATTATAACTGTAAAAAGTAAAACAACCACGTGATGAATATACAAGTTATAATATAATTGATAAACATTTATTTATTTTGTTTTTATTTAAACAGGGTTAGATTTATTTATCATAATTTAAAATATAAATTTGGTTTTTAGTCATTAGTTAGTTGTTTTCTAATAAGTTATTATTATTTTGCTCATTTAAAGCATACATTAAATTTTCAGTTCAATAATTTTTTTTTAATCAAAATTATTTTTGTGGAAGAATAATTGAGAGAAATTTATTGACCTCTACCTGGACCATTTTCTTTGACAAATTTCATGAAGGTCAACTAATTTTATTCAAAATAATTTTGTTTTAATTTATAAAAATGATTCATTAAGTTAGTTTAATAAAAGATTCCATTCAAATATATGAAATATGGATTAATGGGATCAGAAGTTTTATTTTTTCCTTATAAATTTCGGAGCTCTCATCGAAAGGTCCTACTGTTTCATAGGAGCTCTAACACTTGTTGTTTGTTCATTTAACGTCACTTTATGCTGCTATGGTTAATCGAACGATGCTACAGTGGGAGCTCTAAATTTTCCCTATCCAAGATTAATTAGGATAGGGGTTTTGACAACGTACAGGCTCGGGACCCAACCAGTATTGAATATGTTTGATTTCCAATGTTCTTTGTTTTTTTTTTATGTAAGTAGTTATTGAAACAAATATTAAGCAAATTGTTTAGATGTCGGTGGATTCTGATAGAGGCCATTTGAGTGACGTAAGTGATTGCGCTGTGCGGCTGCCAGCTGTTTCTCCGCCACTTCCCCTCCTGCCCCTATTTCCCTTTTTTAAGACTCACTGTTCTTCCCCGAAATACCGTGAGATCCCCTTCCTTCAAAATGCGTCATTTTTGCCAATTTGTGATGTATAAATTATGTGATATATAATTATTATTAAAAATGATTAATTTTTCTTTAACATTATTCCATATAGTCTGCCGTTCTGTTCTCGCCTGATAAATTTTTGACCTTAATTCATTATTGTTTACCGTGATGAGGTCCATTATTATTGAGGGTGATGAGAACAATTTTCAAAGAGGCGTAACTATGAATCTGTTATACCTACAGGTCTTAGTATATGCTTAAATTAAAGCTAATTATATTTACTACCTTGGCTTTCATCGTAGAATCACTTCTTCAGCCGGTGTTCCTCAAGGAAGTCGGCCAAAACTTAAAATTTGGACTTTTTGGAAAAAAATACTAATTTTCAAAGGGGGATAACTCAGAATCTAATAGACCTATATAACTGTGGTTGGATTCAAATTGTAGAAAATTCAATCTACCTTAAAAATGGATACCATAGTTTTTTTAATCAAAAACACACCGATTAGGATATATAGGTCAAAAACTGAGATAAATCTGAAAATTTCGAGGTTTTTCGGTCACCAAAGGTTTTCCCATCCAATTTTTTCGGTAGCACACATGGATTCCCACTAGTCAGACATGCCCTTACAACATATCAAAAATTCAGCTCTCTTCAATTTATTGCGACCTAAAGCTCTTTTTTGGTACCTGGCCGCTGGCCTAACAATGTGAGTCCCCCTAAAAGTCATAAATAAGTAAGGGAGTTATATGGTGTGGTAGCCCTCTATCTCTGGTCCATGAAGAAGGTTCCCGTCTTTACCTGAAGGGTGTACTTTTGAAGAAATAAAGGCTGGAAGTTTCGCCCTCTAGAAATTTCTAGAGCAGTCCAGAACATTCGAGAGCATGCTACAACATACTGGAATGTTCGGGAACATCCCAGATCATTGTGGAATATTCCAAAACACTCTTGAATGTTGTGGAATATTCTAGAACATTGTGGACCATTTGAAGCCTTTTTTGTATGAGTGGAGCTACCTACGGATAGGAGTATATATAGCAAGATCTGTCCCTTTTTCGAACGTTCTAGAACATTTTGGAATTGTCGGGAATATCCCAGGGGACGTTCCAGAGCACTCTGGAATGTTGTGGAATATTCTGAAACATTTTAGACCATTCGAAGACTTTTTTGTATGAGTGGAGCTACCTACTCATAGAGGTATATAAAGCAAGATACATCGTGGGTTCGTTCAAGAACAATCTGGAATGTTAATAGATCGAAACAATGGAAAACATTGAAGAAAGTGTCTACTTCCCTACAGAATTTTTAAATTCTTTTCAAGGAATACCATTACAGTGCCTTCGACTGAAAATTGGATCTCCGATCATACTACTCAGAAATCTCAACTCACGAAAACTATGTAATGGAACAAGGATGATCGTCAAAAAGCTATCGAGTAACATCATCCAAGCCGAACTGATGACTGCAAAGGAGAAAGGACACGCAGTATCTATCCCTAGAATACCACTAATCTTTACTGAATTGCCATTCCAATTTAAAAGACTGAAATTTCCAATCAAATTAGCCTATAGTTTTACAATTTACAGAGCGCAAGGAGACACTTTAAATTATTGCGGGATCAACATCACAGACTCATGCTTTTTTCACGGCAACTATACATCGCTTGCTCTCGAGTAGAAAATGAAAAAAAATGATACATATATACTCCGGATAACAAAATGAAAAAAGGTTGTTTATAAACAAGTATTGTAGTTAGAATACATTTTCAATAAAAAATTTGTATCTCATATATTTTAAAGTTTATTCTTTTATTCCAACTACCACACAATCTCATATCAACTCTTTGAGAAAGGCAGGTACCCCAACTGGTTGTAAATAAAGGCAATTTTGTCCATGTTATTTTATTCCACATTTACTTCATTCTTTATTCTATATTGGTCATGATATTTGATATTCATATATCGAATGGAGTATCCCCTAATTTAATAAATAATCTAATTATAATCATTTTATTGATTATTTCTTTTGGGATCAAATACAATAATTATATAACGTAAAAAAGAGCGCAAATAATGGGAAATGTACATATTTCGGTAATAATTTCATGAAGTAATGTATGTTTCAACAAAAATTTGGAACTATAGGGAAAGATATAACCTAAAAAATATATAGAATCAGTGGTTCAGCGTCAGTATTTCAGTAGGATCGAGGGCAAGTTGGAGAGAATGTAGTCATATGCCAGTGACATCAAATTTACGTCACTAAAATGGCCGTTATCAAAGTCGATTATTCAAGGTATATTTCAATTTCCATTAATGTGAATAAAAAAGTAGGCGTTATCAGTATCAGAATTAGCAGTGCTCAGGTTATAACAATGGCGGGAAACAGTTCCTGCAGACAGGCTAATGAACGTGTACAAAAAAATCTCAATGTTATCAAAACTAGAATTGAATAGATTTTATTTCCAATATTCTTTGTTTATTAATGTAAATATTCACTGAAACAAATATAAATTATTATTATCCTATTTGTAGCAAAGGCATCAGTTTGAACAGTATTATCAATAGGAGTGAGAAATTCTATTTCGGCACGGACTAATGTTGAAATAATAATTAGATAAATATCTCTCACCTTCTTCTGGCATGAAAATCCTTTCTTCTTCTTTCACATGAGTAAGTTCACCTGCCGACACATAAATAAAAGTTTTAACCAAATGATGAAAGAGATTCAATCATTCAGAAAATTAAAGACATAATTGTAACCAAAAAAGGGAGGTTACCTTCTATCAAACTTCTTCATATTATCTATAATAGTTAAAACATACCAGAAATATTAATAATTAGTATAAATCCTAATTATATGTATATTTATAATTGATAAATAATGATAAATAAACATACTAATTAAAATAAAAGAAAAAATGATTTAATAATAATTGATTGTAAGGAGGTTTGTTTTTAATGCAGGTAAAATGTGTGAAAATTAGGGATCATTCAAGGGTTTTATTTATATATATATACGTATATATAAATGAAATATGAGAATATTTGTAATAAACATAAATGAAAATGAGAAAAACAATACTAAAGATTCTTTAAGTGATGGAATTTTACAGTTTTATTTCAATCGAGTCGATTTATTGAAGAAATATAAAAACAAAAGTAATATTTTGGCAAAAGTAATTTTATAAAAATTGTCTATCCAATCCTGCTATACACTTATATATGGACTTCGGAGTGTCTATGTTATTTTGGTGAAGGTCAGCTACTACATCATGAATCTTATTAATCAGAAGTATTCCTTCACTTTCTGTTATTACTGTTCTCAGATTGGATTTAGTGAGATTCAGAGGTCGATCCGTAATTAACTTCGTAAAATGATTTACTGAATTCTAGGGATGAAAATCTTCTGGCAATCTGGCATTTGAAAGCGGAACTACATTATATTTGTTTGAGGAACCTCGAAATAGTTATTGGACCTTTCGATGATAGCTCCGAAATGGGTAAGGAAAATAAATTTCTGATTCAATTATACCAGATCGCATGTCATTTGAATTGTAACCTTTATTAAACTAATAACTTCATTTTCTTTATAAGCTTTTTTCTTATATACTGGACTATCTTTTGAAATCATATAATTCACTAATGAACAAAAAACCTTTATTCCAGTCAGATAAATTTATCTGTTGTTCATTAGTGAATTATATGATAAACTAATAACATAAATCAATTTTCATAAATTAAATAACTAATACTTTTGATAATATAAAACAATTGATTAAATTAAAAGAACAATTTAAACATTTTTACAATGAAAAAATGAAGTTAATAATATTAACTAAATTATAAACAACTAATTAATAACAAAAATAAAACAATTATTATTTAATCTTATGATAATAAATTACAAATAAAATCTATTGCAAATAATAAATGTTTATCTGGAATTGTAGTTGAAATTATGTAAAAAAAAAACAAACTATTATCTGTCTGTCGAAGTAGATTCCTAGTAGATAGTAGATCTCAGCAGGGCGAGCTGGATCTTGAGACGACAGAGGATTTTCGTCAGCACGGCGAGCGAGTATGTTGAGACAACAGAGGTCGAGATGATCGACTGGGTCAATTCGAATTGGTCGAATCGATGAAAAAGTTTAAACTAATTACACCTGCAGGTGGGCAGCAAATTAGTATCTCCTTCAATTCAAAATGCAACTTTGGGCTCCTATAGAGCATACAATGTGCAAGTCGAGAGGCTCGTCCTAACACACTGACTCGCTTAACGTAGACGGAGCGAACAAAAGCCGATCGATTCCCTTTTGTTTTTCTCTCTTCACTTTTATAACATATGTTTTCAAACTTCTGACAATTATTAGACTTATAACTAAACTAATACCTGTTTATTTTAAATTAAATTATTCAACAATTGTGAAAGTAAAAGTTTAAATTATTATATTTAAAAAAAGGTGAAAATAAATTAAAAAGGGAAAAATGTTCTTTCTTTTACAAAAAAAAAAATATTTAATTTTTATGATTAAGACAAATAATATTTTATAAGGTTACTACGTCATCTGACCTTAACAGTGTGAGGTAGAGAAATATTCTGTTAGTCTCAAGTTCCGTTCAATTACACTTCCTAAATGCATGAATGCCCGGGTATGGAAATTTCAATTGCGATTATTTTCGAATTTGGACTTATTTGTAGAATATGAGCAATGGAAAAGCTCAACAAACTATTGCTGTCTTGTGGAACACAGCTATCACTTTATAATATCAAATATTCCAAGAAGGGAAAATCTATTACCGTAAATAAATTTTTGTATATAGAGCTAGAAATACCATTACCAGCATCTCTTATCAATTAGATGCTGCTCTAATGCGAAAGAAAAGTTATACTCATTTCAAAATCTTTTGCGATCAACGTGTGATTTGAGAGGACTGAAACCTGTTCCTACCATAAAGATTAGACATAATTTATATATTTTTGAATGAATCGCCTTTGATAAACTCCATCTAAGTAATAGATCGACGGTGATGACTCTCAACATTGGGAAACAGATTCATTTGTACGCGATCTTTTGCTGTATCAGTAGTATACTTTGTTTCATGTTTTCCTAGTGTACTATTTTGAAAAGTATTTGTTTCTGTTGCATGCTTGTGAACAGTATATATGGGATTCAGGCATATTCATAGTGATCTAAAGTAGAATAATATGCATACCTGAACACGATTAATAATCAAAAAGAAAAAGCATTGAAACTATTGTTTTGTTTTTTAAATTTCTCTTTGTTTTCCCTTTTCCTCTTCTTTGTGGATTACTTTTTTCCGTTGCATTTAGGATAAACATTCGATGATTAGCAGATAATGCATGCTATGACATAAACCCACGTGCTTCCGAAGTCGTATATTTTTGAGAATAACAAGGTTCTATGTGGAAGATAGGACTATATGACTTCAATTTAAAATCCTTAGGACATACACCTTTGTATTTTTGTCTTTGAATGATACTATGTCGTTTTTTTTCAATGTTAGTGATGATCTATGTATAGTTTTCAACATTTAGAAGCATTTGATATCAAAATCTCTGTTTTTTCAATTTTGTAACATACAACCTTGTAATACTAAGGTAGCGCAATGCAATAAAGAAAATAAAATATGGAATATAAGATTATTTCAGGTGAATTTCTTAAATTTGACTGAAAATAACAAATATATTCTTGAATAAATCATCACTATATAAAAATACACTAGTAAATATTATTTTTTTTCAGCTCTATCTTCAAGTGATGTATTTTGATCAAAGATATAATAATTAACAGAAAATTTCATGGACAAGTCATGAATTTCCATTTTCTTATAATTCTTAACTTGTTATTAGAGCTAAATTAAAATTGAGGAAAAAACGTGGAGGTTTCAAAATCTTGATAGGTGTTAATCTGCAGATCGGAATAACAACATTGGAAAGTTTGATCAATGTCAAAAAGTCTGTAACGGGCAATGTGTGAACGTTCTACCAACCGGGAGGGTTACAGAAACTATTGATTCAAGCTTGGGAAAATGGTCAGGACATCATGGCGTTGTAGAAGGTTGGATAGATTGGAGAAGAGGTGTGTTGGGGGAAATGACAATGCTCTGATTTTTGATGGTGGCAAGGACAGGCATGAAAGGGAAGACTTACTTAAAGGATACCTTGCAACAAGTTTTGGATGGATTCATTAAAGAATCCCAACAATATGATATTAAAATAATTTTAGGTGACAGGAACATCCAATAATTTTTAATAATTTCCTTACTAATTAATAAAGTAGGCACTGAGATTGTTAGAAAAGAAAGTCAATAACAATTAAATAAAGAAATAAAATATTTTATGATTTTAAATTTAACTAGTAATGACAAAAAAAACAGCAACATTTACAAATTATAAAAACATAACTTACAAGCAGGCTCAGTCTCAGTTTCTTCTTTAGTAGATTCATCATAGTTATTTATCACTGAAAAAGGAGACAACCCAATGGTTCGTAAACGGGACAATCCTAATTTTATTATAAATTATTAATTTTATTTTTCTCACAGATTTCTCTGGCACCAAATTCACATCCCGGGATTCAAAATTCAAGAAAGTGTAAATGTTCAAGAATTTTCTTAGTTTTTTCATTATATGTAAAGAATTCATCTTGAGTGATAATAGTTGACCTTGATATGTGGAAGAAAATGATCCGGATAGATGTCAATAAATTTCTCTTAGACACGGAGAATTGTTTATTAATTAGCCAACGTTTCTACCTATTTTGCAGGTTTTCTTCAGCGCTGTCGCGGGCGGGGGGAGGTACTTCAGTACGTTAGACAGTGATGTGATTAGAGCTTGTGACGGACCTTATCGGGCAAGGAACCAGAGTTTGGACCGACAGTTGGCCAGCACATGAAATAACTAATAATGACGGAGGAAATCTAATTTTGCTATACCTATTTTTTTTTAATTTAATTTATTGATATTTACAATTATAATAATATTACAAGTAAATCTGCTAATATAAACAATATGACTTGAAAAAAAAAAGCACTTGTGGAGAAATTACCTATCGGTAGCACTCCAATAAAGTTCTATAGTGGAAGGTCTCGAGGCCATCTTCTTTTCAGACGCCTCGGAGGGTTATCAGGAATAGTATGGGAAGCAAGTTGAGAAACTAGCTGATTCAAGTGTCTATGGAGCTTGTCGTGGAAGGATAGGTATCTAGTTTGGGCCAATATGGGATATTAAGATCATGATGAATGAGTTTGTTTGTGACATGATAAGGAGCATTGAGGATTTTATGAAGGCTTTTGGATTGTAAGGATTGGATACAAGATGAAATGAATGTTTTGTTTTTTTGGTAATACCAAAAAAAAATATTTAAAAACCTGCACCACTGTAACCCATGAAAGATTTTGGGTTCAGTAAATTGAAGACACCCTAGCTAGTTGGCTCAATCTCTAGCTATTATCTAAAAGGTGGACAATATTGGCTAGGAAGAGGATGACAACCTGCTGTTTAATGGCGGAAGCTATAAAATGAGAGGGTTCTATCCTCCTTAAATGACTCCTCCTTGGCATGGCTAAACAAAATATTCCCAACATCTCCACAGAGAAGGGGCTTTGGCTTCAACCCAAATGATGAAGTGAGAGAAATGATGAAGCAAGTCAAAATAGAGTTGGGTATTTTGAGTCCTCTAGATCGGTCCTCAATGCAACACCATAGAAAGAAAAGGCACAAAAGAACCAAGGAAGCCAAGGCAATGGACCATTCCTGTACTTGTTTCCTTACTTATTACTATTGTATAACTCTTCTCTACTGCTATCTATATTTTATCATACCTAAAAATGATAATGATTAGAAAATTAAATAAAATGGATATTATACAGTGATATAATTTTTAATATTATTCATATCATCCAAATCTTATGGAATACAATATGTTTTTTAATAATTTTTAAAATGCCTTAAAAGCAAAAACTTACCAGCTGATTCAGTTTCAATTGTCATTTCTTCCTTGATAGAGACATTCCAGTTATTTATACCTAAAAGTTAAGAAAAAACACAGGATTAACTCAAAACTATTTCAAAAATATAAAATTACTAGAAATTATTAAATTATCTGAAAGATGTAAATATTGGAACTAGAAACCAGTGACCAGCAAAATATGTTCCACTAACCGAATATATTTGTGGTAAAAATATTATTTATTAACAACAACAATTTTCTTAATCAAACAAAAACTTAAAATATGTTAATTTTATGCAATATTTTTCTCACCATAATAAAGCTGCTCTCCCATTTCTTCTTTGATGTTAACTGTAGGAACTATAAAAAAATATAATAATTAAAACTTGGAAGTAACAATTTTTCTTTTAGCGTTCATTCTTTCATTTGATTATTTAAACTAATAAATGTAATTAAAAATATTTAATAACTAGAGAAAAATATATAATAAATCTTCTAAAGGGGAGAAGGTAGAGGGAGATTTGATTAACAAATAGACCCAAGTAAAAATAAATAAAATACAACATAAAAAGGATTATACAATAAACTTTTCTCACCTTCATCCGGGATGAGCGGCTCACTCTCCTGTTTCAGATGAAACACTTCACCTGCAGGTATAAAATAATTTTTCATGTAATAGGTATAATAGGTGAAGGACGAGTTCTACGATCAGCTAGAAAATGCAGTGGACCAGTCTCAAAAGCATGACATAAAATTAGTTATAGGAGACTTCAACGCTAAAATAGGTCGTGAATCACATTTTAGGCCCGTTATCGGGAGCCAAAGTCTCCACAAAACAAGTAATGACAATGGAGTGCGATGTATTAGTCTGGCAGCAAGCAAGGGATTAGTGGTTAGTAGCACGATGTTCCCACACAAGGACATCCACAAATATACATGGGTTAGCCCGAAAGGGGCTAGAAACCAAATTGACCACGTGCTGATAGATAAGAGACATCGGAGCTCTATACAAGACGTAAGAAGCTATCGTGGAGCAGACTGTGATACGGACCATTCTCTGATCAGGATCAAAGTATGTCAGAGACTGAAACAAATCCATAAAATAGGGTACCAAATGGAAAGAAGAAAGTTTGAAGTCCAAAACCTGAAAAACCCTGTGCTAAAAGACAAATTCCAAATCGAGCTGAAAAATAAATTTGAACCCTTGGACCTAGAGAATCTCACAATTGATCAACATTGGGAGACAATAGAGTCCAAGTTAAAAGAAACAGCAAAGGAGATAATAGGGATTCAGGAAAAACGGAAACCCAAAATATGGTTCACGGAGGAATGTGAAAAAGCAGTCGAAGAAAGAAGAAGATCAAAGGTTCTCTACGCAGTCAAAGCCGATCCAGCTACACTAGAAAAATACTCAGCTGCTAGGACGAAAGCAAATAAAATAATAAGAAAAGCGAAAAGAGAATTCCTCAAGGAAAAACTAAAAAATATTGAGGATAACTGGCAGGCTGGAAATATAAGCGAACTATACGCAGATATCAGAAAGGAAAGGGCTGGATTTAGAGCGAGAAGCACTCAAATGCGAGGGAAAGATGGAAAACTGACGGCATCCAAAGTAGAAGTATTAAATATCTGGAGAGAACATTTCCAGAAACTTCTAAACCAAGTAGAACGCACGTACGAAGAGGACATGGACCACGAGGAGGATCTTGACCCACAAGAGGTTGAAAAACCTGACATTTTGGACTTAGAAATAGCAATCGACAGGCTTAAAAGAAGAAAGGCTCCTGGATTGGACAATCTTCCATCAGAGTTGTTCAAAGATGGAGGAGAAACCATAAGAGCCAAACTATTAGATCTAATCCAGAAGATATGGGAGAAAGAGAAAATACCAGAGGCTTGGAAAACAGGTCTAATATGCCCTATCCTAAAAAAGGGGTCCATGTACGAGTGTGGGAATTACAGAGGCATAACGCTCCTTCCAGTTGTCTATAAGGTAATGACCAACATATTGCATAATCGAATATATCCGTATTATGAAAACACGGCAGGTGACCAGCAAGCAGGATTCAGAAGAGGAAGGAGTACGCTAGACCAGATATTCATTCTGAAACAGGTAATCGAAAAACGATGGGAAGTAGATCAAGATGTACACGCGTTATTCGTGGATTTCAAAGCAGCATACGATTCCTTGGACAGAAGCTGTTTATGGAAGATCATGACGGAGCTGGGTATTCCCGGCAAGTTGGTGAGATTGACGAAGGCGTGTGCAGACGACCCCCGATGCAGAGTCCTGATACAGGGAGATGTGTCTGAGGCCTTTGAAGTTGGAACTGGTTTGAGACAGGGAGACGGACTCTCACCTTTACTGTTCAATATAGCCCTTGAAAAGGTGATAAGAGCAACATCAAGAGAGAATGGTGGGGTGCACGTTGGGAAGGTACATAAAATTCTTGCATACGCCGATGACATAGCAGTCCTTGGAAGTAATGAAAGGGATATTGAGAGACTCGCTAAGGTGCTTATGAAAGAGGCAAACCAAATCGGCTTACAGGTAAATGAGGAAAAAACAAAATATATGATAGTAAGCCGTAAAGTCCACCCCAGAAACAGCATCTGCGTGGATCGCAAATCGTTCCCGAAAGTAGATACCTTCAAATACCTCGGCTCCACAATAACCTCAACTAATGCCCTACTGACTGAGATAGACCAGCGTATAACAAGTGCAAATAGAGCATGCTTCGCTCTTTCAAGAGTATTGAAATCCCGAAGCATCTCTAGAATTTTAAAATTAAGGGTGTATAATGCTGTAATAAAGCCGATTCTGATATACGGCTGTGAAACGTGGGCTCTCACCAGCACCCTAGAAAGCAAAATCAAGAGATGCGAAAGAAAAATACTTCGCACGATAACAGGAGCGGTATGGGATGACTCTTAACTCATGGAGGAGAAGGACCAATAAAGAATTGCACACGGAAACTGGTCAGGCGATATCTCAGGATATGAGAGCAAGAAGGCTAAGATGGGCGGGGCATGTAGCTCGAAGTGATCCGTCAGGACGCCTCTACACAACTATGAATGCCGGAATAGTTGGCAAGAGACCACGTGGGAGGCCAAAGACCAGATGGATTGACAGGGTCAACAAAGATGCTGCGGAGCTACATGTAGCAGACTGGAAATCAGCGGCCCAGGATAGACAGAGGTGGAGAAGGCTGGTAAAGGCGGCGAAAGATCTACAAGGTCTGTAGAGCCAACCGAAAAAAAAAAAAAAAAAAAAAAAAAAAAAAAAAAAAAAAAAAAAAAGAAAGATAAAAAATAGTAAGCTAAGGTTAATATTGTAAATATTTCTAACCACCATCATGGATAAGCATTTCTTCTTTTGCTTGAATAACCCCATCTGTAAATATATAAAATAATAGTTTAGGCAGTATAATAAAGTTAAGTACTTCATTGGACAGATTGCATAATCGACCAGATCAAACATGAATAGAAATGAAAAATATAGAAAAGAACCTGAAGCAATAAAGTGGCTCACAGTCAAAATGATACATCTGGATATTGATGGGAATGATTGAATAAAATAATAGTTTAATGATAATTTATTGTGTACATTAGTTTATGATTAGCAATCTCACAGTGGAAATTATACAACTTTCTCATTCCCAATATTTGTTAAGCTTGAACTGTTCTCCTTCAGATAAGCTCTTGTGTAGTAAGTGTTAGATTTATATTTAAGACAGTTTCACATCAAAAATGAATCTCAAAGTAGGGACGGACCAGGAGTTAAGCTCTTGTGTTAGATTTTTTTTTAAAATCAGTTCCACAAAATCAAAAATAATCGGAGTAAACCCAATAAGTAGGTCATTCAACTTCAAATTTTAATGAAAGAAAAGAAATCTCGGATTTAAATAACTGATGATATTCTTAAAAATAGACATTCAACTGTCCACCGTGTAGTGTAGAATTTCTAAAATAAAAAAAACATTTAAAATGGATAAGGAATGGAAATAAATTTGATCGTCAGAGAAGCAAAACAAACTCCAGATTTGAGTGAACCCAACTAAGTACAACCTAAAAAGAACTTAAGTAAATTAATAGTTCAATAAAAGTAAAAGCACTCAAAAATTAAAAATTAAGTAAGGAGAAATTATTGATTCATTTTTTGTTTGCTAACTTTTTAAATATCAGGGCCATTCCATGTCAAACCAACAAGGCACTCAACTTGACCATTTCAGATTTGGTTTATTTATACTCTCTGACATCCTGAGCTCAAATATAATTTTCAAAAAATTGTATCCCTGATAGTTTTTTAATTATAAATTTAAAAAAATCACAAAATGCTGAGTTTTTTAACGCATGCTAAAATCTGCAATCACTTTGGTTATATTAGTGCTAGAGAGCTGAGAGATGGCTCATTTTAAAGAGGGTTTAATGGGCTTTAATTTGATACCCAACTTGAAATGTAAGGAGTAAAACTCATTTTTGAAAAAAAAATTGAATTGGTGTTTTTAATTTTTTTCAAATTTATATATTTTTTTATGTATAATTTTGTGAGTACAGCATAAAAATTTCTGAGTGGGCCACCATGATGGGATCAGGAGATATGTTAAAAATATATCACTGAAGTATCACAAAATTTTCAGTGCAAATAGCCTGGTTCTGTTACATGGGCTATATGAAACATAACTTTGGAAATGAAGTACAAAGATTTTTCTTTATTTTTTACATTTTTATTTTATTCTTTACATTTTTGATTGGAGTTTCTTCGTTGCCTGAGTGCTTTCCAACTCTGTAAGATGGTACACTCTTCCAGTTTGGGTTGTGGGATCTACTTTGGTTAAGACATCTGTCTTATTTACTAATAAAATGTCTGGCACCATAGGATATTTAAATAAAGGCGATGGACTAATTTTAGAGAAGAATTATTAGTATCCACTGCTTTCATTCAAACTTTCAATTGCATGTTCTTTTTCAGGAGTGGATACTAATAATTCTTCTCTAAAATTAGTTTCCTCCGGTTCAGTTTGATGAACTGATTTTAAGGTATCTCTTTTTACAATTACTCATTAAAAACTGCAGAATATTTTAAGCAGTTTTGCAGTTACTATTACAGAAACCATAAACTGAACCGGAGGAAACTAATTTTAGAGAAGAATTATTAGTATCCACTCCTGAAAAAGAACATGCAATTGAAAGTTTGAATTAAAGCAGTGGATACTAATAATTCTTCTCTAAAATTAGTCCATCACCTTCATTTAAATATCCTATGGTGCCAAACATTTTATTAGTAAATAAGACAGATGTCTTAACCAAAGTAGATCCCACAACCCAAACTGGAAGAGTGTACCGTCTTACAGAGTTGGAAAGCACTCAGGCAACGAAGAAACTCCAATCGAAAATGTAAAGAATAAAATAAAGATGTAAAAAATAAAGAAAAATCTTTGTATTTTATTTCTAAAGTTGTTTCATATAGCCCATGTATCAGAACCAGGCTATTAGCACTGAAAATTTTGTGATACTTCAGTGATGTATTTTTAACATATCTCTGAAATTTTTATGGTGTACTCACAAAATTATACATAAAAAATATATAAATTTGAAAAAAATTAAAAAACACCAATTCAAAATTTTTCAAAAATGAGTTTTACCCCTTACATTTCAAGTTGGGTATCCAATTAAACCCTCTTGATATCTCTCAGCTCTCTAGCACTAATAGAGCCAAATTTATTGCAGATTTTAGCACACGTTAAAACATCCGGTATTTTGTGATTTTTAAAAATTTATAACTAAAAAACTATCAGGGATACAATTTTTTGAAAATTATATTCGAGTTCAGGATGCCAGAGAGTATTAATAAACCAAGTTTCAGCCAAATTTGAAATGATCAAGTTGAAAACTTTTTTTTATTGGTTGATTTGACATGGAATGGACCCAACACTGGTGTACAAAATTTAACTTTTTGCGAGCCTTTCAATTGAATACTATATTTTTATACTGCTTTGAGGTTACTAAATACAAAAACACGAATATAAATATTTTTTTAATTAGCTCTTATTTTGAAAATAAACCTAATATACAAAATTTGACTTTTAGTAACATGTTAAAGTACAAAACAATTATATATACAAAACAATTATAAAATTGGGAATTTTTAAACATTAACAAAATATTTAAATCTGATTAATTAAGATTTTCTGTTCTTTTTCGTTTGTCCATTGTAATTGCTTTAAGGGGTATTCTTAAATTCCATCGACCCTGGTATCTCTTTTCCATTGTCGAAATATCTTGGTAGAATCGTTCACCATGTCCTTCACTTTCACCACCGCAGTTAGAAGGAAAACAACAAGATGAGAATGAAGAAAATGAATTTTTAGGGACATATTGCAACCCAACTGTTGATACTTTTGAAGGAGATTGTTCACAAGTTGAACCTAATTTTCATTTCTCTTATTGCCCAAAAAAACATGAACGACTGCTCTAAAAGATTCCCATGCTTCTTTTTCAAAGCCCTGTAAAAGTGAATCAAAGTTTTGGTCCTTTAGAATCTCTCTTGTTTCAGGTCCGATGAAGATTACTTCTTTTATTTTGGCATCGTGGGGAAAATTACTTCGCAGGTATTTTAATGCTGGTCCATCCTTGTTGAGAGGCTTCACAAAGTTTTTAATTAGTACCAATTTAATGTGTAAAGGTAGTAGAAGAATTTTTTGGGAATTTACTAGAGGAAGGTGCTTGACGTTCTTTTCTCCAGGATTTAGGCTTAGTCTTGGATTTTAATATTTTTTTATGTAATGTAAAGATCTAACCCGACTATCCCTCAAAAAACAACATTACTTTGTGAAGCCCATTTGTAGACCCAACACCATTGCTATGACTTTTAGATCACCACAAGTCATGCTCTGAGTATGAAATAGCATCTAGAATTAATTTAATATTTTCATATGTTTCTTTAGAATGCACAGCAGGACATAACGGAATCGATGGTTATATGTTACCATTATGGAGAAGAACAGCTTTTAAACTAAATATTGAGGAGTATATAAACAGCCACCATTCCTGTGGATGGTATCCAATGTTCAAAGAGTTCATCAAGCCATTTATGTTAATACAAAATGCAAGTTGGTTTTCGTAATTTGAATTAGGGTATCAAATTCTTCTGACGATTTTTGGATTAATTGATTTTGACATCCGGTTGAAGCAAATTCCATTGCTTAAGCCTTGGTCCCAGTAATTCCGCTTTATCTTTTGGCAAATTTAAATATCACATAAGACCACTGATTTCTTCTTGAGAAATTCTATGAGGTTCGTAACAAACAATATTGTCATCCGAAAACTGTGACAATTGTGAGTATGTAGGCTCATTGTAGTCAACTTCCATTAAATTAACCTCTCTTCAGAATCTTACTGGTACTCTTCGGGAGGTCGAGGAACAGGTAAATCGGTTTCGTGTGGTACAGGTCGCGATATAGAGGCTAAATCAGGGTATAGCACGCTTTGTTTCTTTTTTCTCGATATACCGTACTGGATGGGAGAAGTAACGGTCATTCGCATGACTGGAAGGTTCCCTCCCAATCATTGGAACACCAAAAGGCAATGAACGTTTCTCTTTGTTTAGCCACTTAATCAAATTTCTGGAGCAAGTTGTGTAACTAAAATGTGGTACCCACGATTTGTCTTAGTTTTTAATTTTAATTCCAAAATAATGGAAGTAGGCAGTTTCTAAACGTTGAGTTATTGAGCATCTTTGGTTAATATGGGTCACCTTACCTTAGAATAAACATTCAACAAATTGTTTCTTACTCTTTAAATGAAAGTAGGGATAATATTTTGTACAAAGAGAAAAATAGAATCCATGGCTGTACTTTTACTGAATGAAATAATTATTTTGACTTCATCCCTATTTGTATAAGAGAAAGACTTATGAATTTCTAGAAGAATAAAAAATACATGCAAACACAAACACTTTCAAAAATAATTATTTTTAACATACAAAACTCCTTATGTTCTAACATTCAATGCATCAAACTACCTTGATAAGGCAAAAAGTATGAATAATAAACAAAATGACTGAGCAATATCTTGATATTGCTTTAGCACTAAGGGTTTCAACAGATAAAGATCACTTTTTTCTTCCAGGAGATTGAATTATATATATATATATTTATTGATGTGAACTTATTAATATTTAATAGATTCAGTGTTATTCTAAACATGTGTGTTTGTATCAATAGACCACCTCAAAGACACAATAAATTGGTGATGAGGATTAAACCTGAAAATAGTGCCAGTCTGAAACTTAACCTTCAACATTTTCAATAAAGGTAATTTAATGTACATAATTCAGAATGAATGAGGTACAAGATAACCCAAATTATTCATGTATTACTCCATTTGAAAATTTCGATTCACGAAGAGAAATATTTAACTATTATTTAGAAAGATTCAATAATTACTTTAGGATGAAGGGAGTTACAAAAAAAATAGCCATGTTACTTGTTTCAATTGGGTCTACCCATTACAATAACTTGAAGGCATTTTGGGTCCAGATAGACATCGACAAAATCTAGATTTTAACGATTCTATTAAGGCATTCAAAACCTTGTTAATTCCGAAGAAAAATATCATGGTATCTCTAAATTAAAAAAAATATATATATATATTTACCAGGAGAACCAAAATATTTCAAAATAAGTAGCTGCACTTCAGTGTGAACTGGCTAAATGTGAATTCACAATTAAATATGATTGTGATAAAACCGTTTCAATTGAGTGATTATACCTAAAATAACTAAGAATGTCTGGCCAGAGATCCATAGCAACCTATTTTAATTGAAGAGACTCCACCACAGCCTACTGATGTCTAAGAGCCTGCCAAGGACCAATAACTCCTTCCTTGGCTAGATGTCTTTGCAAAGGTGTTACTTAAAAAGTGCATTTTATTTTTATCAAATAAAAAATGAGAAGAAAATCAAAAGAAA
Organism: Troilus luridus; assembly: GCA_964056705.1. Classification (NCBI taxonomy): domain Eukaryota; kingdom Metazoa; phylum Arthropoda; class Insecta; order Hemiptera; family Pentatomidae; genus Troilus; species Troilus luridus. Next base: position 200,023,240 of record OZ057412.1, read on the forward strand.
AGACCGGAGAGGAAAGAAAAATTATTGTGCATTTACATAATGAATGTAGATCACTTAGAAACATCGCCAAAATTCTGAATAGACCTGAATAAAAATTTACTTTATATAAATGTGCTAAAGTGTATGAATACTTTTGACTAATGTTTTTCATATATTGTTTATATGAAAATTTGCCTAAAAATTCAGAAATATATTAATTGGTTACCATTAAGTTACATATTAAATGGTGACTTTATTGTTTTATCAATGCCGTTAAATAATACCAATATTTGTTATTTTTCGCGAATCATACAGGAGTATCAATAATTCGTGTGAATAATCTGACTGTATATATAAAACAAACACTGACCTCTTGGCAGCAACATGGTGAGAACAACTTTAACTGAGAAGTTACCTACAGATATCTTAATACTAGAAATATCTATACATACATATATATATATATATATATATATTTTTACTTACTTATTTGATCCATCACTTCTTTTTGTTTTAAAACAGAAATTTATAGTCGAGAAAACGTAAACAACACACGGCACTTCCTATCAGGCAACAGAGACCGCAAGGCTTCTGTAACCTCCTCTTTGCCTTTGTTTTTGTGCTCTGTGTTCGTTTAGTGAAGAGTCGTTCCATTAGTGAGAACTGTTAGAAGTAATTTTGATACTTTTCCGTACCGGGCGCAAACATTTGGGCCCATGTTATCTATTCTCTGAATTCATTCAAAATATAGAACTGTTCCCTTTTTTTCTTTAGTCTTAATTTTTGTTTAAAAAAGATGAACATTTGGTACTTAGCTAGAACTGAAAAAGATGCAGGCTCTTTTTTCAAGAGAAAGATATTGCCAAAGGATGCAAAATTCGATCAGAATCATGAAATGAAACTGTCTTTTTGTGACGGAGTACGTTTGCGGTGCAGTATTTAAATATGTCGCACGAAGTGGAGCATTCGTAATGGAGCCTAGTTCGTATCGTCCAGATTGGTTTTTATTAAATCTTTGAGACTTATTTGAGGCTGGAGCGATGTGAAGGCATCCGTCAAATGGTGTAAAAAACAAATGAATATGAATCATAATACAGTTGTAGATTGGAACAACAAATTAAGAGAAGTTTGTGTAGAAGTATTAGCGGAACGTAAGCAAAACAAATAGGTGGTCCTCAAAAAATAGTTGAGATAAACGAGAGCTTATTTACAAAACGAAAGAACAATCTAGGTCGAATTTTTCCAAAACAGTAGATGTCTGGGGGCGTTTGCCGCGAAACTGAATAATACTTTCTAGTTGAAGTTCAAAACTGTTCTTTGTTCTTTACCAGTACTGTTAGACGAAATAACAAAACACATCGAAGAAGGTTCAATCGCCCATTTCGGTTCCCTTGAGATTGTAAGAAATTTGGCGGATCGTACATTATTTGGCGATTTTTCGCTTGCGCCCGGCTAACGGTAACTACCGTTATTTTGTGCCAATACATTTTATCTTTATTGGATTTACGTGAACCTTTTTAGTTCGTCATTTTGGTCATTTATAGACGGATAAGAAAACATATCATTCAAATAGTTAGTTGTCAATTTGACTTCTTATTTGAGTTATAATTACAAAAACATACCTTCCAACTGATAATTTAGAAACAGCGATGAGTATTTACAACTGTATTGGTGGATACAAATAATCAACTTAAATTTAATTTTTAAAAATATCAGTGAAAAAAACCCGTATTTCACCGGTAAGTGAAAAGTATGAACAGAAACGGTACTAAAAAGGTCGTTAATAGTGCATCCCTAAACATATATAAAAGAAAAAATTCTGTAAGGGCGGTTCAGTATTATTAATATATCATTGCCATAGTAACATGCGATATTTGTATTGATAATTTCATCCAAAAATTACACCTTTTATTATTAATATTCAGTATTTCTTAAGCCAACGATAATACTTTTTATTTCATTTTATTGCACGGTAAGTATTGTTTCATACTTGGAGCTCCCTACGTCCTTATGGGGTACATTATATTCGTTACCGTATTCGGCACTAGCTACAAGGTAGATGGATATCAGATGCCTTGTAACAAGCATCTTATGGCAGACACACAGTACAGAATACGACTCGCCCCAACTTTGCACGGGTAGTAAGGCATATTATTCCTACATGTTTTGTCTGTCTAATGTATTTTATTATGTAGATATTATAAACATAAAAACAAAACAAAATATTTCTTTATCTACGAATTTATTTTAATGTGCGTAAGGTTTTTGCGATAACCCGTAAGGTACTCATTTAAATTACATGGTATAAAATGTACTAAAAATGCTTAATGTTACTAAAGTATATAGTTGATAAGGATTAATACTGTAATCGTATAAATAGCTTTCCAAACACCGCACTGTACGTTATCAATCTTTTAGAAGATAAAATAGGTATAGTAAGCAATCCTTAAAAGATAGATATCCGCTATCACAGACTTTTTTGTAGATAAATATACCGCCATATATTGTTTCCTTGTATGACAAAGGGATTAGGCAGCATCTTCGATGAAACAGACGCGGCCGAGGACTTTGTTTTATAATATGTATAAGTTAAGGACCAGGCCTGGGTAATGTTAGATCTTAATCCTACTTCAGCATGTAAACAATGCTACTACGTGTTATAACGCGGATTACTACTTCAATAGAGTCAGTGTATTTCTAACAATCGTGTTAATATCTAAACCCTTTCTTTTCTCTTATTTAATTTTGTGAACATACAGTTAACTGGTGTCGAAACCCGAAACGGAAGTTTTGGGGGAGAGAGATAACCATGAGCCGGGCCAGTTGTTTTTTTTATAATTTTGTGCAAAAGATGAGGACGAAAAGCAGTACCTAAAGACCGAAAAACGCTACCTTGAAGCTATATGAGACCGCGGGAATGTCCAGTGAGATGGTTGAGGCTAATTCACTAGCGAAGGAAAGTGGGAAGGAGGTATAAACGATCGTTTGTTGAGTGTGTCAGGGCCTTGTGGATATGGATGAGCCAGAATGGACCAAAGTCGTGCCCAGTCGGCCCCGCGTGAGGTCAAGTCAGTGGAAGAGAACCTATATGGGATTGGAGAAGGCCGGATCGAGAGAAAGTGCCGTGGATGCGGAAAAGTTGGACATCTCGTTGCACAGTGCCCCAGGACCAGGTGTTTCGAATGCAAAATGGAAGGACATCTGGCAAGGAATTGTCCCTATATATTTAGGAGTGACCCAGATAGAAGAGAGCCATTGGAGATAAATGTTCAAAAATTACGCAGAAGATCAGGGAGTAGAAAAGAAAATGAGTCTTCAGGATCATCGGAAACAGACGAGGAGCATGGATCTAGTGGAGGTGAGGGAGACAGGAGTCGGCGACAGCGATTAAACCAAAGTCGGGAGCAGCGGCAATTAACATCTGGAAGTAGGAGGCAGTAAGAGGGTGCATGCAGAGAGGCGACCGAGCTCTAATATGTAACAGTGTGCGGAAGAAGCTCATCAATTGGTTGCCTATATGTAATAAAAATGGATTGGGGAGTGTTAGGTGGACACTGGAAGTTAGAGCACCCTGCTGTGGAGAGCTGCATTAGAGTGTGGTAAGGAGAGTGCACTCCAAATTGAGGTATGTAGTTGTAGTTTAATCACTCTGAGGGGGGGGGGGTCTAGTGTGTTAGGCACAAGGGTATTAATATTGTTAACTAAGTGGATGGAGAAACTTGCAATTTTATGTCAATAATTTGCAAGGGTGATTGCTTGATGAACTAACCTTTACTGAATATAGGAAGAAATCAATGGTTTCTTAAGAAACTTTATTCTCTTTCTAGATATTCTGTAATATGTCCAAGTTGTTTTAAAATAAATCATATCTGAACATTATATTGAACTCATAGCTTCATAATATCATTTAATGAATTACACAATTATATTTGTCATATCGTCACTACCATTTCCAACTATCGAATGAGAAAAAAACACAGTTTTGTTGTCGACATATAGCAGTTGCTGTAGGATGAATAATTGATATAAAATTCATATAGGGGCATCTATCAGTAACAAAAACAATGTAAAACGAATGTCATTATTTGGTTATAGGCACTAATTTTTATTGAACCTTGAAACTGCTTTTTTTTAGTTCTCAAAAGTACCGATTTTCACATTCGATACTTGGAAATGGTAGGGATGATATCCATACAGTTTATTTTTTATATAATTTTATAATACCCATAATTGTAGTGATTTCGATACCTCTTACTACCTACATCTCTATTTATCTCTCCAGATCTTGCTGATTTATAATCAGTGTGGACATTAGTGAGGCATCTCTCCTCTATGGTTGGTCACATGTATTTCCATATTGCCAAATTGTATTGATTAATAATAACAGTGAGGACATTAATGCTGTTTCTCACACGTATGATGGTTCATTACATGTCTTTTCATAGTTCCAGATTGTGATGATTTATAATCACAATGAGGACATTGATGAGGCTTCTCACCTGTATGACGGGCCATAACATGTCTTTTCATAGCTTCAGATCTTACTGATTTATAATCACAGTGAGGACATTGATGAGGCTTCTCACCTGTATGATGGGCCATTACATGTTTTTTCATATTTCCAGATATGGCTGATTTATAATCACAGTTAGGACATTGATGAGGTTTCTCCCCTTTATGATGGGTCATTATATGCCTTTTCATATTGCCGAATGTTATTGATTTATAATCACAGTTAGGACATTGATGAGGCTTCTCACCTGTATGACGGGCCATTACATGTTTTTTTAGAGTTCCAGATTCCGTTGATTTATAATCACAGTAAGGACATTGATGAGGCTTCTCACCTGTATGACAGGCCATAACATGTATTTTCATAATTCCAGATTGTGATGATTTATAATCACAGTGTGGACATTGATGAGGCTTCTCACCTGTATGACGGGCCATAACATGTACCTTTATATGTACTGATTTGTAATCACAGTGAGGACATTGATGAAGCTTCTTCCCTTTATGGCGTAACGTTATGTGCCTTTTCACTCCTCTATATTTTGCTGAACTATAATCGCAGCGAGGACATTGATAAGGCTTCTTCCCTTTATGGCGTACCATTATATGCTTTTTCACTATTCCAGAGTTTGCTGATTTATAATCACAGTGAGGACATTGATGAGGCTTCTCACCTGTATGACGGGCCATAACATGTATTTTGATAGTTCCAGATTGTGATGATTTATAATCACAATGAGGACATTGATGAGGCTTCTCACCTGTATGACGGCCCATAACATGTCTTTTCATAGCGTCCGATCTTACTGATTTATAATCACAGTGAGGACATTGATGAGGCTTCTGACCTGTATGACGGGCCTTTACATGTATTTTCATTGCTCCAGATTCTGCTGATTTATAATCACAGTGAGGACATTGATGGGGCTTCTTATCTTTATGACATACCATTATATGCCTTTTCACATCTCCAGATTTTGCTGATTTGTAATCACAGTGAGGACATTGATGGGGCTTCTTCCCTTTATGACATACCATTATATGCCTTTTCACACCTCCAGATTTCGTTGATTCATAATCACAATGAGGACATTGATGAGGCTTCTCACCTGTATGTTGGGTCATTACATGTCTTTTCATAGTTCCAGATTGTGATGATTTATAATCACAATGAGGACATTGATGAGGCTTCTCACCTTTATGACGGGTCATTACATGTTTTTTCATAGTTCCAGATTGTGATGATTTATAATCACAATGAGGACATTGATGAGGCTTCTCCTCTTTATGGCGTACCATAACATGTCTTTTAATAGCTTCAGATCTTACTGATTTATAATCGCAGTGAGGACATCGATGAGGCTTCTCACCTGAATGACGGGCCATTATATGCTTTTTCATAGCCCCAGATTTTGGTGATTTATAATCACAGTGAGGACATTGTTGGGACTTCTTACTTCCTTGGCAATTATTTCCATATTCTGAAAGAAATGAATTATAATTAGAAAACTAAATAAATTAAATAAGTATTACAGTATCTGTAAAAAACTTTAATAAATGAAGTCATATCTAGGTCATTTATTTTATTAAACATTTAGTGATCCATAAATCCATTCAAAATGTTTTAGGACAGTGCTTTTTTAACATACTACGTATATTATTATATATGCAATCAATGATCCAAAAATGCATACTAATGACAACATTATTTATTTTTTTATTATATATACACTTTATTTAAATATTACAATCAGCCACTTTTAAGCAATAAGTAATAGTGCTAAATACCTATACGATCATTCAATAAAAGAAATTTAAAGAAATAAATAAAATATAAATATATGCATGCTTATAATAGTAAAAAAATAAATAAATACTTGTGAAAATGATAATAAAAATAAAATAATTTCTCACATTCATATCATAATTACTCCCTGCGGTCCCTGAACTAACTCAATAATCCAATCGTCTAGTTCTGTTTCTTTACTTATGACATATTATATCGGAACCTTCTTAATACAAAGAAATGATAAGTTTTGGAGGTAATGTCGATAACTTCCTAAAATAATCAACCATTGCTAATTGTATCATCTTGTCAGTTTTGTTTTAAATAATTTTGCCTAAACTTAAAATTATATTTTGGTAATTGAAAAAAAAAATGGATTATTTCTTAAAATTTAATAGTATCTTGGCATTTTATCATAAATAAGCAGAACATCAAATAACTAAATTAAAATTTATAAGCCAATAATAATTATAATAAATCAGAAAATGTAGACTGCTTCAATTATGATTATGATGATTTTTGAAATTCAATACAAGGACAGGTATTAAATAGATTCCAAACTCTTGATTTAGAACTTCTAGGTTATATACAGGCACTAATACTTTAAATCCATTGTGGAACAGATAGAAAGATAATACTGCGAAATTACAAGATATTATCCAGGTACATTGTGCTAAGACTATAACTGATAAAGAAAGGAATATAAAGAACATATGGCTTAGATTTAATTCTGAATAGACTGTTCAGTTGGTACAGTGTGCAGGAGAAGACTATGTTCCTCTGTCTTTCAAGAGGATAACTTGTCCACAGATAGTTTGTTGTGAAAAGTGACTAGTTTGAAATATACCCACTTAAGGATTTCAGAAGTCGAGGCCGTTTTATTTATTTCACATCTTGATTCCTAACTAAAGACCTTCTCATTATCTCCAGACTTTCAAGACTTCTTCCTTTTAAATCAATATCAAAAGCCCCTTTTATTAAACCCTAGCCCAGCTCTCCTTCAGATAGCCCAATATATTTACATTTTTACAACTACAAACCAATTGAGGAATAATGAATAGTAAGAAATATAAGAAACTATTGATATATAAATTTAAAAAAATAAAAATTAATTTTTGAAATTTCCACTGTATTAAAACAAGTAAATATAATGGCATGGTTAAAGGAAAGTAGAGTAACGACGCAGTAGTAATACTCAAGTAACAGATTCAACTTAAAAGGTCACAAGGCTATCTTCTTTTTACGAGTTCGGGTCTAATCAGCAACAAATAGGGTATTGAGGACGTTATGGATCATTTTATACATAACAAAGTAAGGAGTATTAAGGATTAGATACGAGAGGAATTTGATGGCATAGTAGAGACCCAAAGCTCGACTCCATAAGCCTAAGGTCTTATAATAGTCGTCTATTTGATTCTTTGTAATTAATTGTAAGCTTAGAGTGTTTGTCTAGCAGATGTTTTTAGAAACTGGAAGCAATTTCTTGTCTTTTTGGTCTAGTATCAGGATTTCAAGTTAAACATTTGTCAAGATGCAATCTTAAGTGTCAGATTTCCTTTACAGGAGTCAGTAGGATATTATTTATGGAGACTGGAGTCATAGGTTTCCGACTAAAGGAAAAATGTGACTTGACCGAACTTACAGAAACTTAGTTTTATCCTCCAGTTTCGACTGATAGTTCACATGTATCATGCTTATGTGGTAATGTTAGTATTAGCATGGGGGATGGGGATTTTAGATGTATAATGTGTAGAGGATTGGTCTGAGAATACTGCTTTGAGGAACACCAGCATACTGAGAAAAGAGGGATGAATATACATTTTTATGGTTTACTTTGAATGACCTGTTAGTGAGATAGCATTGGATAATGGCGAGAAATTTATGGAATTTGTGAAGGAAGACTCGGTCAAAAGACTGTTCCACGTCAAGAAAGGCTTTGGAACAAAATAATCCACATTTCAATGCAGAGGAAACAGCCAGCGTCCACCAAATGATGATAATAGAATGTGATGTTCCGAATCTAATCTGTTGGCCTGGTAAAATGTTGTTTTAGCGAATAACCGTGGAAGCCTAGGTGAACATACTATATTATGCTATTATATTATATGGCCTAGATATTTTACCGATTTCTGTGCAAACTTCAATTTGGTTAATTTCGATTTACATTTTTCTTTCTTTACAGCCTTGAATTCCTTTAGATTCTTCAGATATTCATCAAAAGAGTGTGAACATAATAATAATATATTATCAATGAAATTCATAGTAAATGCACTCAAACCATTTCTTCTTATTATGTTTGCTAAAATTCTTTTGGAAAATGATGGTAAATTTTTGAATCCCAACGGTAAAAACATTAAATTAATAATGACCTGTTTCAATAACAAAAGCTAGTTTTTCTCTATCTTCTATTTCAACTGGTATAGACCAAAATGTAGAGTTTATATCTAATAAAATTAAATAAGAGCAATCATAGGATTTGACAAACATATCTTCAATACGCGGGAATGGTTGAGCCTCTGGAACCACTAATTTATTTAGTTGTCGAAAGTCTACACAAAACTTTGTTTTACCTTCTCCTTTTTATATGCAAGTGTAACTGGAGCTGCAAAAGGTGAATTAGACTCAGATCCAGGCATGCATTTAATAATTCCAAAACTTGTTTCTCAATCTCTAGTAATATCTTTGAGAGATATATTTTTCAACTGTTAGCTTTATATGTGTACTGCCTACATCCATTTTTCCAACATCATAATTATCAACAGCAAAACAATCTTATATTATCTTCTTCTAACTTAGTTATTTTTTTTTGTTCTTCTTTATTGAATAACTAATCGCATACATTTAATAAAATTCTTAATAAAGTTGTTTCTCTTTATTTTAACTAATGCAGAACTCTCTTTAGGTACCATAGCCTTAGCCCACCTAACTGTATCATCATTTCAATTTTAGTTAATCAATTCTTTCCAAAATAGTTTTTTTTTTCTATTCTTTGAATAGTGTTCAAATTTTCATCTTGGATTAGCTTAAAAGTTCTTATAGTACCTAATCCATAATAAAATTGTATACCTAAATGTATGACAATCGATAACATGAAATTCCATATCCTGTTGAATCTTTCTTATTTTTAATCTAAACTTTGCCCTTCCGGCTCCTAAAATATTAACAGATAAAGAATTCAGTGCATCAGATCTTTTTATCAGTGTCATTGATAAATTATCTATAACATCTTTGTCAATAATCGAAATAGTTAAACCAGAATCCTATAGTGCTTCAAAAACTGTACCTTTCATATTTACATAAATTTTAATTAATATCTCTGGTATTCTGTTCTCCAAACTAGATAGTCATGCCTTATCTCCACCGTTATCACTAATATTTATACTTCTCTCAGAAATAATTGTATCTTTACTTCAACAAAATTTTACTGGATGAAATCTGTTAGGATAATTTAATTGTTTACAAATAGTGCAAGGAGTTTTTATGACTTTCCTAGTGGAAAATATTTGCTGTTTGCTATGGTCTAAATCTTTTATTTTAATGTTGTTTAAATCTTAGTCTAGACAGTACATGAACTATGTCCAAATTAGGGACTTGCTTCCTCTTCAATTCCCTTTAATCCTCCGAGGCGTCTGAAAAGAAGATGGCCACGTGACCGTCTTAGTTAAACTAGTGCTTTGAGTACTACCAGTGGGTAGTTTCTCTACTTGTCAATATCTCATGTCATGATGTATCACTCAGCCTATTTACTACTATTTACAAATACTAACTGTTTGCACTAAACTGACTGTCAGAGCCCCTTGCAGTTAGATGCAACCGTAATTCCCCCTTAATAATAAAAAAAAAGAAAGGGGGATGGTGAACCCGGGCTACTTTCTATTGTGACATAAACGTCACATTAGGCTTTGGAGGGTTAAAGGACTTTATACAAAGATCGCTCTCAATACAAACCATCGGGTCATCACCACCAGGGCGCCGCCTAGTGATGGGGTTAAGAGGTGGCATCAACAGGAGCGGCACTATAAGCACTGAACAAATTAAAATAAGCACTAATAAGCTATTAAGGTATTCTGAAGAGTTAATTGCAACTTATGCAAAACCTTCTTAAGCAGTGCAACCATTTCCTTACTTGCCGTTAATTTATACCCTACCCTAATGCTATCAATATTACACCATGCCTAGAAATGATGATAATTAGAAAATAAAACAAAATGGACAAGAAAGGAAACAAATAGTAATATCATTTTTAAATATTAATCATGTCGTCCAAATCTTAGTGAATACAATATAATTATTAATAATTTTAAAATGCCTCAAATGAAAAAACATACCAGTTGATTCAGTTTCATTTGTCATTTCTTCCTTGATAGGAACATTCCAGTTATTTATGCCTGAAAGTTAAGAAAAAACACAGGATTTAATCAAACTATTTCAAATACATAAAATTACTAGAAGTTATTGGAAAGATGTAATTATTGGAACTAGAAACCAATGACCAGCAAAATATGTTCCACTAATGGAATATATTTGTGGAAAAACCATTATTAACATCATTCAATTTCTTAATTATACATAAATCAATCTATTATTGAATGTGCTTCTTTCCATTACATGCTTCCAATTATTTTTGAGTATATATAGATCATTATTGAAAAACAATTTACTTAAAATGTGTTAATTTTAATTAAAAAATTTTCTCACCATGATAAAGTTGCTCTTCCTTTTCTTCTTTTATATTAACTGTGGAAACTACAACAAAATAAAATAATTAAAAATTGTAAGCAACAATTTCTGTTTTAGCATTCATTCTTTCATTTAATTATTTTCTAAACTAGAAATATATATTAAATCTTCTAAGGTAGAGGGAGATTTGATTAAAAAAAAATAGACCCAAAAAAAATGAATAAAATACAACATAAAGAGGTTAATACAATAAATTTTTCTCACCTTCATCCGGGATAAGCAGCTCATTCTCCTGTTTCAGGTGAAATAGCTCACTCTCCTGTTTCAGATGAAACTCCTCACCTGCAGGTATAAAGTAATTTTTCAAAAACAAAATTTAAATTAATAACTTGTTGATCAATTTTATTAATAAGGTGTTAAGTGTTTTTCAAATAATTCAAAATAAAGATTAACATAAAAGTCATTTATTCCTCACTATAGTAATTTCCTGTCTCTCCTCTATTTTAATGACAACTGTTAAAAATACAACAAATTTCAATTATTAATTATTAAAAAATACAAACAAAAATGAATTAATTACTTAAGAGGACATGAAAAATATCGAGGATGAGTGGAATGGTTTAAAAGAAACAGCCCAAGAGGTTAAATTACAAAAAGGAATGGTGAAGGGTTTGATGAGGAATGTGTAAGAGCCGTTAAAGAAAGGAAAAGAAAGCTGCACAGAGATACAAGGGTCAGAAGAAAAAATGTCAAAAGAGCAGGAGGAAAGTGAATAATTTATGTAGGAAAAAAAGAGAGAATAGATGAAAAAGTAAGTTGAAGCTATGAAACTATAAGATAGCAATGAGGAAAGGGAATTTTATCAAAGTTTGGCAGATTAGAAATGGGTTTCAGGAACAGATGATGTTATACACATGATAAAAGTGGTAAGATGATGAGAGAAGAGATAAAAATTATGAACAGTTGAGTGGAGCATTTAGAGTAAATTCTTAATGTGAAGTGCGCCATGCAGAAAGAAACACAGAGAAAAGTAAGAAAATTCGATAATATTTAGAATAATGTAAATATTTCTAACCACCATCTTGGATAAGCATTTCTTCTTTTGCTTGAATAACCCCAACTTTACTATATAGAAATTATAAAAATAAAAACAAAAATAAATATTTCTTTATATACAAATTTATTATCTTGCACCTTAGATAATTGCACTGGATTAGGCAGCTTCTTCGGTGAAACCCATTTATATTCCAACCCGCTTACACAAAACCTCGACAAATTATATACATAAACCTTCCTGGTGAATCACTCTTTCTACTGAGGAAAACTGCATAAAAATCCGTGCAGTAGTTATTGAGTTTACCGCGAACTAACACGGCTGAGGACTTTGTTTTATAATATGTATAGATTCAACAATATTGTTTCTAAGACTTTAAATGACAAATATTTGTTTTTTTTTACATTTTTCTATTATTATAGTGATATAGAACTCGAGAAAAATAATTTTAAAAATTTATCAATTACATCGAAGGAATGTGTTACATAAATGTAACACTAGGCTTTCGGCCTACTAAATTTTTCAAATTCCAAATTTTGATAGATTCTCATTAGGATAGAAACAATAACCAACTAAATGATTTTTAATATTAGTTTATTGAAAAAAATATACAAAATTTTACAAATTAAAGATTTTAAATGGGTCATCCCACTTTTTGTGGTATGGATGAAAACATTTTACGCACAAACCTACCTTACACTTCACACAAATAGTGTTCACGGTACTTGTGCAGATTTCACTTGCACACCTCTTGCCCTTGGGGATAGGTTAAATAAAATGGTCTATCCGATCATACCGAATATTTACCGTATAAGGCATATTTATCCGACTATTACATTTAAATAAATAAATAGTAATAAAAAATATTAAAAAAATTAATTAGGAGTTTGATGAAATGTAATTTTAAAATATATACCTCAGTATAAAGGGAGTGGAGTGGCTCAGTAGTTGAGCACTGAGTTGGCATGCCGGAAATCCTGGTTCAAATCCCACTGGGGGTAATGACTTCTATTTAGAATAGCTCTGACCCATTGATACATATACGTTTGCTTACCCACAAAATAATACTTTTGAAATATATCAGTTTTATTTCAAGAATTTTCCATATTTTGATGAAATGTTGACTCATGGCCATATTTTTGAATTTACCTTCATTACAATGTTTAATATCATAAAACTTATCTACTTTCTTTATGTTTAAGAAAATTTCTGTATGTTCACTATTCTGTTATTTTTATGTACTATTATTTTTGTAAAACTTCTAACCAAACTCTTTTTGTATTTTCCTATTGTAAAAACCAGAAATAAATAAATTTAAAAAAGTTATATAAATAATCAATGACTCAAAAATGAATACTAATTACATTATTTATTTATAAGCTTGTAATTATACCTAAACACAAATACTATTTATAATTTCATTGTAAGTTTTCTATTTTTATCTTCATTTTCAAAGTAATGTTCTACTATCATAACGATAAATAGTCATGCATTTAACTATATCTCATATTAAAACTGAAATCAAAATCAAACTAATCTACACTGAATCAATAATTGACTCATCTAGTTCTGTTTCTTTACATATGACATATGATATTGGAACCTTCTTAAACCTATGGGATGAAATGTTTTAGAATAAGTGTCTAAAAATTAATGCTTGCGAGACATGGACCCTAAACAAGAAGGATGCACATCTAGTGGATAGATTCAAAAGGCATATCCTTGGACGCATCGTAGGGCGTCCAGGAAAACGGTGTATGGCGCAGAAGAAAAAACAGAGAGTTATATGAACACTATAATGACATGACGATCTCTTGCCGGTTTACAGAGGATGAAGTGGCTGGGTCACTTGCTGAGAATGTGAGAAGAAAGAACTGTTAGAAGAGTGTATGAAAACTGCCCTGATGGAGTGAGGCATAGAGGGAGACCCAGGTGCAGATGGAAGAATAGCGTCCTGGGATATCTCAAGAAACTGAGAATAAGTTCCTCACATCCACAGGACCGAAGCAGATGGAGCTTGGAGATTGAGCAGGCCAAGGATCGCTTTAAGCATCTGTCGCGCTACTAAAAGACGTCTACAAATTAATATTTTTGAAATTGGAAAAAAAAATTGATAACTTCTTAAAATTTAATAGTTTCTCAGGCATTTTATAATAGAATGAGCAGCACACCAAATAACTAAATTAAAATTTATAAGCCAATTATAATAAATCAGAAAATGTAGACCGTTTTAGTTGTGATTAAGATGATTTTTGAGACTCATTACAAAGATAAGAAAATAGATTCCAAAATCTTGATTTAGAACTTCTAGGTTGGGGCACTAATACTTTCAATCCATTGTGGAACAGAAAGAAAGACAATACTACAAAATGAGAAGATATTATGCAGCTACATTGTGCTGAGTCTATTACTGATACAGAAAGGAATTTAAAGAACATATGTATGGAAGAAATTGGTCCGGGTGGAGGTCAACAAAATTCGTTTAAATAGAAAGAAATGTTTATTAAAGAGCCAACGTTTCAACCCACATTGCAGGTCATCTTCAGGGCTAAATATGGAAAATACAAACAACAGAAAATTACTACATTATGGTAAATATTAAAGTTAAAATGTATAAGTATCAAGAGTATTAATAAAAAAGTGACAGGAAGTTAGTACAAAAAGTAATAAATAATAAAATAAGAAATAGGAAGTAATAAAAAAGAAAGTGTTAAAAATTAAAGAATAAGGTAATAAAGATAAAAATTAAAATTACAATAGGTAAATTTTTTTTTTTTAAATTTAATTTAATGATATTTACAACTATAATGATGGGCATCAACCCGAGAAAGATAAAGATTCTGGCTTTTACAAGAAAGCGGAAGGTGGTCATAAGATTACCAACGCTCAATGGAATTCAGTTACAGTGGAACAGCGCAGTTAAATACCTAGGACTGACACTGAATGATAAACTGAGCTGGAAACAACACGTGGTCAACACGACTAACAAATCCATCAGATGCCTGTGGGCTTGCAAAAGGGCCGTGGGGAGGTCTTGGGGCTTGAGGCCGGGAATGGTCTGTTGGCTGTATGGAACGGCCATCAGACCCATTGTCGCATATGCAGCCCTTGTGTGGTGGCAAGACGCAGGTAAAAGTGGATCCAGGCTTAAGCTGGAGAAGCTACAGAGATTGGCCTGTATAATGATGACGGGTGCTATGAGGATGACTCCTACTGCTACAATGGAGATGGTGCTTGGGCTTAGGCCACTGACATTGGAACTTGAGAACCAGGCCATGGTCTCTACGTACAGGCTATCAAAACAGAACATTATCTCCTTGGTTAAGGGTAGTGAGAGCTCGAGGGAATTGTTCTCTAAAATTGAGGGGGACTGCATCTTAGCAATGCGATCTGATCTTCGGATTCGGGACTTAATGTCACCAAACTACAGAAAAACTTGACACAATGAAAAGGCACAGGCCCTGCAACGGCATCAATTGCTACACTGATGGATCCCTTGTGGCTTCTGGTGCAGGTGCAGGGTTCTGGAGGATGGACAAACCTAGGGAAGGAATCTGGATCTCCCTGGGAAGGTACTCCTCAGTATTTCAATCTGAAGTACTTGCCATCAATCACTGTGCACAGACACTGCTGGATGAGCGAATATCACTTAGAAGGATTACCTTCTTCACTGACAGTCAGGCTACCATAGGTGCACTTGGTGGACATTGCACTAACTCACGGATTGTGTGGGACTGCTATGAAGTTCTTAACAAACTGGCTGAGAACAACACGGCTAGCGTTGAGTGGGTTCCTGGTCACCATGGCATCCCTGGCAATGAAGAAGCTGATAGACTGGCCAGTCTGTGGCATCAGTCTTAGCTATCCTAAGCGTAAAATAAAATAAATCTACCTTAAAAAAATGAATCAACTTTGGTGCATGAAAAGTGGCTTACAACATTCTAAATTATTCCTAAAAGGCTTCAATGAAAAGATGAGCAAAGCCCTTCTGGAGCTGGACAGAGCAGATTTAAAAACAATTGGAGCGGCAATTACGGGCCATTGCAGGCTCAATGCGCACATGTTCAGGTTGGGACTGGTGGATGTCCCCACGTGTCGTTTTTGTCATACAGCGGACGAAACACCCTATCATATTATCGGCCTAAGTGATAGGTTGGCCAGCATAAGGTTTGCAACCTTTGGCATGGACGGAGTAACTAAACCCAGGCAGTGCAATCTAATCAACCCGGCAAGCTTACTTAAATTTGCGGGTTCGGCTGAATTAAGATTATAATAATCGCAACTATCAGCAGGGCACAAAATAGATCAACAAGGGTCGTAGTGCAATTTTTATCCCCACCTTTAAAAAAAACAAAAAAACTATAATGCTATTATAACGCTTAGAGCGTTTGTCCAGTAAGTGTTGAAGTAGGCGAAAACGTCGAGCAGTTTCTTGTCTTTTCAGTCTTGTATGAGGATTCCAAGTGAGAGGTTTGTCCAGATGGAGTCCTAGGTAACGTATCTGTTCGACAGGGTTCAGTGGAATACTAGTATTCGTAGGTTCACGACGAGGTGTGAAGGTAATTTGATGGGATTTGTTAGGATTTATTTTAATCCTCCAATTTTGACACCATTCTTGAAGGTTTGAGATATGGGATTGAAGAGATTGGGATACAACAAATGGATCCTTATTTAACGATAACACATATATGTCATCAGCGTACGTAGTGAGGACAGTGCTTGAATGGGTTGGGATGTCAGCTGTATATATCGTGTATAGGATGGGACCCAGGATACTACCTTAAGGAACACCGGCAGACTGGGTGAAGAGGGAAGAGTAGGAAAAATTATGGTTTACTTTAAAGGTTCTATTATTGAGGTAGGAACTGATAATAAGGAAGTAAGTAGAAGGTAAGAATTTACGGAGTTTGTACAGCAGTCCTGGATGCCAGACTCGATCAAATGGTAAATATTAAAACACATAAGTATCAAAGTATCTGAGTAGCAGAAAATAAGGAGAGAACCTGAGATTTATCTACACAGCAAGGATAATCATTGTAGAGTATTAATAACAAAGTGACAAGGAAGGTAATAATAAATAAAAAAAATAAACAATACAGTAAGTAATAAATCAAGTAATAAAAATGGAGGCATACGGTAATAAAAATGAGAAATACAGTTAACTAATAATGTGGACAATAATGCCTACAAATTGTTAATGAAGTATTATGAACGATAGCTGTAGTACATTATGTAATAACTGGTAAGACGTAATAAGAAAGGAGAACATAGTTGATTTTGAGAAATGACATGTAAAATTGTATAACAAGTGCGATAAGTAAGTTAAAATTGATGGATTGATTGTATTAGACTAGTATAAATGTAAAAACACAATAATTTTTGTTGTTAAGTAAAAATATAATTAAATAAAATAGTAAGTTAAGATGAAAGCTGATGAATGCCAAATTAATGCTGTTAATATGATAAATAAAGGTGGGAAATAAATAAACGTCTTACAGAAATTGTAAGAATGGAATGTTGAATGAATAATGATGGATTGAATTGGTCAGGAGATGCACTCAACGATAACACAAAATATTTTGTATGTTTATTAACAAAACCTATTTTTTATTAGTCGTGCCAACGTTTTTGACTGCACCTTGACCAAATGCAAAATTTACTGCACCCCCTTACCAATTCAATCCATCATTTGAACTATCCCGTCAGCTAATTTCCACTCAAATCTATATGAATGATGGTTTTTATATGTTTGTGTAATGCTTCTGGGTATGAGGGAAAGAAAATAGAATAGAGAAAAGAGGGGGGAGGATGGGTAAATTAGAGAAGAAAAGAAAAGAAATTACCTGTCGTATGGGGGGGGGGGGTAAGTCCGTTACTAGTTCTAATTACATAAAAAAAAACATAAAAAAAACCTGTACCACTACAACCCATGAAGGGTCTGGGGTTCAGTACATGGTAGAGACTGTACTGTTTCATGGACAACGGTTCTGCAAGGCGGTGACTTGTCCTAGGTCACGCTCGACCGCCAGATTTTTTCCCCTTATTTTGGGTACCCTGTTTTTATAATATTTTATAGAGGCTGGGTGTGCCCCAGGAGGGTCCTAGATCCTATATGATCCATCTCCCGCTCCAAACAGACTAAATAAAAATCATGGCCTGCAGCGGGAATTGAACCAGGATTTCCGGCATGGCAGCTCAGTACTCTACCACTGAGCCACTCCGCTCCCTTTGTACTGAGGTATATATTTTACGCCCCCGAGGTACCCAAATTTGGGGTATTCGCAGGGGTCAGCCCAACCCAAGTGCAATGGAAGAGCCTCACCCTGGGGGAACCGCCTTAGTGATCACGGTAACCCCCACGCCAGGTAAGTATGTGTCTAATTACATATAACTTCTTAAAGAGGCTTGAAGGGATGAGGGGGTGGGGTAAACCACCCACCCATTTCACTTGGTTTAAAAAAAAAATGTCCGTTACAAAAGGGACGAAAAATTAAAACTCTAGGGACATTTTTTAATTAATTAGATGAATAAATCGTGTAATTTATAAATACATTTATATTTTATTTTATAAATATCGGTAAAATAGAAAAAATAATAGCAGTGTTTTGAACCTGAAAAATATGAGTAAAAGGGGGGTGGTATGAATAAAAGGAGATGATGGAGTAAAAAAGGGGGTATTAATAGGTGTTGACAGGTAAAGTATTAACAAGGGCCATTGAGGTACCTTCAGGTAGTTAAGTGTCCCTTAGGGGTTTTCGGGAAGCAGCAGTCAACTCAAGATGACGGAACTGGATGGAGCGATGGTCAAGAATTAGCAAGTCACATATAGCGCCCCCCTTTCTTTTTAAGTAGTTTTATAAGCTATATTCGTAACCATGATCAGCACAAATAAATACAATGTTAATCAATAATTATTATTATTATTTAATATTTGTAAACATGATCAGCACAAATAAATACAATGTTAATCAATAATTATTATTATTATTTAATAAACAACTCCTGGTCAGTCAACCACATTAATCCTTAGAGAAGAGAGGGATATATCTCTAATTTATTAATGATATAAAATTACTATATATTAAGTATAACGATCTGAGGGTGGCATCCCATTTTAGTATTTAAATATTATTCAGATCAAAGGATCTTACTTTTCCTTGAGATCATAGCTTGGGCAGTGGAGCCAAAATAGAAATAGGTCTGTAAACCATAGAGATGTGATTTTTGTCAGTTTTGAAGTTTACTGGATTTTTTTTTTCGAGGTTTATGTAGATGGATTCTGCAATGAATCTTTGGCTTATATTGGGGACAGTGGCGAGAACAGAGGATCGGTCAAAGTTAAAGGTTTGGTTAAGAATCAAAGCATGTTCAGATAGTTTGTATCCAGATTGGTTACAGGTTGAGATAAAATTCTAGTGTTGTGATAGTCTTCTGTAAAAACGTTTTTTTGGTTTCACCAATGTAGGAGGAAGTACAGGCAGAGCAAGGGATATAGTAGATTATGTTGGAGAGGATTCTGGTAGGAATCGGTATTGTTGTAAAGTAGTGAACAGGTGGGATAATTTATTGTGTGGTTTAAAACCAAGGCAAAGATTAGGAAAAGACTTATATTGTTTTTGATATTATCGGATAGAATAGGGATATAAGGAAAGGATCTGTAAAGGTAAGGGCTGGGAGTCGGTTCTGTTGAATTGGGGGAGAGGTAAATAGCATTAACGTGATTTTGAAAAGGGGTCTAAGAGTTGACAGATGATGTGGGATGGGAAGTTGTTGGAGAGTAAGATATTTTTGATTGGCTGGGTGTTGGTCGGTAGGTATTGGGTGTCTAATAAGGACAGACAACAGTGGATGAGGTTTTGGCCAACGTTGATTTTCTGGTGGTAATGGTGCTGTGAGAAAAAGTTGAGAAGTCTGCCGGAATATCTGGGTTAGGTGTACCAATCAAAGGACAAGGAGCCATCGTTATTTCTGATAATAAGCAGGTCAAGAAAGGGGAGGGTGTGGTTTGTTTCCGTTTCAATGGTGAATTGGAGACGGCGATGGTAAATTAGGTAATTTACATGTATATTTTTTCTTTTCTTCACTAATTTACACATCCTCCATCCCTCTTTTCTCCATTTTATTCTCTTTCCCTCATAACCATAAACATTACACAAACATATAAAAACCATTATTCATGTGTAGCAGTTGTTTATTTAACGTCACTTTATGCTGCTAAGGCTAATCGGACGGTGCTACAATGGGAGCCCTAAATTTTGCCTATCCAGGTTTAATTAGGATAGGGATTTTTAACGAGTACCTGACATCGTACAGTCTCGGGACCCCCGTTTAACATCCCTTCCGAAGGAGGGCGTAACTAAGGATTTTTTACTCCCTTAAAAAAATCCTAGGGCCACCTGCCGGGATACGAACCCGCGATCTTGGGT
The DNA here is from genome assembly GCA_964056705.1 of Troilus luridus. NCBI lineage: Eukaryota > Metazoa > Arthropoda > Insecta > Hemiptera > Pentatomidae > Troilus > Troilus luridus. Next base: position 200,043,677 of record OZ057412.1, read on the forward strand.
TTAGTAGTTTGTTACGCTAACCACTAGACCACAGGTGACCATTATTCATGTGATTCTTACAATTTCTATAAGGCGTTTACTTATTTATCACCTTTATTTATCATATTAACATCATTAATTTGGCATTCATCAGTTTTCATCTCAACTTACTATTTTTATTTAATTATATTTTTGACAGATGATTAAAGGTTGCTGAAGTAATCTCACACCCCCCCTCATGAGGTCGCTTTCGGCAGTGGCGGCGGGAAGTAAGGAAGGAGCTCACTGGAGTGGAACAAGCTGGCTACTTCGTAGAACGACGAGGAAATCTGTTTGACGACTGGGAATGGTCTGATCCGAACTGGATCAAGCTTGTTGCAATTCAACTTATTTCCATTTTCGATATAGACAAAATCCCTAATGTTGAATGTATGTTCTTGTCTATTCTTATCAGTGCATTTTTTATTAATGTTGAAACTCCTTGTTGAATTCTGGAAGGCTATCTTGTGATCTTCTCCAGAGAGGATGGAGTGTTCCCATCAAATGGAAATGTAGGAGATTTATGACCGAGCAACTGATATGATGGTGCAAAATGGGTGGAATTATGGATGGTATTATTGTATTCCTTTACACATTCTTCTGCCAATGCAGACCAGGCTCTTCTAGTGTCATCGTTGATCTTACATCGCAGTCGATTAACTAAAGTTTGATTTAATAGTTCGTTTAATACGTTAGATGTGGGATTGTCAACAAAAGTGAAAACGATCTGAGTCCTAACACTCTTTAAAATACATGAGGAAATCGGTTGAGTTTATGGCTGTATATTGGTCAGCCTGGAGAATTGAGACATTATTTCAGTTAGGTATGGGATCGAGTAAGTTAATGAAATTTTTAGCGGTTTGATCCTTTGTTGTTGAGATCCATGCATATCTTGAGAAGTGGTCAACGAGGATGTGCATGTACCGTTTGGAAGAGCGGTTCCCTCTGACACTGGAGAGCGATATGATCTGGAAAGGCTCTGTGGCTTAATTAATAATTTTAATTTCTTTTCAATTAATAATTTAATCAATTAATAATCATCAGATCTGGATTTCGTCTTTAGGTCTTCTAAGGGCTTGTGATCACAGCAAACCGTGATCAATTAATCAGCAAAAAGTGACTACCAATTAAGTAGTATTGCCAAAACTTAATCACATCTTTAATGGCTTTGCATTCTAAGTGAGTAATAACAGGAATGAAGTAGCCCATGTTCTTGTGGCTGCTTAACGGTCGTTCCGATACCTTTGAAGCTTGCATCGGTCTCTATGAAGACAGGCTTCTCAATGTCATATATAGCTAGGATCGGGGAACTACATAAAATGTTCTTGATCATATTGAAAACTTGTTCACACTCATCTGACCACTCGAATTTAACATTTTTCTTCAATAAACGATGCAGAGGTTCCAGTTTGACAGCACTGTTCTATGTACTTCCAATAAAATTTTATGGAGCCTAAAATACTCTGAGCACCTGACTTGTCCGAGGGCCTCTGGAGTTTCTGAATCGAAATCAAATTATTTTGGGGGGGTAACTCTTTATTCTTCAAAAACAATATGACAAGTAAATATAATGGCATGGATAAAGGAAAGTAGAGTAACTACCCAGTAGTAATACTCTAATAACAGTTTCAACTTAGGAGGTCACAAGGCTATCTTCTTTTTTCGAGTTCGGGTCTAATCAGCAACTAATGGGCATTGAGGACGTTATGGATCATTTTATACATAACAAAGTAAGGAGCATTAAGGATTGGATACGAGAGGAAATTAATGGGTTGGTGGAGCCCCAAAGCTCGACTCCATAATCCCAAATAGATCTAATAACAATGTTGTATATGAGTTCTGTAATTAATTGGAAGGTTTGAGATAATGAGAAAGTATGTAGGGGGTAGGAATTTATAGAATGTGTAAAGCAATCCCGGGTACCAGGCTCGGTCAAAAGCCTGGTTCCGCGTCAAGAAAGGTTGCCGAACAAAATCAAATGATAGTGGAATGGGATGTTCGGAATCTAAACTGTTGATCTGGCATAATGTTTCAGTGAATAACTGTGCTTTTTCTTCGTCACATCTTGACCAGACGTTGAATTCATTAAGTGGTGGATCATCAAAATCTTTAAACCTAAAGAGCTTGGTGGTCATCCATCATGTTTTGTTGTTAGTTGTATGATTTTCAGTTAAGATAAATAAAGTTTGAATTTTCTAATATCAGTTTCTAGTTGGTTATGTTCGACAATCCCATCGTTGGTGTTTAGCATTGTAGACTATCAGTTGGAGTGGAAGGAATAAGGGGGCGGAATCTATCATGTGAAGTATTGTCTAAGAGGCCTCATCTATATGTGATTTAGTCCAGCATATCAAATAGTCTGCGATGAATGAAGTGTATTTCAGTCCATAAAGCAATATCTATTCCTTTGTAATGGAGAAATATCCCAAGTTCGTCACAGTGATTATGCAGGCCATAAGCATTCCACAAAACGAAGGGGCTTTATGCTCAACATGGGTGATTAAGCGGAAATTCAGTTAGGATTTTGATGAGCATGAATGTAGGTCAATGAATATGAAACGGAAGTTTAGTGAGTACACTTTGGGGCTAGTAGAGTACAATGTACTTCACATATTGACATGATTTATTCTTAAAATTTTCTTTAAGGCTTCGCTACTGTGTCAAGATCACTTAGACATAATATTTCTGCTATAATTGTTCACATAAAAAAACACTCGATATTTATCTTATAAAAAACCCTGAATGATAGTCCAAAAACATTGTATCTAGACTCATTAATTCAAATAGTGCCTTTGGAAGACCTAAATACGAAAAGAGACTAATTTTATTTTGTTCATACTTTGTTCTTAATACAAATAATGCATTTATCACAATTTCCATTACTTTTTTATCCATATACTTGAAGTAATAAGATTGCTTAATAGTATCATTTGCACCAATATGCCCAAATATTTTATGTATTCTATCTATTACTACAGTCGCTAAAATATCTGAAATTAAAATTTTCTTTTAACCATTTTTTAATTTGTATATTATGTCATTATCTGTTCTAATTCTTTTATACCCTGTTAATTCTTTTTCATGGGTCACTTGGTCTTGTTTTATTTCTTCTAAATTGACAACGTTTGTAGCTTTGATTTTATCCTTTGTTTCATAGGTTACAAGCCCGAACCCGGTATCTATCCTTTCATAACAAACTTCATTCCCACTCCAATGAAGCTTGTTTCAGACCTTATTTGATCTAGTTTCAGACCTTGCTTCCTCTTCAATTCCCTTTAATCCTCCAAGGTGTCTGAAAAGAAGACGGCCACGTGACCGTCTTCGTTGAACTAGTGGTTTGAGTACTACCAGTGGGTAGTTTCTCTACTTGTCAATATGTATCACTCAGCCTATTTACTTGTAGTATTATTGTTATATAGTTGTAAATATCAATAAATAAATAAATTTTAAAAAAAGATTACATTTGAAATGTGTCACTTTTAAGAGTTATTTTTTTAAATAGTAATATTAAGCCTACTCTATAAAAAACAAGAAAAATCTTTCTTTCTCACCTTCATCTGATAGAAGCAGCTCTTCATGTTTCACACATGTTTCTTGTTTAAGATGAGTAACCACTCCTGTTGACATGAAAATAATATGTAAAATGAGGAACAGGAAACATCTAATTATACAAATAGTCAGTGTTTGAAAAAAAGAGTGCTAATTCAACAAAGATAATTCCATTTCCCTCAATATAATTAACTCTCTCCACAAATTTGACATAAACACTTATTCACTGGGGCAGCTAATATAATATATATCATTATTATACTATATAATAACCGGTGTTTATTTATTATTCGTAAAAGCAGGTTTCTCACATCATGCTATAGGAAATTTGGAAGCTAATGACATTTATCCTGAAGTAGGGAGATGTGAGCTTCATCACCTGGCCCAGGTACAATAACCACTGCTCCTCCAGTTTCACTTAACCCTCCAAAACCAGGAATATGTTTTTTGATAAATATTTGCTTTTTTTTTTCCATTTTTCTATTCTAATAGCGAATATACAGAACTCGAGAAAAATAATTAAAAAAAATTATCAATTACAACATCACAGGAAGGCGTTACACAAATGTCACTCTAGGCTTTCGGCCTAATAAATTTTTCAAATTCCAAATTTTGATAGATTCTCAATAGGATAGAAACAATAACAAACTAAATGATTTTTAATATTAGTTTATTGAAAAAAAAACGTACAAAATTTTACAAAATAAAGATTTTAAATGGGTCATCCCACTTTTTGTGGTATGGATGAAAACATTTTACGCACAAACCTACCTTACACTTCACACGGATATTGTTCATGGTACTTGTACAGGTTTCACTTGCACACCTCTTGGCCTTGGGGATAGGTTAAATAAAGTGATCATACCGAATATTTATCATATAAGGCATATATATCGACTAATATATTTAAATAAATAAATAGTAATAAAAAAGTATTTTATAAAATAAACTTGTACCCAAAAAACGCGAACCCAAAAATAGGAGTTTGATGAAATGTAATTTGAAAATATATACCTCAGTACAAAGGGAGCGGAGTGGCTCAGTGGTAGAGTACTGAGTTGCCATGCCGGAAATCCTGGTTCAAATCCCGCTGCAGGCCATGACTTATATTTAGTTTGTTTGCAGTGGGAGATGGATCATATAGGATCTAGGACCCTCTTAGGGTCCACCCAGCCTCTATAAAATATTATATAAATAGGGTACCCAAAATAAGGGGGGAAAATCTGGTGCTTGAGCGTGGCCAAGGACAAGTCACCTCCTTGCAGAACTGTTGTCCATGATACATCAGAGTCTCTACCATGTACTGAATCCCAGACTCGTTCACGGGTTGTAGCAGTACAGGTTTACCTCAGTATAAACCATATTAGTGATTTTATTTTTTAAACAAGGCAAAAGAGGATTAGCTGCAATTCCTGCATGAAATTATTTATCAATTTACAGATATAGCATAATTGGGGAAAACCATTGATAATTTTTAGTGAAAAAACGAGAATTTATAAATAATGATTAAAAACTAAAATTGTTTGAAAAATATCAATTGCTACGTAATTTTGGACGAGTTGTGACTCGTCTATTAATCGTCGACTATGTGAAAATTTAACAAAGGTAGTTCTAAATCCGAGTGTGACATATTTGTTACACTGAGTTAAGACCGAAAATATGAAGCTAAATATTTTTTTTCAAACTTAAGATTTCTGGCGCTTTAACTTTAGAACCAAATGAAACAAAAACACAAAACATTAAAATTTTAAATATATATATAATCACATAAAATGACTTACCATGCATCAAGATCGAAATTCAATGTAGCCCAATTTCCAAACATTAATACAAACACAAATACTAACTGTTTGCACTAAACTGACTGTCAGAGCCCCTTGCAGTTAGATGCAAGGGTAATTCCCCCTTAATAATAGAAAAAAAGAAAGGGGGGTGGTGAACCCGGGCTACTTTCTACTGTGACATAAACGTCACATTAGGCTTTGGAGGGTTAAATTGGTGCAAACGCTGCAAGACCGATGGCTTTATACAAAGATCGCTCTCAATACACACCCTTGGGTCATCACCCTCAGTAAGCCGCCTAGTGATGGGGTTAAGTGGTGGCATCAACAGAAGCGGCACTATAAGCACCGAACAAATTAAAATAAATAAATTAATTAAAACTTATGCAAAACCTTCATAAGCAGTGCAACCATTTCCTTACTTGCCGTTAATTTATACCCTACCCTAATGCTATCAATATTACACCATGCCTAGAAATGATGATAATTAGAAAATAAAACAAAATGGACAAGAAAGGAAACAAATAGTAATATCATTTTTAAATATTAATCATGTCGTCCAAATCTTAGTGAATACAATATAATTATTAATAATTATATAATAATGCCTCAAATGAAAAAACATACCTGTTGATTCAGTTTCATTTGTCATTTCTTCCTTGATAGGAACATTCCAGTTATTTATACCTGAAAGTTAAGAAAAAACACAGGATTTAATTAAACTATTTCAAATACATAAAATTACTAGAAGTTATTGGAAAGATGTAATTATTGGAACTAGAAACCAATGACCAGCAAAATATGTTCCACTAATGGAATATATTTGTGGAAAAACCATTATTAACATCATTCAATTTCTTAATTATACATAAATCTATCTATTATTGAATGTGCTTCTATCCAATACATGTTTCCAATTATTTTTGAGTATATATAGATCATTATTGAAAAACAATTTACTTAAAATGTGTTAATTTTAATTAAAAAAATTTCTCACCATGATAAAGCTGCTCTTCCTTTTCTTCTTTTATATTAACTGTGGAAACTGCAACAAAATAAAATAATTAAAAATTGTAAGCAACAATTTCTGTTTTAGCATTCATTCTTTCATTGAATTATTTTCTAAAATAGAAATATACATTAAATCTTCTAAGGTAGAGGGAGATTTGATTAAAAAAAATAAACCCAAGTAAAAATAAATAAAATACAACATAAAAAGGTTAATAATATAAATTTGTCTCACCTTCATCCGGGATGAGCGGCTCACTCTCCTGTTTCAGATGAAACTCCTCACCTGCAGGTATAAAGTAATTTTTCAAAAACAAAATTTAAATTAATAACTTTCATTTTTCATAAATTTTATTAATAAGGTGTTAAGTGTTTTTCAACAACTAACATAGAATACAATTTTTATCATATAATTCAAAATAAAGATTAACATAAAAGTAATTTATTCCTCACTATAGTAATTTCCTGTCTCTCCTCTATTTTAATGACAACTGTTAAAAATACAGCAAATTTCAATTATTAAAAAATGCAAACAAAAATTAATTACTTAAGAGGACATGAACAATATTGAGGATGAGTGAAATGGTTTAAAAGAAACAGCCCAAGAGGTACTAGGTTAAATTACAAAAAGGAATGGTGAAGGGTTTGATGAGGAATGTGTAAAAGCCGTTGAAGAAAGGAAAAGAAAGCTGCAGAGAGATACAAGGGTCAGAAGAAAAAATGTCAAAACAGCAGGAGGAAAGTGAATAATTTATGTAGGAAAAAAAGAGAGAATAGATGAAAAAGTAAGTTGAAGCTATGAAACTAAAAGATAGCAAAGAGGAAAGGGAATTTTATCAAAGTTTGGCGGATTAGAAATGGGTTTCAGGAACAGATGATGTTATACAATTGATAAAAGTGGTAAGATGGTGAGAGAAGAGATAAAAATTATGAACAGTTGAGTGGAGCATTTAGAGTAAATTCTTAATGTGAAGTGCGCCATGCAGAAAGAAACACAGAGAAAAGTAAGAACATTCTATAATATTTAGAATAATGTAAATATTTCTAACTACCGTCTTGGATAAGCATTTCTTCTTTTGCTTGAATAATCCCATCTGTAAACATAGAAAATAATAATTTAGACTGGATAATAAACTTAAATACTGCATTAGACACATTGCATAATCGAGCAGATCAAACATGAATAGAAATAAAAATATAAAAAAGAACCTGAAGCAATAAAGTGGCTCACAGTCAAAATGATACATCTGGATATTGATGGGAATGTTTGAATAAATTAATAGTTTAACGATAATTTATTGTGTACACTAAACATTCCTGTATTATGTTCTTTGTGAAAAAAACTATAATGATAATATGATTTAATAATAAAAATGAGACACATTTGTTTATGATTACCAATCTACCTCTGGAAATTATACAACTTTCTCTTTCCTAATATTTGTTAAGCTTGAACTGTTCTCCTTCAGATAAGCTCTAGTGTTAAAAGTGTTAGATTTATATTTAAGACAGTTCCACAAAATCAAAAATGAATCTCAAAGTAGGGACGGACCAGGAACTAAGGAAAGATGTTAACACACAAGTACCGAAAGATGTTTCGAATCTCAAGAGGTTCCGCGGAGAGATGGGTGAGTTGAATCATTTTTTAAAAGTTGGTGACAGATTAATGGCAAGGTTAGAGGCTGATAAATTATTAAAAGTGCCCAATATTGAATCAAATAAAGCGAATCTCATAGGCAGGGTCAAGAGAAGCATCTTGAATATAATTCAGGTTGATGAGAAAACCCCCTGCGAGAGAGTGAAAAGTAGGTTAAAGAAGGCATTCGGAGGCAGAAGATGGACCGTAGAAGAGCATATTTATCAGTTGTTCAGTGAGAAGAGATAGGCTGGACAAACCCAGGGACAGTATGCAGCGGCTATGCTGGCTAAACATAACAAATTAATTGAAAAGATTAGAGAAACTGTAGACCCAGAGCAGGTAACGGACAGATAGTTCTTAGGAACTATCTGGAAGGTTCAATTGACGAAGCAAAGTGGGAGGAAGGAGGGTTTCCCATATGAACGATCGTTTGTTGAGTGTGCTCAGGACCTTGTGGATATGAGCTCCCGAGGGGAAGAGGCTCATGAGTCAGAATGGACCAGAGTCGTACCCAGTCAGCCCTGGGTGAGGTCAACTCAGTGGAAGAGAACCTACACGGGATGGGAGAAGGCCGCATCGAGAGAAATACCACATTTGAAGGAGATTGTTCACAAGTTGAACGTAATATTCATTTCTCTTATTGTCCAAAAAAACATGAACGACTGCTCTAAAAGACTCCCATGCTTCTTTTTCAAAGCCCTGTAAAAGTGAATCAAAGTTTTGGTCCTTCTCTCTTAGAATCTCTCTTATTTCAGGTCCGATAAAGATTCCTTCTTTTATTTTGGCATCGTGGGGAAAATTACTTCGCAGGTATTTTAATACTGGTCCATCCTTGTTGAGAGCCTTCACAAAGTTTTTAATTAGTACCAATTTAATATGTAAAGGTGATAGAAGAATTTTTGGGGAATTTACTAGAGGAAGGTGCTTGACGTTCTTTTCTCCAGGATTCAGGCTTAGTCTTGGATTCCAATATTTTTTTATGTAATATAAAGATCTAGCCCCACTATCCCACTCACACAAAAAACAACAATAATAGGTGCAGCCCATTTGTAGATCCAACACCATCGATATGACTTTTAGATCACCACAAATCTGCCATTTGTGCTCTGAGTATGATATAGCATCTAAAATTAATTTCATATGTTTCTTTAGAATGCACAGCATGACATAACAGAATCGATGGTTGTATGTTACCATTATGGAGAAGAACAGCTTTTAAACTCAATTTTGAGGAGTCTATAAACAGCCGCCATTCCTGTGGATGGTATCCAATGTTCAAAGCGTTCATCAAGCCATTTATGTTATTACAAAATGCAAGTTGGTTTTCGTAATTTGAATTAGGGTATCAAGTTCTTCTGACGATTTCTGTATAAACTGATTTTGACATCCGGTTGAAGCAAATTCCATTGCTTAAGCCTTGGTCCCAGTAATTCCACTTTATCTTTTGCCAAATTTAAATCTCGTATAAGGTCACTGAGTTCATCTGGCGAAATTTTACGAGGTTCGTCACAAACAATATTGTCATCCGAAAACTGTGACGATTGTGAGGATGTAGGCTCATTGTAGTCAACTTCCATAAAATTAATCTCTCTTCAGAATCTTACTGATACTCTTCGGGAAGTCGAGGAACAGGTAAATTGGTTCAGTGTGGTACAGGTCGCGATACAGAGACTACATCAGGGTTAGCACGCTTTGTTTTTTTTTCTCGATATACCGTACTGGATGGCTAGAGTCAAGCAGAAGTAACAGTCATTTGAATGTCTGGTAGGTTCCCCCCACATCACTGGAACACCAAAAGGCAATGAACGTTTCTTTTTGTTTAGCCTCTAAATCAAATTTGTGGAGCAAGTTGTGCAACAAAAATGTAGTACCCACAATTTTTCTTAGTTTTTAATTTTAATTCCAAAATAATGGAAGTAAGCAGTTTCTAAACATTGAGTTATTGAGCATCTTTGGTTAATATGGGTCACCTTACCACATATGTAGTAAAAATTGTCTGGACTATTAACACACTTACGTGACATAATGAAAACTGTAGATTTTTCACTATAAATTACAACAAAAGAAAACGAAGACGATTTCACGTTTTACTTGGTTAACAAAAAAACATTCAGCTTTAGATGCAACAAATAAATAAGAAATAATAAAATTTCCGTGGGTAACCCCTAAATAGTTGGAATTATCATCATTAATGTGATAAATCTATCGCACTACCCGCTTTATATCAAATATGCCACAAATTAGCAATAAGAGCTAACTATGAATTTTAACTAATAAATTTATCTTCAGCGAGTGAAATACTATCAATATAGTATATTTTCATGTAAAAGGCAAATTTGATGTGGATCAGTATAATTAAAGTTAATTGTTTTAATTTTATTGGTTTTACACATTTAAATTGATATTACAAAAAAATTTGTTGTTCCCTGTAACCATTTAATAATTTTTTTTTTCATTATCACAATGAGGTACTGTATATTAGTAATGTAATCGATTCATTAAGTGTTTCCTTTTTTCTTGTTTAATAAATGAAACATTTCAGAATAAGTAGAATTAAATGAGATAAATAGAAACAAATTTTTGAAATATTAAACATTCAACAAATTGTTTATCACGCTTTAAATGAAAGTAGGGATAATATTTTGTGCAAAGAGAAAAATAGAATCCATGGCTGTACTTTTACTGAATGAAATAAATATTTTGACTTTATCGCTATTTGAATAAGAGAAAGACTTATGAATTTCTAGAGGAATAAAAAATACATGAGAACACAAACACTTTCAAAAATATATATATATATATATATATATGATGTGAACTCAAAGACACAATAAATTGGTGATGAGGATTAAACCTGAAAATAATGCCAGTCTGAAACTTAACCTTCAACATTTTCAATAAAGGTAATTTAATGTACATAATTCTACATTAGTTTTAACTTACGGATCGGAAACCTGGCCTCTGTCCAGGGCAGATGCCAATAGTTTACTGCTCTTCGAATGAAAAATATTAAGGATATATGGAGCAGTTAGAGTTGGCGATCAATTTAGACTCAGGCAGAATGCAGAGATACATCGGATGTATCAGGTGCTAGACGTGGTTCAGTTTATAAGAATAGCTAGGCTTAGATGGGCTAGACATTTGGCCAGACTGGAGGACAACGCTACTCATAAGAGACTGCTATTTGGGTATGTTGACGGAAAAAGGAAACGCGGACGGCCACGATTAAGATGGCCAGACGAGGTCGAGAAGGATGCAGGTAGCATTGATGGATCCAGAGCTTGGGGGACCTTGGCACAGGACAGAGAAGAGTGGAGGCGACGCCTTGATGCCGCCAAGACCCATACTGGGTTCTAGAGCCAGTGTTGTTAATGTACATAATTCAGAATGAATGAAACACAATTTGCCAAATTCTTGCAAGCATTTTGTAAACAGCTGGAAGATTTTTTAAAATAATTTAACTACACAGTTACCTCCTGAGGTACAAGATAACCCAAATTATTCAAGTATTACTCCATTTGAGTAATATGAGAAATATTTAACTTTAATTTAGAAAGATTCAATTACTGTAGGATGAAGGGAGTTATATTTAAATTAAATAGCCATGTTACTTTGTCTTTCAATTGGGTATACACATTACAATAACTTGATGGCATTTTGGGTCCAGAGAAACATCGACAAAATCTAGATTTTGACGATTTAATTAAGGCATTCAAAACCTTGTTAATCCTGAAGAAAAATATCATGGTATCTCTAAATTGAAAAAATATATATGTTTACCAGAAGGAGAACCAAAATATTTCAGAATAAGTAGCTACATTTCGGTGTGAACTGGCTGAATGTGAATGTGATAAAACCGTTTCAATTGAGTGAATACCTAAAATAACTCAGAATGTCTGGCCAGAGATCCAGAGAACCACAGCAACCTATTTTAATTGAAGAGACTCCACCACAGCCTACTGATGTCCAAGAGCCTGCCAAGGACCAATTACTCCTTCCTTGGCTAGATGTCTTTGCAAAGGTGTATACTTAAAAAGTGCATTTAATTTTTTTCAAATAAAAAATGAGAAGAAAATCAAAAGAAAAGACCGAAGAGGAAAGAAAAATAATTGTGCATTTACATAATGAATGTAGATTACTTAGAACATCGCCAAAATTCTGAATAGACCTGAAAAAAATTTACTTTATATAAATGTGCTAAAGTGTATGAATACTTTTGACTGATGTTTTTCAAATATTGTTTATACGAAAATTTGCCTAAAAATTCAGAAATCTATTTATTGGTTACCATTAAGTTACACATTAAATGGTGATTTTATTGTTTTATCAATCCCGTTAAATAATACCAACATTTGTTATTTTTCGAGAATCATATAGGTGTATGAATAATTTCGACTCTGACTGTATATATAAAACCAACACTGGGATATTGTATATACATACATATATATATAAATATATATATATATTTTTTTTACTTACTGATTTGATCCATCACTTCTTGTTTTAAAACAGAAATTTATAGTAGAGAAAACCTAAACAACACCGGACACTTCATAACAGCAGCAGAGATTGCCCGGCTTCTGCAACCTCCTCTTTGCCTTTGTATTTGTGCTCTGTGTTCGTTTAGTGAGGAGTCGTTCCATTAGTGAGAACTGTCAGGGGTTATTTAGCATTCGCAATGGTACCTGGTTCGTATCGTCCAGATTGGTTTTTATAACATCTTTGAAATTTATTTGCGGCTTGAGCGAAGTGATGGCATCCGCCAAATGGTGTAAAAAACAAATGGATATGAATCATAATACAGTTGTTGATTGGAACAACAAATTAAGGGAAGTTTGTGTAGAAGTATTAGCGGAACATAAGCAAAACAAATCTGTGGTCCTCAAAAAATAGTTGAGATAGACGAGAGCTATCTTAATACTAGAAAACACCACGCACACACACATATATATATATATACACATTTTTTACTTACTGATTTGATCCATCACTTCTTTTCGTTTAAAACAGAAATTTATATACGAGAATGTTATAGTTAGTGGATTTTGCCCATGGAAAACTCATATAATATATAAATCTCATGTAACACACATTTATACATTTGTTATTAACACATGAGAACACAAGTTGATATTTTTATCGTCATATGAATACATAATTCTTTCGAGGCCAGTGCCATTACAATATGAACTGCCTGTGTATAATTATTATTGTATTCTGACACCCCCCCTTAATTTCAAATCCCTTTAATACAAAAGATAAAAAATAAAAATGAACTACACTTTAAATCGCAAAAAAATAAAATTACAATAAACCATAAAATAAATTAAAATTTTCACTAAATATATAGTCATCATGATTTTAAATTAAGTTCATCACAAAATTTATTAAACTTGTTTTTTCCCAATGGCTTGGTGAGGATATCAGCAATATTATCTTCAGTTGCAACGCATTTTGGAGTAATTATCTTGTTCTTGATGAGATCCCGGATACAATGGACCTTGATATCGATGTGCTTGCAGCGCTTGTATTTTCATGATTTTCAATCATTGATAGGGCACTTTTATTGTCCATGAAAAGACTACCATTACATCTCATTATAGCTCAGTGGCAGCCATGGACGCAGCGTAGTATTCGGCTTCAGCAGTGGATAGAGCTACAGTTGGTTGCTTCTTTGATCCCCATGAAAACAAGTTTCCGCCAAAGAAAAATGCCTTACCGCTGACACTCTTACGGTCGTTCTTATCGGCTGCCCAATCAGCATCACAAAAAATCAACGCCTTCTTGCTACCACCATCTTTGGTTTTAAATACCCTCTTAGTAACAATGGCATTGCATCATTTTGGCAGGTGTGAAATCTGCCATATACCAAATTTAGTAAGAGCTTGGAGCTCATTATCTATGGCTTCTTGCCAACCTAGAGCAATAGCTTCCTGGAAATTAACAGGGTCTTTATTATCTGAGTATGCACTGAAACCTCCATGTAGAACATAATCTTTTAAATAATTAGGAGGTTTTATTTGTCTTTTGGAAGTCACCTTTGGAGGTTGAACAGGAGACGTTTTGTCATCTTGATCAAGGTCTACTTCAACTGGATGAGGTTCAAATTTTGTGGTATTAGAGGAGGCATCAACAACTTCTGAGTATTTCCTATCTGATTCGTCAAATGTCACATTTCATCAAGTAAACAACACCAAAATGGGAATAATTATCTACTATAGATAAATAAAAACGCTACCCGTCAATGGTGTAGTGGTTGGAAGGCCCCAAAACGTCACAATGCAGTAACTCACCAACAGGATGTGATCTAGGATTCATTTTTTCTTTGAACGGTTGACGCCTTGCTTTCCCTTTTTCACAGGTGTCGCACATATCTTTGCTGAAAGGCAAACCCATGAGTTGCAAGCTATGTCGGTTACTGTGACCTAGCCTCAAGTGCCACATAATGGGATCTTCTTTGCTGCTGGAATAACAAGATAAACCTTTACATAATTTAAAATTACTAAGAAAAAGATTAGCTCTCTGTAAGCATGGTATTTGTCAGTCTTGCACACAAATTTTTAATAAAAATAACTTTACAACCAGCTTTTATCATTTTTTGAACAGAAAGTAGATTGTTGGAAAGTTCATTAATTAATAAACATACAACACCTCTGGACTTTGTATAATTACAATTCCCACATTTTCAGCTAAACTCTTATTCACTGCAGAGATACCTGTTTTGGTCCATGGTTCACAGCCATCATTATTTAATATTTATAATTAAATTTAATTACGGTTGCCCTCAAAGGGGGAGCGTAAGCGATAGGGTGCACATAATTGGATCCGATCCTATCAGTTGCGAAGTTGGGTTAAAAACACGAATGACTGAAATACATGTAGGAAGTGCCTCAATAGGATCCGGCATCACTGCCTCCGACGGACTATTCTTGAAACCTCCCCATAATACCATATACCAAAAAGCGTTTACTTTGTATTAACTATTATATATTTTTCGGGATTTACTTAATTATGGATCTTCAATTGTTCAGCTACAGGCAGCTATTTTTTTCAAAGGAGTTAATGTGAAAATATTGAAGAAAGTAAGAGTAATTATTTTATAATACTGCTATTTTGCATGCTCTTGAGATTCAAAGATAATCCCAATTCAAGAATTGTTGGTTATAACATATTAATCTGAAAATTATGATGTTTAGTGAAGGCATAAGGTATTTAATAAACTTTATTATTTTTTTTCAAATATATATTTTATTTGATACATAGAAAATAGGAATGACTAAGAGGAACAGGGAGTGAGGGATTCTGAGAACTCAGGCAAGTAAACAATTCCGATCGTTTTATTGTGAGTACCAATTCTACTGTGATTTCAAGTAAATCAGGCCGTTCTGTTTTGAGGGGTCAACAGTTGCTAGCAGGTCGCCGAATACTAGAAAACAACAACTATCTGGCTTACCTGTCATTCTGAGCGTCTTGGAACTTTATTTACTCAACATCCATCTGCAAAGTCGTGATTGTTGGGAAATATGTTAAATATAAATATATGTGAAATAAAAATGGCCTCAGATGAATCAGAATGCCTTAAAAGGTATTTTAAACTGTTGTTCTTTATGATATTTAACTTTAATAATGCTTAGTTATATGTTAAACATAAATAGTTATATGTTACATATAACTAAAAATATGTAAACACATATGAATCCGAGTCCTAGTGATGATTTTTTAAATTTTGTTTCATCTAAACAATGTGCTAGAATATAAAATTATTCTGACAATTCTGATGTTTTTAATAAACATAAGGTATTTAATAAACTTTATCAATTTTAATAACATTTTTTTTTAAACATATATTTTATTTGATACATTGACAGGTTTATTAGAATGTATCTATACAATTTAATCTCTGATTTCATTAAAATCTTTAAAAATGCCTGTATGTAATTGTTTTTTAAATAAAAAGAGGTCATTCAACACAATAGGGAATGTTTAAATTTTAAATTATGTGATATTATGGCCGTATCCAATATTATAAAGGCATTAGAAAATTATATATGATAGAATATAGCCAATATATAAAATTACAATATTATTTTGAATAAATAAGTCACATATTTAAAACAACGCAGATGTTAAGTTAACTCCTGGTTTCGCCATTTCATTATCTACAATTGATTAGAAACAAATGATTTTATAATGTGAAATTCCTGCCTGAATGACTAAATCCTTCGGATGAGACTGGATAGGATCGGATCCATAACCCCTCAATGAATTTATCCAAACTGGAATCCCTTTAAGTATAATACTGAGTGTTACCATTAATCCAACCCACAGGAATTTAAATAAAAATCCACTCAATGTGTGCAGTGCAAGAGATTTCACAGCTTAGCAAAGTGTGAAGACTTAATCAACCTTCTCTTAGAGACACAAACCAACAAGTCCATATTCTTTAAATGCCTTCACAATGGGACTTTACACTAAAAATTGTTGATCCAAATATCATTACCACCAGCACAGGAAACTTAATCACACCTTGGTTCATAGAGATCTTATGACCACAGAGAAAGATGAAGATACACCGGAAAAGGAAATTAAGTTTTTCATTGGTTTCGGTTCTAGCCAGCAGTTCTCATATTCTAACAACAATGTTCTCCTCGGTACAGTTCCCCCTCCTATTCTGCAAGTTAAGATATGTTGTCTAGTTAAGGAAATTGGAGCTAGAATTCGCTCTTCAAAGATTGGAATATCTAGCCTCACATATTCACCATTGCCAACACAACTTGTCAAAAGTTCCATTAAACACTCGGTGTGTTCTAAGCACTTATATTAAGGACAAGGATTTTATGATGTTTAACCCTCTGGTCATAGATCATTTAACATCCAAATTACCAAATGTCACTCTTCCAAACTATATATAGTTTGGTGAACCAAAGTCAATTGACATTTTTCATCAAATAATTCTGAGCGCTGTTAGACCCTTCGATGTTCTTTTGTACTTTATTTCAACCACATTCCTGGTCACGGGCTCCATAAAAAAACCCTTTTAGAGCTACCCAGGATCCTGAAGGAATATGCTCAACTTTATCCAGTTTTCAACGTATGGGGTATCTTCAGGGTGGGCAGCAGAACAGATATAGAGAACATTGATGAGGCTTTTCACATGTATGATGGGCTATTATATTCTGTTTTTATAGTCCCAGTTTATACTGATTTAAAATTACTAGAGAGGACATCGATGAGGCTTCTCAGCTTTATGACGGGCTGTTATATGTCTTTTCATAGTTCCATATTCTGTTGATTTATAATCACAGTGAGGACATTGATGAGGCTTCTCACCTGTATGACGAGCCATAACATGTCTTTTCATAGCTTCAGATCTTACTGATTTATAATCACAGTGAGGACATTGATGAGGCTTCTCAACTGTATGCCGGGCCATAACATGTATTTTCATAGTTCCTGATTCTGCTGATTTATAATCACAGTGAGGACATTGATGAGGTTTCTCACCTTTATGACGGGCTATTACATGTCTTTTCATAGCTTCAGATCTTGCTGATTTATAATCACAATGAGGACATTGATGAGGCTTTACACCTGTATGACAGGCCATTACATGTTTTTTCATATATCCACAGTCTGCTGATTTGTAATCGCAGTAAGAACAGACATAAGGCTTCTCACCTGAATGACGGACCTTTATGTGTCTTTTTATACTTCCAGATTTTGCTGATTTATAATCACAGTGCGGACATTGATGAGGCTTCTCCCCTATATGACGGGCTAATATATGTCTTTTCATAGTTCCAGATTCTGCTGATTGATAATCACAGTGAGGACATTGATGAGGCTTCTCACCTGAATGACGGGATATAACATGTATTTTCATAGCTCCAGAGCTTGCTGATTTATAATCACAGTGAGGACATTGATGAGGCTTCTCACCTGTATGACGGACCATTATATGCTTTTTCATAGCTCCAGATTGTGCTGATTTATAATCACAGTGAGGACATTGATGAGGCTTCTCACCTGTATGACGGGCCATTACATGTCTTTTCATAGTTACAGATATGGCTGATTTATAATCGCAGTGAGGACATTGATGAGGCTTCTCACCTGTATGACGGGCCATCACATGTGTTTTCATATTTCCAGATTGTGCTGATTTATAATCGCAATAAGGACATTGATAAGGCTTCTCCCCTTCATGACGGACCATTATATCTTTTTTCATAGTTCTAGATTGTGCTGATTTATAATCGCAGTGAGGATATTGTTGGGACTTCTCACAGCCTTGGGAATTATCTTCATATTCTGAAAGCAATAGATTAGAATTAGAACAAGTAATTAAAGCATTAGTAAAAATCTTTAATAAATGAAGTAACATCTAGGTCATTGAGTTTATTAAACATTTAGTGATTCATAAAACCATTCAATATTTCTTGGAACAGTTCTTTTTTAACAAACCACCAATACTATTTTATTTATAATCTACACTGAATCAATAATTGACCCATCGAGTTCTGTTTCTTTAAATATGACATATGATATTGGAACCTTCTTAAACATAAGGGATGACATTTTAATAATGATTAAAATAAATCAGAAAATTTAGGCTGTTTCAGTTATGATTAAGAAGATTTTGGAGACTCACTGCAAAGATAAGAAGGAAATAGATTCCAAAATCTTGATTTAGAACTTCTAGGTTGAGGCACTAATAGTTTAAATCCATTGTGGAGCAAATAGAAATACAATACTGCGAAATTAGAAGATATAATGCTGGTACATTGTGCTGAGTCTATTACTGATATAGAAAGGAATTTAAAGAACATATTTGTGGAAGAAAATGGTCAGGGTGGATGTCAATAAATATCTCTTAAATTGGAAGAAATGCTGATTAAAGAGCCAACGTTTCGACCCACTTTCCAGGTCTTCTTTAGTGCTAAATATGCAAAATACAGACAATTGAAAATTACTAAATTATTTAAAATTACTACATTATGGTAAATATTAAAGTTAAAATGTATAAATATCAACAGTATTATTAACAAAGTGACAGGAAGGTAGTACAAATAGTAATAAAGAATAAGGTAATAAATATTAAAATAAAAATACATAAGTTATTTTATTTTATTTGTTACTAATTTTTAAATATTTTTATTTGAAAAGAAAAGATATGTCCAGGACCCGGGTCTTCCAGATAGCTAGTCTGGGACTCTACCAACTGAGCCAACCTGGCTGTATCAGGCTCGCTCCCCGGCCATGGTCATATCCTTTCTTTTCACTAATCCTAAGCCCCCCCTGTTCTCGCATTTTGCGAAATATATGAGGGGAAGAATGTTCTTTGAGCATTATTTAAATTTGGATCTAGTAATTCATTCACTCAATGAAAACCTATTTCCAGTCGTTTTTTGGCATATAACTTTATTATGTGGATACGTTTCGACTAATTTGTCATTTACAATCCATCAAGAACTTCATTAACATCTCAGAAGAGTTATAAGTCATCTTTTTCTGTAAATTATTAATTACATAAATCACAACAATATAACAAGTCGAAACGTATCCACATAATAAAGTTATATGCCAAAAAAACGACTGGAAATAGGTTTTCATTGAGTGAATGAATTATTAGATAATGCAATCCAGTTTACATCCTTTCAAAATTGGATCTAGTTGATTTACGTCATTATAATTTATTTTATTTTATTTGTTTTATTATATTTTTATTTGAAAAGAAAAGATATGTCCAGGACCGGGACTCGAACCCGGGTCTTCCAGATCTGGAAGACCCAAGTTCGAGTCCTGGTCCTGGACATATCTTTTCTTATCAAATTAAAATACATAAGTATTGGAAGGGATGGAAGAGTGCACAGCCAAGTGGGAAGAATTGAAATTAGCACGTGGTTCTCAGCTGGCCTCATCGGGGGGAAGAAGAAGAAGAAAATACATAAGTATCAAGGTATCTGAGTAGTAGAAAATAAAGATGAGGAGAGAACCTGAGATATATATAGGAAATAATAAAAAAAAAATAAACAATACAGTAAGTAATAAATCAAGTAATAAAAATGGAGGCATACGGTA
This sequence comes from Troilus luridus, assembly GCA_964056705.1. NCBI lineage: Eukaryota > Metazoa > Arthropoda > Insecta > Hemiptera > Pentatomidae > Troilus > Troilus luridus. Next base: position 200,063,756 of record OZ057412.1, read on the forward strand.
ATAAAAATGAGAAATTCAGTTAACTAATAATGGGGACGATAATGCATACAAATTGTTAATGAAATATTATGAAGGATAGTTGTATATGAGAAATAATTTATGTAAAATTGTATAAAAAGTGCGATAAGTTACAATTGATGGATTGTATTAGACTAGTATAAATGTAAAAAGGCAATAATTTTTGTTGTTAAGTAAAAATATAATTAAATAAAAATGGTAAGTTAAGATGAAAACTGATGAATGCCCAAAGTAATGATAAATAAAGGTGAGAAATAAACGCCTTACAGAAATTGTAAGAATGTAATAATGATGGATTGAATTGGTCAGGGGATTCACTCAATGATAACACAAAAAATAAACAACTTATTTTTTATTAGTTGTGCCAACGTTTTTGAATGCACCCTGACCAAATCAATCCATCATTTGAATTATCCAGTCATGGTTTTTATATGTTTGTGTAATGTTTCTGGAAATGAGGGAAAGAAAATAGAATAGAGAAAAGAGGGATGGAGAAAGAGTAAATTAGTGGAGAAAAGAAAAGAAATTACCTGTCGTGTGGGGGGGGGGGGCCCGGTGTAAGTCCATCACTAGTTCTAATTACATAAAACTGCTCAAACAGGCTTGAAGGAATGAGGCGTAGGTAAACCTCCCACCCCTTTCACTTGGTATAAAAAAAAACTGCCATTACATAAGGGACTAATCTACGTGATAAAATTAGGGAAAAATAGATGAAAACAAAAAATTAAAACTGTAGGGGCATTTTATAAATTAGTTAGATGAAAAAATCTTGTAATTTGTAAATACATTTTTACTTTAATTTTTTATTTTGTTAAATATTGGTAAAATAGAGAAACTAATAGCAGTGTTTTGAACCTTAAAAATATGAGTAAAAGGGGGTGGTATGAATAAAAGGAGATGATGGAGTAAAAAAGGGGGTATTAATAGGTGACAGGTAAAGTATTAACAAGAGCCATTGAGGTACCTTCAGGTAGTTAAGTGTCCCTTAGGGTTTATTACCTTTACTTTCAAGACAAGGCGGTTGTCGGGAAGCAGCAGTCAACTCAAGATGACGGAACTGGATGGAGCGATGGTCAAGAATTAGCAAGTCACATATAGCGCCCCCCTTTCTTTTTAAGTAGTTTTATAAGCTATATTCGTAACCATGATCAGCACAAATAAATACAATCTTAATAAATTTATTATTTAATAAACAGCTCCTGGTCAGTCAACCACGTTAACTCTTGAAGAAGAGAGGGATATATCTCTAATTTATTAATGATATAAAATTACTATATATTAACCCTTTAGCGACCGAATACGGCCGAGTCAGAGCGGACTAGACTGAGTGGTAGAAATGTCAAACACGCCTGCTGAACCGATTACTTTTTGACTCTGAAATCATGTTTTTTTATTTAATTCCTTATGGTTTCCCATCATCCTTTTTGATCTGGACTTTGGACCGGCACTGGTGGATTTAAAAACACTTGTTTTTTTAAATACTATATATTATAATACTATATATGAAGGCCTCTAACATTAGAACTTGAGTACCGTGCCATGGTCAGGTATACCTCTGTATTTCAATCTGAAGTTCTTGCTATAAATTACAGTGCACGGTCACTACTGGAAAAGCGGCTGTCAAGAAGGAAGATTACATTCTCCACAGACAGTCAAGCTACCATAGGTGAACTGAGCGGGCACAGCACTAACTCATGGATTGTCTGGGATTGCTATGCAGTTCTAAACAAACTGGCTGAGGACAACAGGGTTAGTATTGTGTGGGTTCCTGGGCACTCTGGTATCCCTTACAATGAAGAAGCTGATAGACTAGCCAGACTAGCATCGGACAGTATCCCCTGCACTCGTGCGGTCTATTAAATATGATTTAATTAATGCTATTAAATAGGGAGGGAAATTGTAAAGTCAGTTTGAATATTAGCCCATTATGCCAGATATTGCCGAAAGCTTTGCACGTCGAGTAATATGTTGTTTATTATACCTCTCTGTGATGTGGTCGGTCAGTCTGCCTAATTGAGGTATACCGAAAAGCTGGTGTCTGAAACCAAATTGTTCATTTATAAAGATTTAATTATTTTTAATAAATTTATTTAATCTTTGATATTTTCTTTTTTCTGCTATTTTACCTACATCGCATAATAAACTAATGGGTCTGTAGTTTTCTACAAGTTTTTTATCCTTTTTAGGTTTAGGAATTCCTTTAATTATAGCCATTTTCCATATCTGTGGGTAGCATTTTAATTTTAGCATTAAATTTATCAAATGTACCAGCTGTGTGATTCCTGTCGGTGGTAACTTTTTTGAGTATATCGGAAATATTGCTTCATTACCGGGTGCTTTTTTTCGTATTAATTTTTTTGAAAATTTTATAAATTTCTGAATAGTTGCACAGTGCATTTTGGGGGGATATCAATATTTTGGTTTAATTTTCTTTTCATTTCTCTATTTATTCTTGTGGCATGGCCATTGGTTACTAAATTATTGTTTTGATTACTTATTTTTATATCAGATTTGCTTTCCCAGGAGGAGAAAATTCAGTACTATTTGAATAAGTGAGAGGTGGATAATGATGTGCTTTGCCTTTTTTGAACATTCTGTGTATCCTCCAGAGTTCATCGGTTGTTTTGACTTTAGTGAGCTTTTTGTTCCAATTGATAGATATGTAACCATTAATTGTTTCTCTCTATATAATTATTGTTATCTTATTGCTATTTTTTTTGTAAAAGCAAAAACTTACCAGTTGATTCAGTTTCAATTGTCATTTCTTCCTTGATAGAAACATTCCAGTTATTTATACCTGAAAGTTAAGAAAAATCACAGGATTAACTCAAACTATTTCAAAAATATAAAATTACTAGAAATTATTAAATTATTCGAAAGATGTAAATATTTTAAATTGAAACCAGTAAGCAACAAAATATGTTCAACAAATGGAATATAATTGTTGTGAAAATATTATTTACTAACAATAATTTTCTTGTTAAAAAAAAACTTAAAATATAATAATTTTATGCAATATTTTTCTCACCATAATAAAGCTGCTCTTTCATTTCTTCTTTAATATTAACTGTAGGAACTATAACAAAATAAAATAATTAAAAATTGTAAGTAACAATTTTTCTTTTCGCCTTCATTCTTTCATTTAATTACACTGGTCGACAAGGTTTTCTTCATAAGAAATCTGATTAGTGAATCTAATGCAGTTTTTCATACTGAATTCAGAAATGTAGCCAGAATTTTTCCATCAGGCACAGTTTTTTTGAGACAGTTTAAAATCTGATTTTAGCGTGTTTTTTAACCTGTCATATGTATATATCATTTTATCCAAGCTACATTTAAGGAAATTTTATTTGTAATATTATGCAAAAGCACCATAAAACAAGGCTGTGCAAGTTCATTCATTTTTGGACATGCACAGATCTGTTCATCTAGCATAGTGATGTGTCATAATTCAGCTGACTGTGAGTTTGTTCAATAGTGAAATATTTCCTTCCTTTCTTTTCGGAAATGTATTGTGCATGTAGTGCTTTGTTTTTTCATCATTCCAAGAAAGTGTGTAATAAATCATGTAGATAGTTTCTGCTATATTTGTGGTGAGCTGACCTTCAAGTCTCCGAGGCGAAATTTGACCCCACTCATAAAGAAGTGTTATCAACATTACTTTGGCCGTCAGACTGGTGATTTTGATAAGAGATGGGCCCCAAATACATGCTGTGTTTCGTGTTTTAGATTGCTGACTGGGTGGAAAAATAGTACACATTGTATGCCATTTGCAATTCTCATGATTTGGAGGGAACCGAAGGATCATTCAAGTGATTGTTGTTTCGGATTTAAATCTGTCTTAACAGCAAGCTCAAGGTTTAACTTCCAGACTCAAAGGGTGGAATCTACTCCAAAAAGACTGAAAGAAGAGAAGAAATTAAGAGAGCAGCGATCCCATATGTAAAAGGCACAACAGAGAAAATAGCTAAAGTACTGAAGAAGTTTAATATAGGAACGATATACACCACAGACAGGAAGATAGGTCAGGTTTTGCCGAATCCAAAAGACAACTTAGGACTCAGGACATCGGGGATATACAACATTCCATGCTCCTGTGGTAAGGAATACATTGGACAAACGGGAAGGCTGATATCCACAAGGCTGACAGAACACATTAAAAGTGTGGAGAAAATGGACAGCAAAACATCGGCTTTAGCAGAACATTTCACTACTACTAACCACGCCATAGAATTCGATAAAATCAGAGTAGTTAAGAAATGTAGCAAGGCCACAGAAAAGAAGATACTGGAAGCCATAGAAATAGTTAAACACCCGGAAAACTTCAACAGGGAGGACGGGTACAAATTAAGTAAACTATGGCTCCCTAACATAGAACAGAGGAAAGACAATCAACAAGAACAACAAATTAACCTAGCAGCGACAATCAAGCCGAACTCCAGCCTATCAGAGCCCAAGCAATCAGAAACCAGCCAATCACAGGCATGGAAAAACAGACTCCGACCCCGGACCCGAAAAAACCCGATCGACTAACGGAAGGAACCGATGAATCACGAGTGGACCCGAGTGGCTACTATATAAGGCCATCTGCTGAGGCGGGTTAGCTGGACATCTTCAGTCTTAATTAAGCCTTGAGGAAGTCAGCAGCATGTCTGGCGAAACGTTGGCAGAAAATTCACCTACACGGTCTAAACCAGAAGAAACGACTGAAGTTTTTTGTATAAATAGTGGCCGTGGAAACTTGAAAGAGTATTTAAGAATATGTAGTTATCATGGCCACCATAGTGATTTCAAGGACTGCTTCTCTGAAGAAAATGGTATTGTGTTTTATATGTTTATGGAATATATTTCTTCAGTTATGGAAACTCTTGGGGCTCAACACCGGCCAGATAAGTTGCGACTATTCATAGATTTGTCTAAAGTTAGTTTGAAGACTGTGCTGCTACATATTGGCAATGAACGTCCATCAATACCTGTATAGCGCATGCCACTGATATGAAAGAGACATATCAAAATATGAAACTAATTTTAGATAAAATACAATATGGAAAAATGAATGGAATATGTGTGGTGATTTAAAGATCATTCCTTTATTGCTTGGTTTGCAACTTGGGTTTACCAAATTTTGCTGTTTTTTGAGCCTCTGGGACAGCAGAGATAGGAAGTCTCACTGTTACAAAATCATAGCCTATAGGTGAATTTCTTATCCCTGTCCAGAAAAATGTGTCATATGTTGTTACCTGAAAAAATATTGTTACCCCCATTGCATATTAAGTTAGGGGTAATGACAAATTTCGACAAAGCTATGGATAAACAGTCTTATGGATTCTTGTACTTGAAATCGAAATTCCCTAAAGTCAGTGATGCTAAACTGAAAGAAGAAATTTTTATAGGACTACAAATCTGGTCATTAATGGGTGACGAGCAATTCAAAGGACTGCTAAATCCACTGGAGAAAGCAGCCTGGCAGTCTTTCAAAAGTTTATGTTTCGATTTTCTTGGAAACCATACAGCAGAAAACTATCGCGACATAGTGACTCATCTTCTGCATTCTTATAAAGCTATGGGATGCAACATGTCTTTAAAAATTCACTTCTTGGACTCTCACTTAGACTTCTTCCCCGAAAATCTTTGAGCTGTCATCGATGAGCACGGTGACCGTTTTCATCAGGAAATTTCTACTATGGAAAAGAGGTACCAAGACAAGTGGAGTTCCAATATGCTGGCTGACTACTGTTGGACCAAAAAAAGAGACACTCCAGATGCAAAATATGGCCGAAAATCACTATCTACCACTACCTAGGTAAGTCAGAATGGGTAGTTATAATTTTGAGTTAGATCAATTTTTTTTTCGAATATTATAAAAATTCGAATGAATATCACACAAAACTCCTGGCCGATAGAGAAAAACTAAAGTTATATTTTAATTCATTAAGTTCATTTTTGTCGACCAGTGTTATTTAAACTAGTAAATGTAATTATAAATATTAATAACTTGAGAAAAATGTATATTAATTCTTCTAAAGGGAAGAAGGTAGAGGGAGATTTGATTAACAAATAGACCCAAGTAAAAATAAATAAAATACAACATAAAAAGGTTAATACAATACATTTTTCTAACCTTCACCCGGGATAAGCAGCTCACTTTCCTGTTTCAGATAAAACATTCACCTGCAGGTATAAAGTGATTTGATTTTATCCATCCTAATACCAGGTGGGACCCCAAGCTCATATTTTTGACTCTCCTTAAGTCAAAAACAAAGTTATGCTCACGAGGGTTTAGGAAATTTATCCTCAGACTATATGTAACATGAAGAGTACAGCGCTAATGAATTTCATGTACAAAATGAATCACTGTGGCTTAATTTTTTTCCACAAAACGAGGATGGGGTCCCGGAACGACCCCACTTAATAGTTACTGTTAGCCTTATTTCAGATCGCCGAAGTTACAGACTGTGCCTTTTCAGGCTATTTATATAATTTCCTAGAAAAATATTTGCAGTCACAGTGTCAGTTTGCCGGTGTGGGTTCCAATTACTGCCATAATTATTTAAGTTAAGTAAATTCGTAAAGCAGCGACTTCCTGCCCTCCTGTATCGTTTAATAACATCCCTCTAAGTCCTGTAGAACAGATCCGGTACTTAGGACTACACCTTAACAAACACTTAACTTGGAATCCTCACACTAGACTGAAACAACAAGAAACAGCTCGCCGTTTCAGGCTACTTCAACATTTACTAGATAAACGCTCTAAGCTCCCAATTAACTACAAGAGACTCATATACATGACAATCATTAGACCCATCTGGACTTATGGAATAGAGCTTTGGGGCTCCACTAAGCCATATAATTCCTCTCGTATTCAATCCTTACATTCCAAAATATCCTTCGGAAAATCCTTAATGCTCCTTACTTTGTTACGAACAAAGTAATCCATAATGACCTTAACGCCCCGTTTATTGCTGATTTGGCCCGAATCCGATATCAATCTTTTCATGACAAACTTCATTTCCACTCAAACCCACTAGTTTCAAACCTCGCAACCTCTTCAATTCCTGATAATCCTCTGAGGCGTCTGAAAAGTAGATGGCCTCGTGACCTACTAAGCTGAACATTTTATTTGAGTACTACCACTGTGTAGTTTCTCAACTTGTCTTCATGTCAATGTATTCAGTCATTTTATTTACTTGTTGTATTTTGTATACAGTTGTAAATTTCAATAAATAAATTTAAAAAAAAAAAAAAAGTTAAGTAAATATTTTTTGGAAGTCGTTCAAGCTTTGGTGTTCTTTTTTTGCAATTCTCTCACTTTCTTTCTCTTTCGCATCCTCTATTCAGACGCTATAAATTCTTTGAGGTGCCTCAGTTTATTGATATTTCTCAGTTAAAATAAGTACTTATTAAACCAAAGAGGGAAAGGGTGGGTAGGGGGCTAGATTTTTCAGAACTCTACTAGCAGAATTTCTCTCATTTGCTTATGATGACTGAAACATCCTCGAAAAAGCTTGACATTTTCGAGGATTGATCTAGGATCGAGGATTCGCATGTAATTGCTCATTACAATGATACCAAATGAGGAGTGGACAAAAGTGATGAGTATACCTGTCAGCGGCAAGTAGCAAACTAAAAGGTGGCCTTTAGCACTTTTTATGAAGCTGATATACATTGTTCCAGTAAATGCATTCATTGGATTGATCTACATCTGGAATGGAAAAAGGCTTATCGACAACGATTTTTTATACTTGAACTCGGAAAATATTCGCTGCACCCATGATTCAGAAATGGTTACGTGAAAAGAGAGCAAGGTATTACTTATGCTCAAGAAAAAATTACACTAAAGTAAACCTTTCTTGTAATGTTTGCAATCAATATATTTGTAAAGAACACAGAACCACAACATATTCATGCATTCGTTGTAAGTAGGTAATTTAGGTTCACTTGGAATATGTTTGTTAATCACTAATTATTTTAGTTATTTTCGAGATAAATAAAATTATACGTTTGATAGTTCAAAAATGATTGCTATTGCTTTTTTTTTCGTCTATCAGAATTATAAGCAAATCTTAGATGGATGATATTGTCGCACCTGATGGGAGAAAAAGATGGGGCCCTCCAGGGATCCCACCTGGTTTTGCGTGTAACTTTTTTCACCCGGTATTAGGAAGGTTAAACAAAATTTAAATTAAGAACTCGGTCAAATATTTTAGTAATAAAGTGTTCTTTTTTCTGTGTAACAAACTTAGAATACAATTTTTTCATACAGGGTCATTCATGTGAAATCAGCCATGCCATGTCACCCACTATTTTAGATTTGCATGAAACCTTGCACATTTGCTTTTACTTATGCCCTATTAGAAGACCTATTAAGATTTATTGTTCCAGGATGTATACTTTAGAATAGAATAGAATTAAATTTAAGTTTACAAGAATGCATTCATTTAAGTAGCCCTAGTATTAAAATTTTTTTATAAAATTCAGGTTGCATGACATTGTGGTTTCCGAAACTTAAACAAGGGTTTACACAAACGCTTGTAACTTATTTCTCAAAACAGCTGGGAAGCTGGAAAAGGTTCCATTTAAAACCTAAGATATAAGAGCTGTATTGGGGGAAAAGACTATACTCTGATGTTTAGTTGTGGCAAGGACAGCCATGAAGGAGAAGACTTACTTAAAGGATACCTTATATCAAGTTTTGAAAGGATTCATTAATGAACGCCAACAATATGATATTAAAATAATTTTAGGTGACTAGAACATCCAATCATTTTGAACAATTTCCTTACTAATTAATAAAGTAGGCACTGACATTGTTAGAAAAAAGAAGTCAATAACAATTATTAAATAAATAAAATGTTTTATGATTCTAAAGTAATTCTAAATTTAACTAGTAATGACAAAAAAAACAGCAACATTTACAAATTATAAAAACATAACTTACTAGCAGACTCAGTCTCAGTTTCTTCTTCCATTTCTTCTTTAGTAGATTCATCATAGTTATTTATCACTGAAAAAGGAGACAATCCTGTGGTAAATATACATAATATGAATTTTTATCACCAGAAAAATAAATAATACAACATTAAATCAACAGTATATACATTAAATACAATTTTAACATTTTAATAAATTTAGAGCATGATTAAATAATTATAAAACGGCAAAAAAATATCAAAAAGTATTTGATGAAAGTGTTGAGTATGCAGAAGATTCAAAAAGCAACCAAACAGAATATTGGTCCTCAAGCTAGTGGGGGAGGGGAAGGGGGGGGGGGTTGTCCAGCAAACGGTCCCAGGAAAACCATGTGCCAATAAATTAACAGTTACTTTCAAAGAGTTATTTCAAAAAGGAAAAAAAAAACAGTGTTCATCTAGACAACATTAGGAGTATAAGGGGGTGGTAATATTTTGAATATTGAAATTATGATCCTATTGCTACCTCTTTTTAATATAATACTCGGCATAAACTTGAAAATGATCTTGATGCTATGAAATGTGTTTGCCAGTAAGGTCAACCTAATTCTTTACAAGTAGGATTGCATTTATCATAACAGTGAGTATACATACATATACATATGTGTATACACACATAAATACATATATTGTTGAGGTTCAAAATGGGTTAAATAATAAATAAAAATATCGATGTTTGGCGTATAGATCGCGAATCACTATTAAGTTGACGTGAATTTATGAGGATTAATTTAAGTAAATAAAAATAATTCTAAACCTTATTAAATAATTATTTTTTTTAATTTTATATTCGAGTTTTTTAAAATAAAATACAATTTTTATGTGTATAATTGATTTGAATGTAATACAAATGGCATTGCCGCCCACTACCGGCGACTCTCGCCATATTTCAACCCACTCTACGAAGGGGCGTCCAGGGAAGAGGACCTCCCAAGTTACCCACTCTCCGATTGGGCGTCAGGACCTCCAAAGTTATTGCCTCTCATCGCGTGGAGGTCCCAGTGAAACCATCTCCCCAAGTTAATCTCTCTGAAACGGGGCGCCCAGAAGTGCGGACCTCCCAAGATATTACTACTCTACCAGTGGAAGCCTGGATGCAAGAATCTTCAAGTTATATCTACCAACTCTACGAATGGAAGCCAGGTGCTCAAGAGGAATTGGATTATATTGAGAAGCAGAGGCTGTTTTATGAAGGAGTTTCAGGACAGAGGTGTGATGATATACATGTAAGTGTTTATTTGAATCATTGTACTGTAAAAATTGTGTTAATCATTTGAAATTTGTTTTTATTTATACCAAATTTTAAAATAATTGTCATTGAACCCACAGAGTTAAAGATTTCATGTTCAATAAAATCTCTAAAGTTTAATAAACTATTATGTAATAATTTCAATTGTCTGTAATAAAATAAGTATAGAATTAAAGTCAATGTTAAATTAACACTACAATATATAAATCCATAACAATATATATATATATATATATATATATATATAGTATTATATATATATATATATATATATATATATATATAGTATTGCTGAGGTTCAAAATGGGTTAAATCAAAAATTATCAATGTTTGGCGTATCAATCTCGAATCACTATTAAGTTGACGTGAATTTATGAGGATTTATTTAAGTAAATAAAAATGATTCTAAATCTTATTAAATAATTATTTTTTAATTTTATTATATTATAGCTTACCAGTAGAGCCATTTCCTTCTTCCGTTTCTTCTTTTATCAATACATCACAGTCGATCATTACTGAAAAAGTTAAAACATCAAGCAAATACATAATTTACGATTAAAGTTAAAAACAAACCAAAGAAACACGAAAATATAAAAAGAAATTTGGAAATATACTTAAGTATAGTTGTTCCAATTTATGTCTTAATAGGTTATTTTATATTGAAGGAATATATAAATAATATAAAATAATTTTTAATGATAATAGTTGACCTTGAAATATGTAGAAGAAAATGGTCCGGCTAGAGGTCAATGAATTTCTCTTTGATATGGAGAAATGTTTATTAAGTAGCCAACGTTTCAACCACTTAGACATTTTCGTTAGGCGTAATGTGATTACAGCTTGTGAAGGACATATTTCAGGCACGCGCTCGCCCCTCTGCCCCCCTGCAAAAGCCCTATAAAGAAGGTCGAAACGTTGGATACTTAATAAACATTTCTCCATATCTAAGAGAAATTTATTGACCTCTACCCGGACCATTTTCTTCCAAATATAAAATAATGTTTATAACCTGAAATTGAATCTAGTCTACTAATGTCATTATCCTAGTTTACAAATATCCAAGATTAGTTTAACATCAGAAACTTAATACAAAAAACTCTAAGAACATAACTACTTCAAAAAGAACATTAGGGAATAAAAACCTCAAACTTTTCACATCAAACAAGAATGCATTATTGATTTTATATTATAAAAATATAATTAATATAAATATAACTTGCGAATTTAATTAAATAAATGTGGAACTTTTATTAGCTGATTTGTTCCATTACTTTACTTTTTGTTACTACATTACTTTATGATTTGTTTTCATGGTTTACCTTGTTAAACAAAAATTTATGGAATGGCTGAGGAGGTAAATAAACATGTTCAATGGGTTGTTCTTATGCTAAGATCAATTGAGTTAATGATTATAGCTTAAAGAAAGGAAGTTATAACAGTTCAATTTTAACCTCCATAGGATAGGAAATTTAAAACTGCAAGATTAGTTCTATGAAGGAGCTTCAATGGGAGTGCCCAAGCACGGCATTAGGTCAGTAATGACAGATTTTCAGCCATGTTGTGAAGAATAGAAGAGTTGGAAACTTTGAGAAGGCTTTTGGTACGACAGATCCATACAGAAGAGGAACATGAATGACAAGAATAGAAATAAATAGAGCTCATCGGACACAAACATTAAAAATAAAAAAGATAACTTACCACCAATAGACTCAGTTTCATCTTCCACTTCTTCTTTTATAGGAACACCACAATTAATTATAACTGTAAAAAGTAAAACAACCACATGATGAATATACAAGTTATAATATAACTGAAATACAGGTAACCTTGTGTTAATTCCGGATAATTGTTATCAATTTTGTAATTGATAAACATTTATTTACTGTGTTTTTATTTAAACAAGGTTAGATTTATTTATCATAATTTAAAATATAAATTTGGTTTTTAGTCATTAGTTAGTTGTTTTCTAATAAGTTATTATTATTTTGTTCATTTAAAGCATACATTAAATTAAATTTAGTTATACATTCAATTTCCAGTACATTACTTTTTTTTTTAATCAAAATTATTTTGTTTTAATTAATGTTGAATTAAGATCCAGTCCCATCTATCAGATCCCCTACAAACAAGGAATGGATTGAAGCAGGGAGACGCCCTGGCGTGCCTTCTATTCAACCTAGGTCTGGAGAAAGTGATCAGGGATTCGCAGATACAAATAGGCGGGCATATCTTCAATAAAGGTGTACAGCTTTTGGGTTATGCCGATGATATTAGTATAATCAGTAGGTCGGAATCAGGCATGAAAGGAGCCTTTAAAGCTTAGGAGCGATCTGCTCAAGCAAAAGCGCTAGTAATAAATGAAGCCAAAACAAAGCACATGGTTGGAGGGACTGAGCTACGTGATCGACATATAGAAATAGGTGGATACAAATCCAAAACAGTTCGGGGATTTGTGTACCTTGGGTCGTTTGTACATTCTGACAATAACTTCTCCAAAGAAATAGAAAAGAGAATCATAGCCACTATGAGGGGTTATTACGGTATAATCAAGCTCTTTAAAACAAAAGCAATAAATAAATAAGGACACAAAGGCTACACTCTACAAGACCCTTATCAGACCCATACTGACATACGGTTGTGAATGCTGGGTCCTAAAGAAAGCCGATGAACAGAAGATTGCAGTTTTCGGAAGAAGAATTCTTAGAAGGATTTATGGGCACATCATGCCAAGGCACAACCGGGAACTGTACGAAAAGTATAAAGATGTCAGCAGGCTTCATTGGGCTGGTCATGTACAAAGGATGCCAGAAGATAGCATTCCCAAAAGGATGATGAACAACACACCAGTGAGAAAAAGAAAAGTAGGAAGACCCAATGGTTAGACCAGGATGGAAGGGATGCGGTGCAGCTGGGGGGGTCAAGCTGGTGGACGATGGCCAGGGACAGGGACCGGTGGGGACAGTTTCTTCTGGAGGCCAGGGCCCAGACAGGGCTGTAGAGCCAAGGACGTATGTATGAATTGTAAAAGAAAGAAAATTTTATATTTATTTTTTTTTCATCTTTTTAGTAAATATAATAATTTAAAAGTTTATATCATAGTCCAGGATCCATGGTTCATTTTTGCACTTGGTTACTATCAAGCTGAATCTTCATGAATAGCTTCATTTCGATAAGACGCCCAACAATTTCCTGTGCAAAAATTCTCGATTGTGATAGCTAACAGAGGTAGCAAGGATAAAGTATGTCGATTAGATGATTCTTAAAAATTTATTACAAACTGGTTTTAATTTTTGTTAAATCTCAAGATAATTATCTAAATTATTTGAAAAAATATTTGTCCTACAAAATGTATGGTTTGATCAAAGAGTCCCCTCCTTCCAATATGTATCGATAACAAAGTAAAAAAAAAAGAAGTAAAAAAAAAAAAGAAGCTGGTTAGTAATCATTTGACCTCGTTATCGATACATGTTGGAAGGAAGGGACTCACTGATCAAGCCATATATTTTGTAGGACAAATATTTTAGATAATTATCTTGAGAACAAAAAAAAACCCAGTTAATAATAAATTTTTGAGAATCATCAAATCAGCATATTTTATCCTTGCTACCTCTGTTAGCTACCACAATCGAGAATTTTCGCAGAGGAAATTGTTGGGCGTCTCATCGAAACGAAGCTATTCACGAAGATTCAGCTTGATAGTAATCAAGTGCAAAAATGGACCATGGATCCGGGACTATCATACTTTTTTTGTAAAAGATTACATTGAAACATATCCAATCTGGGTTAATTGGATCACAAGTTATATTTTTTCCTAATCAACTTCGGAAATCTCATCGAAAGGTCCTCCTATCTCATAGCAGCTCAAACACTTTGTAACACTTCAAAATTAAATAAGTAGCCTAATTAATAAAATAATTTGAGCTTCATTGTTTTTATTGTTTTTTCTTGTTTTTCTCAACCATTTTCAACAACCTCAGCCGTCCTTGATCAGAAACACGAACATGAGGTCAAAATTACAACCAGAAACTGTATTTCTATTCTATGAGTACTGTGTTCATATAAGTAATAGTCCTTTGAAAAAAAAAGTCTGAATGTTATCAACCAGTATTTTTATAAATAAATAGTTATTGTTATATATATATACATTGAGTTATTTCTGTATGAGTTATTAATTTCTATTTTGTATGGTTTTTGTCTTGTTAATTTTGCTTATTGTCAATTTAAATTTCTGCATTGTTTATTAAATTTATTTTTTTTGTTTTTGTCTTCTTCCTTTTTTTATTGCCTATTTAAAATGAAGTGAATAAAACTTAGACATATATCTCTCACCTTCTTCTGGCATGAAAATCCTTTCTTCTTCTTTCACATGAGTAAGTTCACCTGACAACACATAAATAAATGTTTTAACCAAATGATAAAAGAGATTTAATCGTTCAGAAAATTAAAGATATCATAATTGTAACCAAAAAAGGGAGGGTAACCTTTTATCAAACTTGTTCATATTATCAATAACATTGGTCAACACGATTTTTATTTCCTTCATTTTTTAATTGTTATATGGTATTTCAAAGGCCCTGACTAACAGCTTTATTTTGTGAGACATAAGGTAAATCTCGCTGCATACTCCAGCAATACTCTGCTATCATTTGTGAGTCCCACCTATCCTGATAACGCTCTTCCATCTTAAATATCCTGATGGATAGTTTAATGAGTAGTATTAGGTGGGAAATTCTCACTCGCCACTAGTTGTACACGAATATCAATAGTCATGCTTTTAAATGCATCAGGTTGTTTAGAACAATCTATAATGACTGATGTCGATTACCATAATAACTCGTTTGAAATTCTTTATACATTTCGTACAGGAGAGGCACTTTTCCTTGAACAAAATCTAAATTCAAGTCATCATAAGGATAATGTTCACTATTCAGATACAGTTTCAAATTTTTCAATTTACAGCTATCTAACCGACTACTATCTTTAGTAACATTTCTTTTTTCTAAATTTGTTGATGTTTTGGTAGTCCAATTTTCTTGCTGTGTCGCAGGTAAATTAGTGTATTAGTAAATATCCCACGATCGGAATGGAATAGAAATGGCCTTGTTTTTCTCAACCATTTTCAACAACCTCAGCCGTTCTTGATCAGAAACACGAACATGAGGGATCCTCCAAACTACTTTATCTAATTTTATTTGAACATCATCGTCACCCTTCACACAGTTGAAGTCCGTACTCGATCGGATCAAAACGAGTTCTTGCTTAAGATTAATTAAAATTTTTCGATAGTCCATGCATATTCCCAAGAGAATATCCAGGGGCAGGCATGCACTGAAAAAGCCGTTTTTATCTAAGTAAAGAGTTTTGTCAACACCGGGGGGTCACCCATCCTGTGTTCTAGTCCTTTTACTTCATTAGCTGAAAACGATAAATGGCCTTTAAGCATTGTAGTTATTCCAGGGTTTCTTACTCAATCAACTTCAATGACATTCAATTCATATCTTATCTCATCAAACAAAAATGCAAATGGGTTATTACTAAATTTTGAAGTAGTTCCTGGAGTTCTGTTTTTTTTTAAATTCAACCTTCCTAATAAACAAAACTTAATGAGGGAAATGTGTAGACATCTTGTTGATGAACAGGTATCCTGATTTCATCAGACTTGTTAATGTTAAGACACATTTTCCCCCACATTACAACCGTACTACACCTGACCCCACACCTGCCCTGCGCTGTTGTCACATCTGCCATATGTGCCACACTACTAGAGTAGAATAATACGCATACCTGAACTTGATTATTAATCAAAAAGAAAAAGCATTAAAACTATTGTTTTTTTTTAATTGCTCTTTGTTTTCCCTTTCCCTCTTCTTTGAGGGATTACTCTTTTCCATTGCACTTAGGATAAACATTCGATAATTAACAGATAACATAGGTGCATACTATGACATGACATAAACCCACGTGCTTCCGAAGTCGTATATTTT
The DNA here is from genome assembly GCA_964056705.1 of Troilus luridus. Classification (NCBI taxonomy): domain Eukaryota; kingdom Metazoa; phylum Arthropoda; class Insecta; order Hemiptera; family Pentatomidae; genus Troilus; species Troilus luridus. Next base: position 200,079,976 of record OZ057412.1, read on the forward strand.
TGAAAATAACAGGGTTCTTTGCGGAACATAGGACTATGTGACTTCAATTTAAAATCCTCATGCCATACACCTTTGTATTTTTTCTCTTTGAATGATACTCTGTTATGATTTTTTGACGTTTTGAAGATCTATGTATAGTTTTCAACATTTGGAACCATTTGACATCAAAATCTCTGATCTTTCAATTTTGTAACATACAACCTTGTAATACTAAGGTAGCACAATGAAATAACGAAAAGAAAATGCACAGTTTGAGATTATTTAATGTGAATTTCTTAAATTTGACTGAAAAATAACAAATACATTCTTGAATAAATCATCACTATATATTAATACACTACTAAATATTATTTTTTTCAGCTCTTTTTTCAAGTGATGTATCTTGATCAAAGATGTAATAATTAACAGAAAATTTCATGGACAAGTGATGAATTTCCATTTTCTTATGATTCTTAACATGTTATTAGAGCTAAATTAAAATTGAGGAAAAAACCTGAAGGTTTCAAAATCTTGATAGTTGTTAATCTGCAGATCAGAATAACAACATCGGAACGTTTGATCAATGTCAAAAAGTCTGTAACGTGGAATGTGTGAACGTTTTACCAACCGGGAGGGTTTCAGGAACTATTGATTCAAGCTTGGAAAAATGGTCAGGACATGATGGTGTTGTAGAAGGTTAGATAGATTGGGGAAGAGGTGTATTGGGGGAAAAGACTATACTCTGATATTTAGTGGTGGCAAGGACAGCCGTGAAGGAGAAGACTTACTTAAAGGATGCCTTATATCAAGTTTTGGATGGATTCATTAATGAACGCCAACAATATGATATTAAAATACTTTTAGGTGACTGGAACATGCAATAATTTTTAATAATTTCCTTACTAATTAATAAAGTAGGCACTGACATTGTTAGAAAAAAAGTCAATAACAATTATTAAATAAATAAAATGATGTAGGATTCTAAAGTAATTCTAAATTTAACTAGTAATGACAAAAAAAAGCACCAACATTTACAAATTATAAAAACATAACTTACTAGCAGGCTCAGTGTCTGTTTCTTCTTCCATTTCTTCTTTAGTAGATTCATCATAGTTATTTATCACTGAAAAAGGAGATAATACTGTGGTAAATATACATAATACGAATTTTTATCACCAGAAAAATAAATAATACAACATTACATCGACAATGTATACTTTAAATACAATTTTTAATTTACAATAATAATAAAACAGCAAAAAGATATATTTAGTCGTGCTATTTATTTATTATTTAATATTTATATAATAATTCCCAACAAAACTCGATCCATTATCTACAACAATAATCATATCCATCATTTACAATCATAAACATATGCGCTAATAACAACTTACAACTTTAACATTCACCCTCAGTACTCATTATCTCATAACCATTACTTAATTTCCATTTAAAACCAGTCCTCTCTTCTCTACACATAATTCTGGGTGCACTAATACTAAAAGAAAAGATTCCTATCTGTCTTGTGGCCAAATGCGACGAATGAAAAATAAAATAATTAACTGGCTCTATCTTCAACGGACCACCTTCTGGCCTCACCCCCAAGTCTAGTCCGATTACCGTAACAAGGAAATCTCTTACCTTCCTCTGTCAATTCTTTTCAATTAAAATGAAAACCACAGTTTGAAAATGAATTAAAATTCCAAGAAACATTTTAAGTGATAGGAATGAGATTTGGATTGTAGGTTTGAGTTAACCCAACTAAGTACAACCTAACAAGAATTTAGGTAAATTAATAGTTAAATAAAAGTAACAGCACTCAAAAATTAAAAAGAAGTGAGGTGAAATCATTTATTCATTTTTGGTTTCTTAACTTTTTTAAATAATCAAAGTTAATTGTTTTGATTGTATTGGCTGTACAATTTTAAATTGATAATACAAAAAAATGAGTTGTTCCCTGTAACCATTTAATTTTTTTTTTTCTACAGGATGTATCATTATCACACTGAGCCACTGTATAATAGTAATGTAATGAATTCATAAGTGTTTCTTTTATTTTGTTTAATAAATGAAATATTTCAGAATAAGTAGAATTAAATGAGATAAATAGAAACAAATTTTTGAAATATTAAACATTCAACAACTTGTTTCTTACGCTTCAAATGAAAGTAGGGACAATATTTTGTAGAAAGAGAGAAATAGAATCCATTGCTCTAATCTTACTCAATGAAATAATTATTTAGACTTCATCCCTATTTGTATAAGAGGAAGACTTATGAATTTCTAGAGGAATAAAAAATACATGCAAACACTAACACTTTCAAAAATAATTATTTTTAACGTATACAACTCCTGTTGTAAAAATGTTCTAACATTCAATGCATCAAACTACTTATAACAAATTATTTATATATATTTATAGATTACCCATGGCTATATTAATACAAGAAATCACCAGTCTCTCCCACTAATTAAGATTACAATAAATTTGAAAATTGAATACAATTGAATGAATATAAGTTAATAAAAATTGAAAAGAAAACAGTTTAAAACAAAGTCCTTCAATTATGTAGATAAGTCTTTCACATCTTGAACGAGTTATTGGTCCTGTAGCAGGCTATTGAACATCAGTAGGCTGTGATGGAGTCCCTTCAATTGAAATAGGTTGCTATGGTTCAGGTTGAACATTTGGAATCTCTGGCCAGACATTCTTAGTGATTTTAGCTATTCCAAATGACTGGGTTGGTCCGAAACTTACACGCTTTTTTAGCATTAATGATGTGATGGAAACTCTTGAATTGTCCTTGTTTGGAGCAACTGTTACATTTTAATTTACTCTTATATACTTTACATTGAGAAACCCGATAATTCGCTCTACCTCCTCTAAGGCAATTATTTTCTATGCCTTGAGTTTTAAAGTTAGCTTGATTTGATATCCCCCATCCCGTGGGATCTAATCATCCCGCAAGCCGCGGAAGAAATACTGGTGCTATTGAAACGGTTTTATCACAATCATATTTAATTGTAAATTCACATTCAGCCAGACCACACTGAAGTGCAGCTACGTATTTTGGTTCTCCTTCTGGTAAATATTTTTTTAAATATTTAGATACAATATTTTTATTCGGAATTGACAAGGTTTTGAATGCCTTAATTAAATCTCCAAAATCTAGATTTTTGAGAGGTTTCTCTGGACCCAAAAATGCCACCAAGTTATTGTAATGTGTAGACCCCATTGAAACACTGTGTCACTGAGCTATTCTTTTTTTTTTTTTTTTTTTGGAGCTCCCTTCATCCTACAGTAATTATCAAATCTTTCTAAATACCAGTTAAATATTTCTCTTCGAGAATCGAAAGTTTCAAATGGAGTAATACTTAAATAATTTGGGTTATCTTGTACCTCTGGAGGTATGAGTGTAGTTAATTTATTAATAAAATCTTCCTGCTGCTTACAAAATGCTTGCATGAATTTGGTAAATTGTGTTTTATTCATTCTGAATATGTAAATTAAAGTACCTTTCTTGCAAATGTTGAAGGTTAAGTTTCAGACTGGCACTATTTTCAGGTTTAATCCTCATCACCGATTATTGTGTCTTTCAGGTGGTCTATTGATACACACACACATTTAGAATAACACTGAATTAATTAAATATTATTACTACAAGTTCACATCAGATATATATATATATATAAAACAAACACTGACCTGGCAGCAACACAACTTTAACTGAGGAGTTATCTACGCCTATCTTAACACTATATATTACCACACATATATATACATATTTGTTACTTACCGATTTGATCCATCACTTATTTTTGTTTAAAACAGAAATTTATAGTCTAAGAAACGTAAACTACACAAGGTCTTTCCTATCAGGCAACAGAGATCGCTAGTGACGGGCCAGAAATCACGAGCTGTTACTTTTTCACTGATACTCAAAAGTCAAAGTTTAACCTGTGATTACAAATTCATCAGTAGCAGTTCCAAACTGTTCTTCGCATACGGGAACTGATCTTAGGCGAACAGTGATTGGTGATTAATGGGTTTATTCGAATAATAAAAATATTTATTGGAGGATCTAGTTTTTCTTTTATCTTTTACTCATAAAAGTTTGTGATACTTCTCTTCATCATCTTGTAACAACTATTACAATTATACAAGTTTCAAAGTAATTACTTTCTTTATAATGCGTATTTTGTGATCGTTCTATTCAAGATGTGAGATTAAGTACGCCGACGCAATCGCTGTTGGTACGATTTCGACTGCATCACGAAACACAGTTAGTAGCAGTTAAGAAATCACAGTTACGGTTAGAGCTAATACTGAAAAGTAGCAGTTAAGCCCTATACTAGAGATCGCTAGGCTTCTGTAACCTCATTTTGCCTTTGTAATAGTGCTCTGTGTTCGTTAAATGAAGAGTCGTTCTATTAGTGAGAACTGTCAGAAGTTATTTTGATACTTTTCCGTACCGGTGGCAAATGTTTGGGGCCTTGCGATCTATTCTCTGAATTCATTCAAAACATAGCACGGTTCCCTTTTTTTCTTCAATCTTAATTTTTGTTTAAAAAACGTGAACATTTTGTACTTAGCTAGAACTGAAAAAGATGCAGTCTCTTTTTTCAAGAGAAAGATGTATTGACAAAGAATACAAAATGCGATCAGAATCATGAAATGAAACTGTCTTTTTGTGGTTCGTACCGTCCAGATTGGTTTTTCTAACATCTTTGAGATTTATTTGCGGCTGGAGCGAAGTGATGGGATCTGCCAAATGGTGTAAAAACAAGTGGATATGAATTATAATACAGTTGTAGATTGGAACAACTACTTAAGAGAAGTTTGAGCAGAAGTATTAGCGGAACGTATGCAAAAGAAATTAGTGGTACTCAAAAAAATAGTTGATATAAACGAGAGCTTATTTACAAAACGAAAGAACAATCTCGGTCGAATTTTTCCACAACAGTAGATATCTGGTGGCGTTTGCCGCGAAACTGACGAATACTTTCTAGTTGAAGTTCTAAACTGTTCTTTGTTCTTTACCAGTATTGTTAGACGAAATAACAAATCACATCGAAGAAGGGTCGATCGCCCATTTCGGTTCCCTTGAGATTGTAAGAAATTTGGCGGAATCGTACATTATTTGGGGATTTTTCGCTTGCGCCCGGCTCACGGAAAAGTACCATTATTTTGTGGCAATATATTTTATCTTTATTGGATTTACGTGAACCTTTTTGGTTCAACATTTTGGCCATTTGTAGACGAATAATAAAACATATTATTAAAATCGTTAGTTGTGAATTTGACTTCTTATTTGAGTTATATTTCAAAAGCATACCTTCAAATTGAAATTTAGATACAGCGCTGAGTATTTACCTACTACAGTATTGGTGGATACAAATAATCAACTTAAATTTAATTTTAAAAAATAACAGTAAAAAAATACTCGTATTTCACCAGTAAGTGAAGAGTATGAACATAAAAAAATCGTTGACTAATGCATCCCTAAACATATATTAAAGAACAAAATTCTGTAAGGGCGATTCAGTATTTTTAATTTATCATCGTACATACGTGTCAATACATTCCCATAGTAACATGCGATAGTCGTATTGATTCTTTCATCCAAAAATATCGGTAAAGTACACTTTTTATTATTAATATTCAGTATTTCTTAAGCCTATGGCAATACTTTTTCTTTCATTTTATTGCACGGTAGGTATTATTTCATACTTGGAACTCCTTACATCATTATGGGGTACTTTATATTCGTTACTCTATTCGGCACTAGGTACATGGTAGATGGATGCCTTGTAACAAGCACCTTATGACAGATACATAGTACAGAATACCGAGTGCCAAGTACTTAATACCGATCAGCGAACACCAATTATTAAGTGTGGAGAACCAAGTATCCAGTATCATTTCTGAATAACATGTTTTATAATTACAGTCCGACTACTTACATATTTCGTTTATTGTTGATATTATATTGGCAGCTTAGAAGTATTTATTTTTGATAATGAACTGTGTAATTTATTTCAAACGGTGTTAGGGTATTCCTGTATACTTATGTGGATTAGGAGGTAATGTTCACTTAGTGATCAACTTATTTTTTACATTATACCTTAATGTTTTAAAGCAAATTATAGTTATTGTTGATTATTATAATAAACTCCGTTATTATGAAGAGCTCCCTAAGAGAAAATCAAATATTCTTTACACTGACTCAATAATATTGAACTTGTAAGGTTCTAATAAAGATCATAATTAAACTTCCAAGTAATTTTGATTGTCATTTTTCCTTGAAGATTATGAGTTGACAAGGAAGCAGATTTTATTAATAAATCTAAAATATGTACAGGGGTAACCAACAAAACCACATTCTACTGGATGGGTTTTGACATAATGCAAAAAAACTGATCAAAAGTAACCTGCATTTTATAATCGGAAAGAAGTTACACCCTTAAACGACAATTTTACGACAGGCAGTGAGCTGAGTTACGAAATCCTACCACACCCTTTTTATTTGCCAAATTTATCTTTAATAGATTTTCATCTGTTCTGAAATTAGGACACTTCCTTAAGGGTGTTCCTTTTTAAAATGGTCCTCAATTTAAAAATACATTTTTAGACTTTATTTCATCACAAACCAAAAGAAGGCAAATATTTTGAATAAAATGTTTCGATTTCCTAAAGTTGTTTTGCTAAGTATCTTTTCCTTTGAAAACAGGGATTTCATGTATTCGCCTTCTTTCATTGAACAGACTTTGCAGTTTTTAGTTTCTCTTTCCTGTGGAGGTTATAATTGAACTATTATTACCTCTTTACTGTAAGCCTTAATCAAGAACTCAATTGATCTTAGTTGAAGAACGATCTAATAAACTTGTTTATTTATTTGGTCAGTTCATCCATTAACTCTTGGTTAATGAGGTAAACCAAATAGTAATGGAACATATTGGTTAGTGCCGCATTTATTTTATTAAAATCAGATGTTATATTTAGATTTTAGATTTGCAGTTCGCAGAGTTTAAGTTGAGACATATAATAAAATCAATAAGCCATTCTTGTTTGATCTGAAAAGTTTGAAGTTTTTATTCTCTGATGTTCTTTTTTAAGTAGTTATGTTTCTTAGATTTTTTTGTATCAAGTTTCTGATTTCAAACCAATCTTGGATATTTGTAAACTAGGATAATGACATAAATATACTAGATTCAATTCAGGTTATAAACATTATTTTATATTATTTGCATATTCTTTCAATATAAAATAACCTGTTAAGACATTAATCGGTACATTTATCCTTAAGTATTTTTCCAAATTTCTTTTTATATTATCTGTTAGTGTTTCTTTGGTTTGTTGTTAACTTTAATCATAAATTATGTATTTGCTTGATTGTGTTATTTACTTTTTCAGTAATGATTGACTGTGATGTGTTGATAGAAGAAGACGTAGAAGAAGGAACTGGCTCTACTTGTAAGATAGTTTTTACATATTTGGAATGTCAGTTAATATCATGTGATATGTGTTTCATAGGACTATTATGCTTTTGCTCGAGAATGTCCAGTTTTTACTATTTCATTACTTAGTTTGACCGCCACCTGAACCATTTTCTATGAATATTTTCTGAGGAGGATTCAGATAAATGAATGACTTTCTGATAGTATACTGCTTATCGTACTTTGTCAAAATGCTTTTTACAAGTATCTTATGAATTATGTAAAACAGTTTACATTTTTATGAGATATCTTGTTATTTTTTTAAAAACTTTGTTATTATTTAATTAGATGTTCTATGATTATTAAAATTAATTACTTGTAAGCTATCTTTATTAATTTATTTATATCAGTATTATTGATTAGATGCTATCTGCAGCTTCACTTATGTATATTTCTTCTCTACCATTTTGTTTATATACCTACACTCATTGTACATGCAAGCCTACATGTAAATGTGATTATCATATATAATAATAATTAATGTATATAATAATATATCAGGATGACCTTAGTGACAGACACATTTCATACTATCCAGATCTCTCATGTGTATGGAAACCATTCTAGTTAAAAGCTGTAGCAAGATAGTCATTATTCCAACAATGGAAACAACCAAGGATACCCTTTGAAATTAACCTTTTTAATAACCATTTGTCTTTTAATTGAATATTTAGGTACTTGTTTGTTTGAGGCGGCTCCACTCATAAGCTTACTGAACCTAACATTCCGACGCTAGCCCCGCCGTTCAGGAGTTTTGACGTAATGAAATAAATCGCAAACCTATAATTTAAAAAAAAATTAAAATAAAATTAACATTTAAATATTAAGAAAAAATGATAATTAATAATAACATACCATTTCATATCTTCGTAATGACTTACAATGAGACAATAATTTAGTAGTAATACAAATAAAACACACATACATATATATATATATATATATATATATGCTTAATAACAAGAGTGAGGGAGAGGAGTGGCTCAGTGGTAGAGTACTGAGCTGCCATGCCGGAAATCCTGGTTCAATTCCCGCTGCAGGCTATAATTTTTATTTAGTCTGTTTGCAGCGGGAGATGGATCATATAGGATCTAGGACCCTCCTGGGGCCCACCCAGCCTCTATAAAATATTATAAATATAGGGTACCCAAAATAAGGGGGAAAAATCTGGTGGTCGAGCGTGACCTAGGACAAGTCACCTTGCAGAACCGATGTCCATGAAACAGTACAGTCTCTACCATGTACTGAACCCCAGACCCTTCATGGGTTGTAGTGGTACAGGTTTTTTTTTTTTTAATAACAAGAGTGGACGTAAATCATAATAGGAACTGCTAATATAATTCCTTCCATCTTTATTAAATTTGATGTTTATGAGATACAACATGTCAGTCAGTTAGACTGTAGTTTCTTTATTTTATATGATAGACAACTTTATTACATTTTAAATAAACATCTGAGAGTGCAAATTGTTTGCCACTATTATTTGGTATTGCTCGTTAGCAGAATTTGTCTCAATTAATTGCTTTGTATTCAAATGTTTTAATTCATATTCATCGTTATCAACCAGGAATTAAAAAGCATTGATAAGTCCATTGAATATGAATTTCACTCTTGAATTAAATGCAGTTAGGTGCCATGAATTTTTTCTGGAGTTATACATTAAGATTTAGTTGTTGGAATGATTTTTAAATTCTTATCGACAATTTTATGAATTATCGACTTGAGGCGCGAGCATGTTGGGCCTGGGTTTAGATTCTGATTTTTTTGCATTTGATGAACCCAGGTTGGTTAATATTTATTTCTTGGCAGTCTTGATGCTTCTGCTGTGGTTGGTTTAGGTCAACGAGAGGATTTGACCAAATAGTTTTTCTTGCACCGTTTGCTGGACATGTCTCCCCCCCCCACTAGCTTGAGAACCAGTATTCCCATTGGCCGCTTTATGAATCATCTGCATACTCTACACTTTCATCAAATACTTTTTGATATTTTTTTGCTGTTTTATAATTATTTAATCATGTGCTCTTAATTCATTAAAATGTGTAGATAGTTAAAATTGTAGTTAATGTATATATTGTCGATTTAATGTTGTAATATTTATTTTTCTGGCGATAAACATTCGTATTATGTATATTTACTATAGCATTATCTCCTTTTTCAGTGATAAATAACTTTGATGAATCTACTAAAGAAGATATGGAAGATGAAACTGAGACTGAGCCTACTTGTAAGTTATGTTTTTATAATTTGTAATTGTTGCTGTTTTTTGTCATTACTAGTTAAATTAAGAATTACTTTGGAATCATAAAACATTTTGGAATTCATTTAATATTTTAATTAATTGTTATTGACTTCTTTTTTCTAACAATGTCAGTGCCTACTTTATTAATTTGTAAGGAAATTATTAAAAATGATTGGATGTTCCAGTCACCTAAAGTTATTTTAATATCATATTGTTGGGATTCATTAATGAATCCATCCAAAACTCGATATAAGGTATCCTTTAAGTAAGTCTTCTCCTTCATGCCTGTCCTTGCCACCACTAAACATCAGAGTGTAGTCTTTTCCCCGATGCACCTCTTCCCCAATCTATCTAACCTTCTACAACACCATGATGTCCTGACCATTTTTCCAAGCTTGAATTAATAGTTCCTGAAACCCTCCCGGTTGGTAGAATGTTCACACATTGGATGTTACAGACTTTTTGACATTGATCAAACGTTCTGATGTTGTTATTCCGATATGCAGATTAACAACTATCAAGATTTTGAGACCTCCAGGTTTTTTCCTCAATTTTAATTTAGCTCTAATAACAAGTTAAGAATTATAAGAAAATGGAAATTCATCACTTGTCCATGAAATTCATCACTTGAAAATAGAGCTGAAAAAAATAATATTTAGTGGTGTATTAATATATAGTGATGACTTATTCAAGAATATGTTTGTTGTTTTTCAGTAAAATAACAGTTCTGTAATCGGAGGAAGAGATGTGAATGAGGAATTGGATTATCTAAGGAAAACTATATCTGATCCGTCCCTTTTACCAACATTGTAAAAGGGATGGAAACAGCAAGGCAAAGAGTCTGTGGTTTGACCTGGAGTGCGAAGTAGCGGTTAATCTGCGTAACGAAAAGGGAAAAAAGCTTTTAAATAGAGATACTAGGCAAAACAGAAAGTAGTACCAAGAAGCAAGAGCGAATGCAAAAAAGGTTTTGAACCAAAAGAAAAGATTAAGGAAGAAAATAGTTGGGTGTGCAGTCAAATAAAAACACTAAATAAGTGGTTAGTTATTTAATTATGTGCCGACGTTGTTCAGTTAGACCGGTTCTAGTCTAGCTCCGGCTTCCTATAGCCCTGAAGATGACCCACAAAGTGGGTCGAAACGTCGGCATATAATTAAATAAGTAACCACTTATTTAGTGTTTTTATTTGACTGCACCCCCAACTATTTTCTTCCTTACTCTATCTTCCAGTCAACCATCCCCTTCTTCTCAAAAGAAAAGATATGCATTACACGACAACTTAGGTAAAATAAAAGAATACAGGAGGAATAATGAGGCCCGGAAGTTTTTCGGTGAAGTGGGTAAAATAAAATCAGGCTTTATGAATGACTGTCCGATGATTAAGCGTTCAGATGGTAAAATGATCTTCCTGGATCAGGATGTGCAATGTAGGTGGAAGGAGCATTTTCAGGAATTACTAAACCCCAGGGAAGACAAGGAGTACCCTGATGTGGATTCTCAAGAAAATGAAAATGACCATGAAGTGAGCCCACCAGATTCGGGGGAGGTTGATCTAGTTTTGGACAACTTCAAGAATAACAAGGCTCCAGCCTCAAATGGCATCCCAGTGGAGTTTTTGAAGATAGGTGGGTCAACACTGGCTGAGGAACTGACTGATCTGATAGTTAATATCTGGGAGACCGAAAAAATGCCGGATAGCTGGAAGGATTCATTCATCATACCGTTATTCAAGATGAAAGGTGTTTCCACAGAATATAAGAATTACTGGGGAATCAGCCTCGTGAACACGTCTTACAAGATATTCTCTGCTATCTTTTATACAACCGAATTGTGGAAGTTGTGGAACCTCGGTTGGGCGATTATCAGAGGGGTTTCAGAAAGAACAGATCGACTATTGACCAGATATTCAGCCTAAAGCAAATAATGGAAAAAACAAAAGAATTTAACAAGATTATGTGGATTCTGTTTATCGATTTTAAAGCAGCTTATGATTCCATTATCAGAAAAGAGCTGTTCCTGGCAATGGAAGAGATGGGAATCCCACCGAAACTAATCCAACTTACAGCTTGTACTCTGGGAGGAATGGTAAGTCGAGTGAAAATAAATGGGAAGTGGGCCAACCTTTTGCGGTGAAGTCAGGAGTTAGACAGGGTGACCCCCTGTCCCCTCTTCTATTTAATATTTCCCTCCAAGCAATGGTGAACAGAGCCGAGCTTAATCAGTCAGGCACAATTTTCACTAAGACTAACCAAGTGCAGATGATGTGGCACTGATTGGACTGTCCCTCAAAGCAATCAAGGAGGCCTGTGAAAGATTGCAAAGGGAAGCTGGAAGAATGGGGCCATCCATAAATGAGGATAAAACAAAACTTATGGTCCTTAAGAAGAAAACGCCTTTAAACCCGCCAAAGCAATATGTTGTGGGGGAGTATGCATTCCAATGCGTTTCTAGTTTTAAATATCTCGGCTTCATTGTAAATAATCGGGTAGATGAAGAAGAAGAAATTCAAAATCGCATAAAGGGGGCTAACAAAGGATATTTAACCCTAAGAAGTTTACTCTGTACTAAACTACTAAGTCGGGGTACCAAAATGAAGCTCTATAAAGCAATCATGCGACCTGTACTGAGCTATCTCTGTGCAACCTGGACCCTACGAAAGATCCTGGCTGAAAATATTGACAGGTTTGAAAGGAAAGTGTTGAGGTGCATCATGGGGCCTGTTAGAGAAATTGGTGTATACCGTTTAAGAAAGAACAAAGAGATCTACGACTTATACGATGATCTCCGAGTTTCCCATTTCGTTCATGGGCTTCAAATGGCTAGGACACCTTGTCAGAATGGATGATGGGAGAGCGCCAAAGAAATTATATTATGGAATCCTGGACGGAGCCAGGCCACGTGGATGACCGAAAGGAAGATGGAAGGACGCAGTGGCTGAGGACTTGAGGATGATTACTCCAATGTCCAATGTCCTCTGGACACTCCGTCCAGAGGACATGCTGCTGACCGAAATGAGTGGAAGAACCATAGGCAGTTGAGAGGGCAGCTTCAGGCGCCTGTCAAGCCGATAAATAAATAAAATAATAATCATGTGCTCATAATTCATTAAAATGTGTAGATGGTTAAAATTGTAGTTAATGTATATATTGTCGATTTAATGTTGCATTATTTATTTTTCTGCCAATAAAAATTCATATTATGTATATTTACTTTAGGAGTATCTTCTTTTTCAGTGATAAATAACTTTGATGAATCTACTAAAGAAGATATGGAAGAAGAAACTGAGACTGAGCCTACTTGTAAGTTATGTTTTTATAATTTGTAATTGTTGCTATTTTTTTGTCATTGCTAGTTAAATTTAGAATTACTTTGGAATCATAAAACATTTTGGAATTCATTTAACATTTTAATTAATTGTTATTGACTTTTTTTTCTAACAATGTCAGTGCCTACTTTATTAATTAGTAAGGAAATTATTAAAAATGATTGGATGTTCCAGTCACCTAAAGTTATTTTAATATCATATTGTTGGCATTCATTAATGAATCCATCCAAAACTTGATATAAGGTATCCTTTAAGTAAGTCTTCTCCTTCATGCCTGTCCTTGCAACCACTAAACATCAGAGTATAGTCTTTTCCCCGATGCACCTCTTCCCCAATCTATCTTACCTTCTACAACACCATGATGTCCTGACCATTTTTCCAAACTTGAAACAATAGTTCCTGAAACCCTCCCAGTTGGTAAAACGTTCACACATTGCACGTTGCAGACTTTTTGACATTGATCAAACATACCGATGTTGTTATTCCGATATGCAGATTAACAACTATCAAGATTTTGAAACCTCCAGGTTTTTTCCTTAATTTTAATTTAGCTCTAATAGCAAGTTAAGAATCATAAGAAAATGGAAATTCATCACTTGTCCATGAAATTTTCTGTTAATTATTGCATCTTTGATCAAAATACATGATTTGAAAATAGAGCTGAAAAAAATAATATTTAGTAGTGTATTAATATATAGTGATGATTTATTCAAGAATATATTTGTTATTTTTTTTAAATTTATTTATTGATATTTACAACTGTAAAAAAAAATACATCAAGTAAATAGGCTATGTGATACAAAATGACATGGGTTAATGGCAAGTTGAGAAACTACCCACTGGTAGTACTCAAATCACTAGTTCAACTAAGAAGGTCACGTGGCCATCTTCTTTTCAGACGCCTCGGAGGATTATCGGGAATCGAAGAGGAAGCTAGGTTTGAAACTAGAGGGTTTGAGTGGGAATGAAGTTTGTTATGAAAGGATAGATACCGGGCTTTTGAGCTAGCGTTGAGGATTTTACGAAGGATTTTGGATTGTAGGGATTGGATACGAGAGGAATTCGATGGCTTAGTGGAGCCCAAAGCTCTACTCCGTAAGTCCAAATAGGTCGTATGATGGTCATGTAGATGAGTCTTTTGTAATTAATAGGGAGGTTAGAGCGTTTGTCTAGTAAGTGTTGAAGTAGCCTGAAACGTCGAGCGGTTTCTTTCCTTTTCAGTTTAGTATGAGGATTCCAGGTTAATCGTTTGTCGAGGTGCAACCCTAAGTATCGGATCTGTTCTACAGGCACCAGTGGGGTATTATTAAAGGATACTGAAGGGCAGGAAGTCATTGGTTTACGACGTAAGGTAAAAGTGATATGATGCGATTTTTGAGAATTTATTTTAATTCTCCAGTTTTGACACCATTCTTCAAGATCAGTGATATGGGATTGGAGGCTTTGGGATGCAATAACTGGATTGGTGTTGACTGATAATACACATGCATCATCAGCATACGTGGTATACTTTGAGGAACACCAGCAGATTGGGAGAAGAGGGATGAAAGTACATTATTAGGGTTTACCTGGAAAGTTCTATTTGTGAGATAGGATTGAAGGATGAGAAAGTAGGTAAGAGGTAGGAATTTACAGAGTTTGTAGAGCAAGCCTGGATGCTAGAGTCGGTCAAAAGCCTGTTCCACATCAAGAAAGACGCCCGAGCACATGATAGCAGACTATTGGTGGAGTATGCAACGATATCTACCTTATATCTCACAAAATAAAGCTGTTAATCAGGGCCTTTGAAATACCCAATAACAATAAAAAATGGAGGAAACAAAAATTGTGTTGTTATTGATAATATGAAGAAGTTTGATAAAAGGTTAACCTCCCTTTTTTGGTTACAATTATGATATCTTTAATTTTCTGAACGATTAAATCTCTTTTATCATTTGGTTAAAACATTTATTTATGTGTTGTCAGGTGAACTTACTCGTGTGAAAGAAGAAGAAAGGATTTTCATGCCAGAAGAAGGTGAGAGATATTTATCTAAGTTTTATTCACTTCATTTTAAATAGGCAACAAAAAAAATAAATTTAATAAACAATGCAGAAATTTTAATTTACAATAAACAAAATTAACAAGACAAAAACCATTATTGTCTTACAAACAACCATACAAAAAAGAACTTAATAACTCATACAGAAATAACTCTCTCTCTCTCTCTCTCTCTCTCTCTATATATATATATATATATATATATATATATATATATATATATATATAACAATAACTATTTATTTATAAAAATACTGTTGATAACATTCAGACTGTTTCTTTGAAAGGACTATTACTTATTTTGAATGAAAATAGTTGACCTTGATGAAATATGTGGAAGAAAATGGTCCTGGTAGAGGTTAATAAATTTCTCTGATTATCAAGAAATATTTATTCAGTAACCAATATTTTTCCCCGTTAGATGTAGTGTAAGTGTAGCTTCCGAAAGACTCGTTTGGGCTCAGGTCCTGTGCAACAGCCCTGAAGAAGACCTAGAAAGTAGGTCGAAAGGTTGGCTACTGAATAAATATTTGTAGATATTTAGAGAAATTTATTGACCTCTACCCGGACCATTTTCTTCCGACTATTACTTATACGATTGCAGTGCTCATGGATCAGAAATACAGTTTCTGCTTGTAATTTTGATCGCCTAGAAACAAATGAATGAAGCTCAAATTATTTGATTAATTAGGCTACTTAATTAATTTTGTAGTCTTACAAAGTGTTTGAGCTGCTATGAGATAGGAGGACCTTTCGATGAGAGCTCCGAAGTTGATTAGGAAAAAATATAATTTCTGATCTAATTAATCCAGATTGCATATATTTGAATGTAACCTTTTATTAAACTAACAACATAAATCATTTTTATAAATTAAAACAAAATAATTTTGATTTAAAAAAATATTGAACTGAAAATTTAATGTATAATTTAAATGCTTTAATAATGAACAAAATAATAACAACTTAAAAGAAAACAACTAACTAATGACTAAAAACCAAATTTATATTTTAAATTATGATAAATAAATCTAACCCTATTTAAATACAAACAAAATAAATGTGTATCAATTACAAAATTGATAACAATTATCCAGCATTAACACAAAAGTTACCTGTATTCTAGTTATTTTATAACTTGTATATTCATCATGTGGTTGTTTTACTTTTTACAGTTATAATTAACTGTGGTGTTCCTATAAAAGAAGAAGTGGAAGATGAAACTGAGTCTACTGGTGGTAAGTTATCTTTTTTATTTTTAATGTTTGTGTCCGATGAGCTCTATTTATTTCTATTCTTGTCATTCATGTTCCTCTTGTGTATGGATCTGTCGTACCAAAAGCCTGCTCAAAGTTTCCAGGCCAACTCTCCCATACTTCACAATATGGATGAAAATCTGTCACTACTGACCTAATGTCGTGCTTGGGCACGACCATTGAAGCTCCTTCTTTCTCAACAGGGATTGGGACTGGCTATGATGGAGTTAGCACCGAGGAAGGCTAAAAATATAAACGAGTCCTTATAGGCTTGGGCATAGAAAACTGAGAATAATTCATCACCCCAAACTGTGGTATTAAATGTAAAAAACCTACAATACCATCTACAGGAAGAACTACAGCAGCTCAGCATGGAAATGAACTAGCAAAACAAGGGTATTGAGGATAGGAAGAGTAGAAGGGACATGAGGCCATGTATTTTGATTGAGGTGAAAAAAAAAAATGGTTTTCAAGTCAGAAACGTATTTCAAAACCCTGAATTTTTTCGTTCTAGGATTCGAAATTTGATAAAACGTTGAGAATAATGGATAGAATAAGAATGTTAATACTTTGAATAAAAATGTTTCAATTTCATGAAGATGTTTTACTAAATATCTTTTCCTTTGAAAACGGGCATTTCATATTAAATAAACTTTATTCGCCTTATTTCATAGAACTGATCTTGCAGTTTTGAATTTCCTTTCCTATGGAGGTTATAATTGAACTGTTATGACTTCCTTTCTTTAAGCTATAATCATCAACTCAATTGATCTTAGTTTAAGAACAACCTATTTCCTTGGTTTGTTGTTAACTTTAATCATAAATTATGTATTTGCTTGATACTGTTTCAACTTTTTCAGTAATGATCGACTGTGATGTATTGATAAGGGAAGAAACGGAAGAAGGAACTGGCTCTACTGGTAAGCTATCTTTTTTTTTACGAATTTCAGTTAATATCATGTAATATCTGTTTCATAGCCTAATTAGTTAGAGATGATATTGAGTTTACTTGTTAGTTATATCTTCATTAATTTGTTTTTTTAAATTGTAATAATTTTTAAATATTTTTATTTTGAAGAGAAAAGATTTGTCCTGGCCAGGATTCCAACCTGGGTATTCCACAACTCTCGCACGATAATTTACCAACTAAGCTACCAGGTCGTGCAAATCTATTCTCTTCACCGATCCTATATCCCCAGTTCCCACAATTTTTGCGATGTAATTATAGTTCATTGAACATTACTTTTTGAATTAGGATCTGGTTAACGTAAGTCAATTTTTATATTAATTTTTTTTTTTATATCTTTAGTTTATGGAGGTCAGTTAGTACCTATATACAGGGTGTTTCAGGGTTAAATGGCCAAACTGAAAAATTGAAGTAAGGACCTCAAAACATGAAAAAAATTTCCTATGAAGGTATGTCCACAAACGTTTTGTTTAGGAGATATTCACATCTAAAGATTTCATTGTTAGGAATTATTTAGGCATAGAAAATAAATAAAACTTATTTTATTTGTTCCAACTATTTTATTTATTAAATGTAAACCATTAAAATTCATATTAAATGTTCAAAGTGATTTCCTTGAGCATTCAGACAGGCTCGGCATCTTTCTTCAACAGCAGCAGTAGCAGAACGGCCCTGGATATGTGTTATTGTTTCAGAAGACTCAATTATTATTCTTCGTAAAGAATTAAGGTCATTCACTGGCCTTGCATAGAATTTTTGTTTAATGTCACCCCAAAGAAAAAATCCAATGGTCTCAGGTCTGGAGAGCGAGCAGGCCAAGCCACTGGTCCTGCACGGCCAATCCATTGATTAGGATAATTAGCATTTAGCCATTGTCGTGGAGCTCTTCCGTAATGTGCAGGACAACCATCTAATTGAAACCACATGTTCCTTCTCAGTTGTAGTGGAATATCTTCAACTAAATCGTGGTAATCATTCGGGGGTGCAGTCAAATAAAAACACTAAATAAGTGGTTACTTATTTAATTATGTGCCGACGTTTCGACCCACTTTGTGTCCAAAAATGTGTCCATATTGAGTTGAAGTGGTAAGAAATGTGGGCCTATTAAAATATTGTGTATTATCCCAAACCACTCATTGCACTGAAACTCGTGCTGAAAATGATGCTGACGAATTGCATGGGGATTTTCATGCAACCAGAGATGATTACTTTTCTGATTGAAAATACCTCTTCTTGTGAAGGTAGCTTCATCTGTCCATAAAATTTCTCCTGAAAAGTGTGGATTGTGTTCAGCTTGATTTAAATACCAATCTGAAAAATTTCTTCTTTGCCTTAAATCTTTCGGTAATAAATTTTATACCCGTTGATAATGATATGGGTGACGTCCATCTGCAATGAGAGTTCTTCATACTGTAGTTGGTGTAACATTTAATTCTGCTCCAGCTCTTCGTACACTGGCAGATGGATTATCATCAAAATATTGTAATACGGTCGCACTCTTTTCTTCATTTTGTAAAGGGGCTAAAATACTATCAACATGTGGTACGACAGCAAATGTACCAGTTTCTCTAAGATGTTGAAACGTAGAGTTAAAGGGATACTTACTAGGTAATCTTCTATTTGGAAATCGCATGGAATATTCACAACGGGCAGCATTGGCATTACTATTGCAAAAACCTTATACAAACACCATATCGGCATATTCAGCATTAGTATAAATGGAAGGGATAATGAGTACTCTGCGAAAGCCTCAAACAAACTGATAAATATTATTGATAGTTCTGTTCTTATTATTATTTGTTATTGTTGTTCTATTCCAAACAGTATTAATCCTAAAGTTCATAGTTTATGTACAGTTAGGGAGACAAGGTCATATTAGTATTCTATCTAAATTTATCTCCTAAACAAAGCGTTTGCAAACATACCTTCGTACGAAATATTTTTTTCTTGTTTTAAAGTCCTTAGTTCATATTTTGAGTTTGGTCACTGCTGATGTTGAAGAAAGATGCCGAGCCTGTCTGAATGCTCAAGGAAATCACTTTGAACATTTAATATGAATGTTAATGGTTTACATTTAATAAATAAAGTAGTTGGAACAAATAAAATAAGTTTTATTTATTTACTATGCCTAAATAATTCGTAACAATGAAATATTTAGATGTGAATATCTCCTAAACAAAGCTTTTGCGGACATACCTTCATAGGAAATTTTTATCTTGTTTTGAGGTCCTTAGTTCAAATTTTCAGTTTGGCCATTTAACCCTGAAACACCAATTGATATATATATATGTGTGTGTGTATGTGTATGTGTACATATGTATACTCACTGTTATGATAAATACAATCCAACTTGTAAATGACATAATTGAATTAGGATGACCTTCCTGGCAAACACATTTCATAGCATCAAGATCATAAGTTTATGGAGAGTATTATAGTAAAAAAAGGAAGCAATAGGATCATAATTTCATTATTCAAAATATTACCACCCCCTTATACTCCTAATGTTGTCTAGATGAACACTGTTTTTTTTTTCCTTTTTGAAATAACTCTTTGAAAGTAACTGTTTATTTATTGGCACATTCCGTACATCTCTATGTATATAAAAATAGAATATATACATATATATTATATATGAGTGTATATATGTACATATACATATATGTATATATATATATATATATATTTAGTACCTTTTGAATAAAAATGTTTTAATTTCATACCTTTGAAAATGGACATGTCATATGAAACCACCCAATAATAACTCCTCATAAATGTTTATATTTTAAAATCCTAACTGTTCAATAGTTATCCTTACAGGTCTTGAGATACCCATTTTTTTGTAGAATCATTGCTTAATAATATAAATTGTTTCGAATTTTTTAAATCTAAGTGTTTCTTAAATACGCTTCTCTGTAAATTTATGTCATCAAAGTTGCCATCCTGTACAAAAGCATGTGCCTAATCATTTTCTATTTTTAGAAATAAAATTTAAATGGGTAATAACCCAGTAACTTAAGAAATGTTTTAATTCTGTAGAATATATATGTTTATACAGGTGAGAATTCTGATCAACGTCTTCGTAAGGGTAATAAAAAAGCAAGAGCAAGATTGAAAATTCGTCGAAAAAACAAGAATCCACATCAGTGTCCACATTGTGATTATAAAACACCAGATACTAGTAATTTAAAAAGACATGTAACTGCCCTTCATTCAGGTGAGAAGCCTCATCAGTGTCCACATTGCGAATATAAAACAGCACAAGCTAGCCATTTAAAAACGCACATTATGTCTCGTCATACAGGTGAGAAACCACATCAGTGTTCTCATTGTGATTATAAAACGATATATGCAACTGCGTTGAAAAGACATATAAATATTCACCATGAAACTGAGAAGCTTCAACAATGTTCTCGTTGCGACTACAAAACAATGTATGGAGCCGATTTAAGGCAACATATAAATGCTAATCATAAGTGTAAGAAGGTGCATCAGTGTCCTCATTGTGATTATAAAACAGTAGATGCAGGCAATTTGAGGAAACATATAATGGCCCGCCACACTGGTGAAAAACCTTATCAATGTCCCTATTGTGACTATAAATCAGCTGTACCTAATAATTTAAAGATACATGTTATGGCTCGTCATACAGGTGAAAAACCTTGTCAATGTCCGTATTGTGACTATAGAACTGTGTTTCCGAATCAGTTGAAAAAACATATATTAATTCATCATACTGGTGAATAACCTCAACACAAATCGCTTTTGAAATCATTGGCAGGAATCCTTCCGAAGATCAAAAGACTGTGTATACAGTTTGGAATATATTATCAATGGTTGAGGAGTACTTTTACTAAAAAAAAACATTTTGACATAGAGCTATGTCTACTGATGTATTGTCTACTGGTCACATTGAGATGACATGATAAGAGTTTGTTCCGATTTCTGCAGGATCAATAGATCTACTGCAGGTATTTAGTCTCACACCATATTACATTGCTGGAAGAGAAGTTAACCAAATCATAATAGGTTTTATGATAGTATGGCTTCCCTAGATGCACAGTTGCTATTGACTATACTTATAAAAAATCCTCAATCCATTGATTTTCATGGTAGCCTGTATCTGCACAGGATGCAATTTTATTTTCCCTATCGGTATTAAACAGACACATGGTATGTTTCATCCTGGTCTTTTAATTGGAGACGAAGGTTATCCGACCAAATCTTATTAAAATAAAAAGTACGCAATCCTTCAACAGAAAGTAAAACAACTGTATAATAAGGCACTTTCCAGATCCCATAACATTGTGGGAAGATAAAAAAACTGTTTGCCATAATGAAGGTGAATGCTTTGTAACAAATTCATTAATCATTTTTGTACTTAGTGCAGAAGATATAATGTTATAATAACTGCGGAAACTATTCTATATAACAGAAAAACTGTGCCTGAAGTCGATAACGAAACATTTGAATCTAATCGATACTCAACATTCAAATAATAATATTGGTGTCAAGATGGCTGGTAATGGACAAACCACAAACGATTATTTTAATTTTTTTATTTTCACTTATTATAATCAACCAATAAATATTTTGTTAAGTTAAAGTCCTTTTTTTTAAAAAAATCCTGTATCTAAATTTCAAAAGAAGTTCGCTAAATTGGAATGTACGTTATTTAAATACATTTTATATACTTTTTAATTATTACAATTTAAAGTAATTAGATGTGAGAAAGAAATAGTTGACTGTGGGTACTATAATAGGATGTTGATAGTTGGGGGTGCAGTCAAGAAAACACGCAAAAATAGGTGAAACTATTTTATTTTAAGTGCCGACGTTTCGACCTACTATGTAGGTCATCTTCAGAGCTATGAGAAAACAGACAAAAAACAGAATAGACTGTAAAAATACATAAAAATAGAGGTACAGAAAAATTAACAAAATGTAGAGATATAAAAAAATGAATGATATATAATGAAAGGATATATGAATAAAGATGATTACATGGTAGATGTATAGAAAGGTGATAATGTAAAACAAAATACAAAGAGAGCAATGAAGTTAAACAGAAAAAAATAAAATGAAAAAGATATGAATATAATGAGTATGGACAATACAGTAATGCCGCAATCTCTGTCGGTCAAAGGTCAAAGTAGCGAAAAAAAAAAAATTGTATTCTTTCATCTTTATTTATATAACTTCATACCTAATGTATACCTCTATATAATATCTGTATACCTGGATACAACATCTGTTATATAATGTATAGTGTATACCTTTATATAACATTTATACCTTTACATAACATCTGATACTTATATTTTTAAAATTTTATTTATATTTCACTTCCCGGCCCGTCATACATTAGATTCCTTTTCTTTACGTTCTATAATATATTCTTCTCGATGTATTCTTAGGTATCATATTTTTAATTCATGTTCTCTCATTTCACTTATGATACTCCCCATGAGTCTATTTTCATACTATTGTTTTCTTTGCAATACATTTCTATCTTTATTATACTGTATTGTCCATACTCATTATATTCATATCTTTTTCATTTTATTTTTTTCTGTTTAACTTCATTGCTCTCTTTGTATTTTGTTTTACATTATCACCTTTCTATACATCTACCATGTAATCATCTTTATTCATATATCCTTTCATTATATATCATTCATTTTTTTATATCTCTACATTTTGTTAATTTTTCTGTACCTCTATTTTTATGTATTTTTACAGTCTATTCTGTTTTTTGTCTGTTTTCTCATAGCCCTGAAGATGACCTACATAGTAGGTCGAAACGTCGGCACTTAAAATAAAATAGTTTCACCTATTTTTGCGTGTTTTCTTGACTGCACCCCCAACTATCAACATCCTATTAAAGTAATTAGAATTTGTAATAATGAAATTGGCTTATAAAGTTTCTATGAAGTTATCAAATCAACCATTTAACTTTTTTATTTTTTCATTTTCATTTGTTTTTTTTTCAAGCTTTTACACCCTTGGGTCGTATGCGGAAAACCAATACATTTTGTCGCCAATACTCTCGGTCTTCCCAATCTCCTTCCACCCAAGCCTCTTGCTGCCATCACCTCTTCAACTCCTTGCAGCCAAGCTCTCCTCTGGGATAAAGTCCAATGTCATTTTTGGCCTTTTCTCAGGGCCCATTCTTCTTAGATGACCAGACCACTGCAGCTGCTTGGTCCCAATTTTATTTTCCTGTTTTTTACTCGCTCAATTCTGGAAATGTGATAACTTCTCCAAAAATGAATTTCTACAGGTCCAACCACCCTCATTTCCGAACCACCTTCAAAAAAGGAGAGAAGATATTGAGGAATTGAAGCCTATGTATTCTGTCTGTACGAGATATCGTTAAGGCAGACAAAATGATAATGTACAACATTGAGACCAGGCAGCTGCAGTGTTACGGCCATTTGAGAAGAATCAGACCCTAGAGATGGACGGAAATATTTGACGAAAAAGAGTTCGCCCAAGGAAAACATGGCTGTAAGGAGTTGTAGAGGCTTGGCAGAGGGAAATTAGGAGGACAGAGATTACCCAAAGTTGTAAAGCCGGAATAAAAAATTACATTGTAAGACAAATTTTAAATATAAGCTAATGCAAAGGTTATAATAAAATTTTAAGATAAAGAATATTAAATTAAATATAGAAGAAGTAAATTGGTTGGTTTCATAATTAAGCTAATGAAAACAAAATTAGAGAAATAAGTTGACCTTCTTATCCAGAACTCTAAACATTACCTTAGCAGTCAATGTATTAATTGTATTTTTCCTAACACAAATACTAATATTATTGAACTTGCAGTTCTTGAATAAATAAATACATGACCCTGAGCAAAAAAGGTGTTGAAAAAAATTAATATAAACGTAATTATATAAAGCTTGGTTATTCTATATTGATTGATTGATTTTATAACTTGTTTAATAATTACTGGTGAAATAGCAAATAGTAAATTTAATCCCATAGTTAAAAGTGATGAAACTACAAGAAACAAAACAGGTTCAGGAATGATGGACTGTATGGGAACCAAGCATACATTTTTTATTAACCTAAAAATTATGTTCGAATATTATTAATTGTAGTAAATCATGTTATATTTGTATCTCTTTCTCTCATGCGTTCTTTATTTAACCTTCTCAGTTTATGGTTAACTTTTATTAGTTGTTTATAATCAATCTGTATAGTTTTATTATAGAATGTGTATTATCAGCAAATCTATACGATTTCATCAGGGAATGTGGGATTTATAATGATGCCATCATTACATTGAAGAATATATTTTTTAAGCATGTTAATAAAGTCTTGACTCGGCATTAGTTGGCCACCAGAAAGCAGGTTCGGGCGAATCAATCAGCCGCTACCTAGAAGCACTGAGAAACTACTGGGAAAGGATTGCATCTTAAAAGCAGTAACTGCCGAAACCAACCCTCATGATTGCACTCGTGACCCCTTCATCACAACCTCACGCCTGAACGACGCTCACAGGGGTATTTGATACCAAAAGTCGATCAAAATTATTTGTATGTAAGTTTTGATATTTCATAACTTTAGTATAATAGAGGTTATAATTACAAAAAAGGAATAAAAGAAACTAAGAAAAACATTAAACACAACTTTTTATATTACATAAAAAAAACAACAACTTTAAAATAGGTACATAATAATGGTAATGGTATGACGGTACAATAATATTAATCTGAGAAAATGTTCGCCCTTTTTTAAGTAAATTATTAATAGCTACTAAATACTTCGCCATCTCTGGCACAAAGCACCTATAATAATACAGTGCATCTAACAACCGCCTAATACCATTTACACCCCTTGGGATATCCATCTTGGTAATTGTTTCATTCTCCCCCAAAATAGATTTCTCTGGTGATCGTTCCAGACCAAACACCCGCACCCTTCTAAAAACTTGACGCAAATGGTGGATATGCTCTGTCTCAGTTTTACTAAAAACCAACATCTCGTCCATATATATTTGACAAATTCTTTCGTCTATATCCCGTTGAAATTCATCCATTAATCTTTGAAATGTCAAGGGAGCGTTTTTTAACCCGAAGGGCATTCGCATAAACTCATAATGTCCCCGCTCGAAGATGATCGCTGTCATAAATTGATCTCTCTGGTGAATCTTAATTTGGTGGTATCTCGCTTTCAGATCTAATGTAATGAACACTGTGGCCCCATTTAGCTTAATAATAAAATCGTCAAATCTCAGAATCGGGTATGCTTCATCCATTGTATTGTCGTTTAACTTGCGAAAGTCCACCACGACCCTATACTTCTCCCCACTTTTACGTTCATCGTCTTAACCCTCCATAAGGGACTATTGTGACTAATATGCCCTATCCTCGTGAATTCTCCAATTCCCCTCGAATGTGATGCCTTAATGCATATCGTCGTTCCTTGGCGTAAAATATCCTCTCTTGTTTCATGGACTGCATCCAACACGTTCCCTTCCATATAGAAGGTATCGTTAAATTACTCCCTTGTCGCCTCCCTAAAATTTCCCCCTCTACTCACAGCTCCAATCCGCGCCACTTTAACTCAGTGGGTGCCCTTAATTTTGACTATCCAGAATTAATTAGGATACGGATCTCTAACCCAGTACCTGACACCGTACAAGGCTCCATCTTTTGTCCAGACCACTGCCTCTGTGTTTTCGTCTTTTTTATAGCGTTAATGAACTTAGTTGACAAGCCCAATTCGTACATTTTATAAATTAACGGATTCCTCTCCACACAGTCAAACGCTGCCTTAAAGTCGACAAAAAAACAATAGATTTTATCTTCCCCTAATTTCCACATGTACTCTATTAAATTGCTTAAAATGAACAAATTGTCAACTCCAACTTCCTCACACCATTACATATTAGAGCTCGGTCGCCTCTCTGCATGCACTCTCCTCATATCTCAGACTGCCTCGCCTATACCAGATCCGTGCTCCTCGTCTGTTTCCGATGATCCAGGCGTATCCGATGACGCTCCTGACGACTCAATTACGTTTCTACTCCCTGGTCTTCTGCATAAGTTTTGAGCATTTATCTCCATCGGCTCTCCTCTATCCTCCTAAATTATATAAGGACAATGCCTTGCCATATGTCTTTCCATTTTCCACTCGAAACACCTGGTCCTAGGACACTGAGCAACGAGATGTCTATCTTTTCCGCGTCCATGGCACTTTCAATCGTCTTTCCTGGGGCCACTCTTCGGCCGTGTCTGCCAAGTTTATCTTTCTCTCGATGCGGCCTTCTCCTAACCCGTATAGTTTCTCTTCCACTGAGTTGACCTCACCCGGGGCTGACTGGGATTTATTGAATAAATAACTCCATGACTATCCCAAAAAAACAGTCGCCATCACTTTCCCATCTGAGAAAACAGTTTTTGCTTTTTTTGCAGTATTAGAGGTTTTCGCCACTTAAATGATGCACCAAGCATTTCTCTGATTAAAAAATGGGTCGTAAAGTTTAAAGAGACTGGTTCAACATTAGAAAAACCTAAATCAGGGCGGCCAAGGTCATCAAGATCGGTAACAAATGTGGATAGTGTTAATAAGTGCTTTAAATGTGTATAGATCATCTTTACATCGCATTTTGCAGAAAGAGGTAAAGCTGCACCCCTTCAAAAAACATCAACCTTTTTGTAAAACTCTCGCACACACAACGCACGGTCCGCACCCCAGAAACGATCCATAGCGACTGAATTCCTGAGAGCCAGGCTACCGATTGACATACACCCGACCCCATACACATTCATTGCGTTCACGCAAAAATCTAAACAAATAAAAACTTTCTTTTGAGGCACCCTGTAGTTAGCAACCGAAGAAATTAAGACAGTTACATGTCAGAATTAGAAATAAGGTAATAATTCATGACTTAAATAATTAATAATCCCTGTTAAATAAATCAAATTTCGAAAGACGCCAGATCTTTTTAATTGATTATTAATGGTTTTTTTTTGTAACTATTCCGTTGTTTGTGTCTACAAGTTGAGCTACAGCAAGATTTAACTTTGTATTCGTTCCATTTTTAAAATTTTCCAAAATATAAGTAATCGTGAGCTTTAGTGTGAAAAAGAGAATGTTGTTAAGGGTAGAGTTCTGTAACCATTTCGGGCTCCAAGCAGGTCTAGTGCGTCTTGTCTCCATCCATCCACCGGAGCTTGTGCCGTCCTACTCTTCATGGACGACAAATTTCCTCTTCCATCTCTCTTTTAGGCATTTCATCGGGGCTCATCCGTGCAACATGCCCAGCCCACCCAAGGCGTCCCAGCCTAATAAAGGTCACGACATCTATATCCTGGATGTTTTCCATAGAGTTCCTTATTTCTTCTTCTTCCAGCCTTCCTCGCCCCCTACCGGCACATAGATTCTCCGAAGGATCTTCCTCTCAGAAAGGTTCTAGAAAAAATAAAAACACTTCTATCTTATTTTTACGGTTATTTTACATTATATACACTTATTATTTTCAATTACATTGATTATAAAGAATTTTTTATAATTTATTTGATTTTAAACGGTTTCTTTTTAGCGGTATTAACATTTCCCTCTTCTCACGACCCAACCCTACCACAATCTTGGCCGAAAATTCTTGCAATAAATAGTTAGGTTAAAGTGTTGTGTATCTGAGGAATACGCAAATTTAAGTAGATTTTTATATCTTATTTTTAATTATTCAATGTAAAATTTGTAATTCATTGGTAATTTAAACAAGCAAATAAATTGAATTTTCAACTGATCCAAACTATTGCAGACCATAACAATGACCAGTTAGTCAATCAGTTTAATATAAACTTCGTCTGTGTGGTGTATTGATAAAAAGTAGTTTATGTCCGAGGCATGAGATTATCCAAATCAAACGGATCAGCACAGCCGTGAAACATACAATGACATTGATTAACAAACGGGACGGACATAAGTTACTTTCGTTTACTGTTGTTCGTGCCAGTAAAGGGTTAGTATGTAATGTTATTGGATTTATTGAAAAGGATTACTTAGTACAACGGTTTCAAAATTTACTTAATACTCAAGATATAAGGTATGTTAAAGGCTTTAGTATTATTAAAATATTTTAACTTTAAAATGGATTATCACAACACTTTTAAAGTTATAATTATACACCTTTATTAATTAGAAGTAAATTAGAGTAATTTGCATGACACCTTCGTTTAATATGCCCTCTCCGGGATCTCTCAAAAGCCCTAAGCCAGTGTAATATTAGCTCTTTGTAGCAGACTGTTATAACCTCGTCGAAAGAGACATACAGGAACCTTCCTTGTTAATGCTTTTATGTGCGCAATTAATTTTCAGTCAACAAAATAATATTTCAATAACAACGGAATAAATTGGCAAGTCTGAAGGTCATTTTAAAAATTGAATAGATTATTATTTGTGTGAAAAAATTAATTTTCTTAGTGGGTTCCTTTCTTTAACTATCTTTTACTTAGTTGAATTATTCAATTAAATTTTTAAATTAATCTTATTATTATTATTATTATTATTGTTGTTGCAACATAAATTATATATTTTCAATTGTACTTATATTTTTAGTTGTGACTGACTGGTATAAATATATAAGAAGTGATGGAAGAAGAAACTGTGTCTGATTGTAAGTTATATTTTTTACATCTTGAATAATTATTAAATTACTGTATAAATATTATGGATGATAAAATATCCAGTGTCAATAATGAATTATTAGTATTTATATATTAGTATTTATATTATTGTATGTTGTGATGATCGTGTGTTAAAATTAAAAGGCGAAAGGTTACCAAGAGGCTATAAAAAAGTGTGCTAAAAACTAAATTGTGTGTCCTATAATTAATAGAACTAAAACAGTTGGCAACTATCTATGAGTTTAGGTGTTTTCTAATAAGTAGTTGCTCACTGTAGAAGAATTTGGTTTTGACCTCGACTCAGACCATTTTATTCTCTATTTTATTTCTTATAATGTGTGAGTATTAGATTTATCCTGTTTGTTAGGATATATATAAATACCCCACTAATACAAACTAAAGTTTGTAAGGATGCTTGTTGGTTATTCTTTCATGTAAAAAATACTGAACGGATTTGGATGAAACTTTACAGTAATATTGGTTATACATCAGAATAAGATATAGGCTACAATTTATATTGATTTTGTGCAATTTGGTCATAATATAAAGATAAATATCATTAGAAAGTACTATGTTATAACACATTTCAATATTACCTCCAACATATGGTCAGTAGGTGATTGCGGTTATTTTATTTTATTGTTAAATATTGTTAGCATCACTACAGGGCTCCCCTCTGTGTAGTTTCCTCACGTGTTTCTTACTCGCAAAATCTACATATTTTCGCTACTAATATTATAAATGCTAAAGTTTGTGAGGATGGATGTATGTTTGTTACTCCTTCATGCAAAAACTATTTAACGGATTTGGATGAAACTTTATAGTAATATAGGTTATACCTATTATATAAATATCATATATCTATCTATAAATATAAATATCTTTTGAGAAAATGGAACTGATGATCACAGACTCGGGTAAAACGTTAAAACCAAATACTGGACCATTAAAGTGGCGCAGAGATTTAAATACCTTGGATAAATTATATGCAGCTATGGGTCGAGAGGGGTTTAAGGAAAAAGTCGCCAAATTGGAGAAATTAAGCTTCGCCACCAGTAATTTTTACAACAAGAAGAACCTATCTATTAAAGCTAGAATACAAAATTATAATACAGTCATCAAGCCTGTTATAGTTTATGGAACTGAAACCTCTTGTCTTCCCAGCCTAGAGAGGCTTCTGAAAATAGAAAGAATTCTCAGAAGAATCTACGGACCTAGGAGAACACCTGAAGGATACAGGTTGAGGTCGAATCAAGAAATATATAACGATACAACAGACTTAGAAACTGACATTATGGTGGGAAGGTTGAGGTTCTATGGACACATGATGAGGATGAATCCTGAAGGACTGAACCATAAAATTTTTCACCGAATCCACTATCACAAAAATTCAACGGGTTATTTTATACAACTTAAGGATGATATGGACCAAGTGGGGCTAACAGACCAAGATTTTTTTGACAGAGATGGATACAGAAGGACGCTCAAGAGCATAAAGGTTCTTGTTGGAAAAAAGGGTCTTGCGTGGTCTTATCAAATTTCATCACAGACGGATCAGCGAAAACGGATAAGAGAAAACTTAGGCACGCAAAGCTCATGAGGGACATATGGGAAAAGAGGAAACAGATGAAGAAGAAGCATTAGTTGTGATATCTCGTAGTCTTTAAGGCCTTTTCGTGGAAAAAAAAGATTAGGTTATACCGCTAAATTACAACACATCGATAAATTAACTGCATATGTACATTATTCTAATCCTTTCAGTTTTAATTTCTCGCTGCTCTTGTACGACAAGTGAAACCGTTATACTAAGTAATCCTTTTCAATAAATTCAATTGCATTACATACTAATCCTTTACTGACCCGAACAACAGTAAACGAAAGTAACTTCTGTCCGTCCTGTTTGTTAATCAGTGTCAATGTATATTTCACGGCTGTGAAATATACGTCTGTGATGAAATTTGATATGGATAATCTAAAGCCTGAAGAAGGACATAGGCTACTTTTTATCAACACACCACGCAGGCGAAGTTTATATAAAACTGTAACCTGATTGACTAACACACCCAGCGCTCAATGCACAGCAAAAACCACTGGACTTAGCATCTTGAAATTCGTAGATAGGTTCTTTGTATAGCTTAAATGAGCATTAAGAAAGGAATTTGGACAATTCCACCCCCATGGGTTCCCACCTTAATATAATAGTGGTTCAAAAATTTTATGGAATCCGTCAGTTTTGAAGTTAGACATCTGAAATTTCGGATCTACGAGCAACTTACAGTTACAAAAAATTAATTAATTTATTTTAAATGATCTGTCACGAAACTTTATGTGACAGACCAAATTCCATGCGAGCGAAGCCGTGGGCAAAAGCTAGTAGGTATATATATAAAATTAATAGATTAATTATATTAGAATTTTAGGATCTTTTCCACAGGTTGTTGCTTTGAGTTGAGTCACAAAAAGTTTTAACTGCTTCATTTTTAATATTTTCCAAAAATACAAGTTGCCATGAGCTTTATTATAGAAATTGAATGTAATTGGTGATGAGTAGAATTCGGTAATCATTTCTTCAAGAAATTAAAGTTTCAAGTAACATTTTGTAGTATAGAAGATATATTTTTGTTGAAAATTTAATTTCTCAACTCGAAGTGACAATTTGCTGAATAATTACCAAATTTTAT
Organism: Troilus luridus; assembly: GCA_964056705.1. Lineage (NCBI taxonomy): Eukaryota > Metazoa > Arthropoda > Insecta > Hemiptera > Pentatomidae > Troilus > Troilus luridus. The sequence goes on from OZ057412.1 coordinate 200,111,603, forward strand.
CCTAAATTATTTGTATATATTGTGTTTTTATCTTTTCAGTTATGACTGAAAATTGTCTTTTTGTAAAAGAAGAAATAGAAGAAGGAACTATATCTACTTGTAAGTTATATTTTTTATAACATGTGAATGTTAATATCATTTGATCCTTTAAATATTGAACAATCTTGAATTAGCAGTTATTAATTAAATACTTAATTTTATTCTGTTAATGCAGAGGTTCCTAGACATTTTTTCTCATAGACCACTTTCAAAATTTAGCTGGTTCCAGTGGATCCCCTGCAGCTACATTTCTACCATATTCCCAAAACTCGACAAAAAATGTGAAGATTTAGTAATCATAAGGCGGTCTTCCTCAACAAGATTTGGCTATTTTAACAGGATTACCTATATTAATTAATTATTAATTAACAAAGTACCAATGGCAAACTGATTCTAATTATTAAAACCATTTTTTTGTCATGCCGACGTAAACCCCCGTCATATCTCCCATAAACCCCTGGGAGTCCACCTGGACCACTTTGGGAACTAAGGTGTTAATGCATTCTCATTGGCTTTTATTAACAAATTAAATACGTTTTGTAACTTTCTATGTTGAGATAAAACAAATTAATAGTCGTATAATTTTTTACTAATAAAATTTGAATAATATAACGGTGCCGGTGATTGTCACACGGTTTGATGATATGGATATGATAACAGGATTAATGGTCATTTCCATTGTGGTTACCTCACTTTTCTTATCTACAACAAAATACCTTCATGAGGTAAATATTTTACTCTTCTTCAAAACTGATTATACTCACACCTTATTTAAAGACATGATCTTATTCAAGAAGAGACCGATTATAGGGATTAGAAAATTATAAAATAACTAAATAAAGGCTTTTGATCTTACATCAAGCATTGGTATACTTACAATGTATACAGTCGCTTTATAAATTGTACATACAATGTTAGACTGTTATTTAAATATTAAATAATTCTGGCACGGCATTTTTTTAATACATATATATCTCAAGGATTAATTGATGAAGTCACAAAGAGCTAATGTTAGTATGTTAGGGAGTATTGATGTTTATATAATGATTAATAAACCTGGTTAGTTGTTAAGAAAGAACAAAGAGATCTATGACTTATACGACGATCTCCGAGTTTCCCATTTCGTGCGAATTCAGCGCTTCAAATGGCTGGGACACCTTGTCAGAATGGATGATGGGAGAGCAGCAAAGAAATTATATTATGGAACCCCATACGGTGCCAGGGCACGTGGAAGACCGAAAGGCAGATGGAAGGACGCAGTGGCTGAGGACTTGAGGATGATTGGAGTGTCCAGAGGACATTCTGCTGACCGAAATGAGTGGGAGAAGGCAGTTGAGAGGGCCAAGGGCAGCTTCAGGCACCTGTCGAGCCGATAAATAAATATTACATTCCAAAGTGATGATAACATACAAGTAACGAAAAAATACAGATTATTAATATTGTTTAATATGTACAATTTTTAGAACAATTAATAATGAAGAAAGTGCAGTTACGTTTTTTCAGGAAAAGGAAATTATTTCGAAAGAAAAGATATAGAGTAATAGACATTCTATGAAGTTATATTATTCAGATTGCGTTAGAGGGAGATGCAATGTGAAAAACTGATAACTGAAGAACAGTGTAAGGCGTGGGACTTGGCCTAAGGACTAAGATTTCTTTAGAAAAAATTTCCATTTGGTTTGTTCATGGACAGAAGAGATGACTTCCATAAAATATTGTGCTAAACACTTAGAAATGAGTAATAAAACCACAGTGGGTTGGAACAATTACCTACGAGAAGTTTCTGTGTAGGAAATGGAAAAAGCGAATCGTGTCATAGCAGGTACCTGTAAAATTGTTGAAATAGATGAAAGTTTATTTGTTAAAAGAAAAGACAATATAGGGCGCATGCTGCCTTTGCAATTGGTACTGTACAGATCAGAGTTTACGCTATTAGCAATTATTGAAGGAAGAAATCATCCAGAAACTATGATTATGTTTAGGATTACGTGAAGCTAGATCTTTTCTTCATATCTTGCGGAATTTATTTGGAGGACTCAATTAAAACAAGAGGATCCCTTTGAGGCATACAAAATATTTAATTGCCAATAAACATATGTTTTAAGTTGTTACAGTTCTTTTTATATAATCACTCTTACCTGGTATCAAATCGCGGCGGCCCACGTACACAAGTACCAATAACCTTATTCCTATTGATATGTTATAGATCAGAATTTATTATTTTTACAATTATGATAAAAATGGTGCAACCTTATTGTAACAATCACACTTTTGTAGAAAATTCTTAGATGGTAGGGTACCAATTTATGATAGTTTTTATGTTCTTAGATGGTGTTGATCATGTGAAAGAAGAAGAGATGCTCATCCCAGATGAAGGTAACAAATATTTCTGAGTTGAAATGGTTGTTTATATTTATATTTTACTTTTTTTTACCCTCTCACTTTCATTGGCAATGTTGTTTAAGTACATAATTTATATTAAGAAGGCTTATGGCCGATTTCTTATTGTATCACTTTGACCAGAAAAGTTAATCATCTAAATACACTTTAAAAAAGTTTTTCAGTCAGTATTTCCAGCTTGAAATGTCCAGTCAATATGCGAGGATGAGACTATATCAAAACTCAGTAGGTTCTGCAAAAGAAAACTAATATTTAAAAAAAATTCAATGCGGTTGTTTCATATGAAATTTCAGTTTTCAAAGGAAAAGGTTATTTAATAAAACAACTTAATGAAATAAAAACATTTTTATTCAAAGTATTTATTCTCATGAGAAGCGAGGGGATGGTTGACTGGAAGATAGACGTAAGGAAGAAAATAGTTGGGGGTGCAGTCAAATAAAAACACTAAATAAGTGGTCACTTAATTATGTGCCGACGTTTCGACCCACTTTGTGGGTCATCTTCAGGGCTAAGAAAGAAAAACAGACAAAATAACAGAACTATAAAAATACATTGCAGTACTAAGTATATGATAAAATACAAAAAATATATATGTAGAGAGGTAGAAATTTAGAGCAAAAGTGAGGGATATATATATGAATAAAAAAATTACAGAGAAAATTTACAGAAAGGTGGTGATGCAAAAAAAATTTACAAAGATAAAAGAACTAAGTAAACAGAAAGTTTTAAAAAAAGAAAAAGTATAAACATCAGAGGTGAGAAGTAAAATTATGGAAAAGGTAGTAGAATATATATAAAAAATATAAAATGTAAGATAATAGACTCCTAGGGAGTTTACATAAGTAAAATGAAAGAAGGTATAGCGAAAATGATATCAAAGAGTAAATAAAGGAAAATTAACAGTAGAAAGTCAAGATATAAATATAGAGTATAACAGGTGAAAAATAAACTGAACATGGAACGTAGAAAATATAAGTAAGGGGAGTTTTAAAATGCATATATATAGAATGAAGTGGTATAAATATATGACGTAAATATACAAGGAACGTATAGAAATATAAGTAACAATATGGTATGAGCATGGAAATAGAATAAAATATGATGAAATAGTGATGTTAAATGCTAATGAAATCTTAAATAATAATAACATATGATGGATGCCAAAAAGGTGTGCAAAATGGAGAAGGAAAGGGGTGAGGAGAAGCTGGGTCGAAACGTCGGCACATAATTAAATAAGTACCCAGTTTTTTAGTGTTTTTATTTGACTGCATCCCCAACTATTTTCTTCCTTACTTTTTTTTTATTCTCATATTCAATATATTTTTTTCTAATGTAGTATCAAATTTTCAATCCCAGAATTAAAAAAATTCAAGGTCTTGTGATTAAGTAAAAACTGAAAATGTGTTTTTGACTTGAAAATCATTTTCAAAAATTTTACTAATGTTGGCTGTTTATAAATTCTACAATTTTTTTTTTTGTAAATTAAAATGGTATTGAAAGATTGCAAAATTACAGTTTTATAAATTAACTACCACAAAATATGTAACTTATTGAGTTTGATCTTGTGGCCTCAAAATTATTAAGTGTCCGGCCAGTTGTTGATATTTTTATATAGATAGATTATATTATAAATGCTATGGTTGTGAGAAATTTAGCAACTTTTGATTTGTGTAGTAAGCTATATATATTATTAAAATATTTTTCATGTTGACAGATGGACTAATCCAGATCAAATTAGAAGGAAATATGCCTGTATCAGACGAAGGTAAGAATTATTTGTTTTTTTTATCCTTAGATCGCTGTCCATGATTAAAGTACATATCACTGAGCATATTTACAATTTGTTATTAAGATGAAGTTAAAATTATCGATGAGAAAAGAAATTCATTATAATTACTCCTGAGAATACAATAGTTGTTGGGAGCAGGGTAGCTTAGCGTGTAGGGCGCTCTTTTAAAACTTTGTTAGCTCCTTCATCAATTGAATCCAATTCCCTAATTTTCACTTGACTCCAAGAGTTGCTCATTCTTAAATCACAATTTTTAGATGTATTTGATGTATAATCCATTTTGAATCATTTGATGTTGGTAATTTAAAGTGTTCAAGTAAGTCATCCTGGGTGGCAGCTCCAAAATACTTCTGAGAACTGAATTTGGTTAATAATAGTATATTGCTGATATATATATATATATATATATATATATATATATATATATATATATATATAAATATATAAACTAAACAGCAAAAAACCCGGCGCACCCTATTTTTTTCGATAAATATGTATTTTTTTTTAATTTTTTTTAATTTAATTTATTGATATTTACAACTGTATAATAAAAAAAATACATCCAGTAAATAGGCTATGTGATACAAAATGACATGAGTAATGGCAAGTTGAGAAACTACCCACTGGTAGTACTCAAATCACTAGTTCAACTAAGAAGGTCACGTGGCCATCTTCTTTTCAGACGCCTCGGGGGATTATCGGGAATCGAAGAGGAAGCTAGGTTTGAAACTAGAGGGTTTGAGTGGGAATGAAGTTTGTTATGAAAGGAAAGATACCGGGTTCGGGCCAAATCAGCAACAAATGGGACATTAAGGTCGTTATGGATGACGGTATTTTTAACAAAATAAGGAGCGTTGAGGATTTTACGAAGGATTTTGGACTGTAGGGATTGGATACGACAGGAATTCGATGGCTTAGTGGAGCCCCAAAGCTCTACTCCGTAAGTCCAAATAGGTCTTATGATGGTCATGTAGATGAGTCTTTTGTAGTTAATCGGGAGGTTAGAGCGTTTGTCTAGTAAGTGTTGAAGTAGCCTGAAACGTCGAGCAGTTTCTTGTCTTTTCAGTCTAGTATGAGGATTCCAGGTTAATCGTTTGTCGAGGTGCAACCCTAAATATCGGATCTGTTCTACCTGCACCAGTGGGGTATTATTAAAGGATACTGAAGGGCAGGAAGTCATTGGTTTACGACGTAAGGTAAAAGTGATTTGATGGGATTTTTGAGAATTTATTTTAATTCTCCAGTTTTGACACCATTCTTCAAGATCAGTGATATGGGATTGGAGCCTTTGGGATACAATAACTGGATTGGTGTTGACTGATAATACACATGTATCATCAGCATACGTGGTAAGGATAGTATTAGGATGAGTTGGGATGTCAGCTGTATAAACTGTATAAAGGATTGGGCCAAGGATACTACCTTGAGGAACACCAGCAGATTGGGAGAAGAGGGATGAAAGGACATTATTATGGTTTACCTGGAAAGTTCTATTTGTGAGATAGGATTGAAGGATGAGAAAGTAGGTATGAGGTAGGAATTTACGGAGTTTGTAGAGCAAGCCCGGATGCCAGACTCGGTCGAAAGCCTGTTCCACGTCAAGAAAGACGCCCGAGCAATATGATCCACGTTCTAATGCAGAGGAGACCACATCCACCACACGATGACATTGCTGAATAGTGGAGTGGGATGCTCGGAATCCAAACTGGTGATCTGGTATTACATGATTTGCATCAAGGATGGGGTACAATCGTTTGAGGATAAGTTTTTCTAGGATTTTACCCATGCACGGTAGAAGAGAGATAGGACGGTATGAGGAAGGGTATTCTGGTTTTTTTTTAGGTTTGGGTATCATTTTTACAATGGATAATTTCCAGGGGTCAGGAAAATATGTGGAGCGGAGTACAGCATTATATATATAGGTAAGGAATAGAATGGCTTTTCTAGGAAGGTGTTTTAAGATATGGATTGTGATGAGGTCGTGCCCAGGAGCTTTGCAGGAAGGTAATCTGTGAATAATGTTGGATATTTCTGTAGGATGGAATGCTTTGGGTGGAAGGGACATTTGGAGGGGAGCATCTAACGCTTCTTTTATACATTCAATGTGATTTGGGTTAATTATTTCAGGATGTGGATGAAAAATTTTGGAAAGGTATTGACCAAATAACTGTGATTTTTCTCCGTCAGATCTTGTCCAGTTATTTGATCCAGTGAGGAGTGGATGATTAAATTCCTTGAACTTTAGGAGTTTTTTGGTGGTCATCCATAATGATTTGTCGGTGGTTGTAAGATTTTCAGTCCAGGTAATTAAATTTTGAATTTTGAACTTCTTGATTTCTGCTTTTAGTTTGTTAGTTAATTTTGTATAGATAGTTTTATCTGCTGGATATCGAGTTCTATGCCACTTCGATCTTGCTCTGCGTTTTTCTCTTAATAAGATTCGAATATGCTGTGGCAAATCAGTCTGTTGATAGTTATTAATTGTATGATTTGTGATGTTATCATGTAAACTGCTTCTGATTGAAGTTGTAAGTTTTTCTATGGCTGTATCAATGTCTTGTTTTGTCTTAAGTGAAATTTTTAAGTCCAGTTTGTCCTCCAAGTCGTAACAAAAATCGTCCCAGTTGACACGTCCTGTAATCAATGAGGGAGGGGAAGGCTTGGGAGCAAAACTTGAGTGCAAGAAAAGGAGGACTGGACTATGATCTGATGAAAGGTCGTCCAAGGATTCAATATTGGCTTGTGCGGGGGAAATCTGGGATGTAACAAATATGTCAAGGATGTCGGGACGTTTTTTGAGGGATGTAGGCCAGTAGGTGGGATTTTTTGGGGCAAGGATTGAGTAACTCTTTGAGGATGTGAGAGAGGATAGAATATTTCCACGGGAGTTGGATGTTCGACAACCCCATCGTTGGTGTTTAGCATTGTAGTCTCCTCCAGCAATGAAACGCGGTCCAAAAGATTGGAATAGGGAATCTAAAAGGTTATGAGAGATGGAACTACCGGGAGGACAGTATACAGCTGAAAGTGTGATATGGAAAGGTCGTGAAGTTATGGATACTGATGTTGATTGAATAGCATCAGTTGGAGTAGAAGGGACAAGGGAATGAGAAAGAGTTTTATGGATGAGAATGCTGGATCCAGCATGTGAAGTGTTGTCTGGGTGGTCTGACCTATAAGTAATATAGTCCCGTATATAGAATTTCGTACGTTGAGTGAGGTGAGTTTCAGTCAGCAAAGCTATATCTATTTGTTTGTCATGGAGAAAAATGTCTAGTTCGTCACGGTGATTGAGTAGTCCGTTTGCATTCCACAAAAGGATAGTTAAGGGCTTTATGCTCATCGTGGCAGGTTAAGTGGAACTTCGGACAGAAATCTTGTGAGTAGGACGATCAGTGGTTTGATGGTTTCCTGAAGGTCTCGCAGGAAGGAAGATAAGATAACGTTAATGTCTGTTGGATGGTGGACTGGATATACATCTGGAGGTTGGGTTGGATAATTTCTTTGGAAAGGATGGTTGGCTGTGAGTTGAGTCTGTGGAGCTGGATTTGTTTTTGTTATATTATGATTTAGGGAATTTTTTTGAGGGTTCTGAGAGGATGGGACCGGTTTTTTTTGTTGCGGCGGCAATTTGACCCGTAAGGGTAGATGATAGGGAGGAATTTGCTGACATGGAGGTTCAGCTGTAGGATGGGATGTCTGGAATTGAGGTTGGGATTCCCGAGGAAATATGTATTTAAATTACATTCTGAGCCTATTGTTTGTTTTGGTCTGGTTAAATAACGGCTAGAAAGAGTTTCATATCAATAATCCCGTACAAAGTCCTTACTGCCCTAGGAATAATAATGAATAATGATTTCCAATTAGTTCATCTCCAGTTATTGTGTAGTTACGTTTCAGTTTTACATTCACATTCATTTTTGCACTTTTTTTTTTTTGAAAGCCTTTTTTTTTCTTATTATCCTGTTTGCTGTTCAGAATGGTTTTACTCACCAAAACGGTCTCGAGGATCGTCGCGTTGGTAGAGGATCGTAGAAGCCAGCGTTAGGTGGCTAGGTCCTTAGGGCTACCAGAAACCAACGCACAGACGGGTATTTGACTGGTCTAGCCGGCCAAAAATCAGTTTTGCAAAATGCAGCGGAGGTCGGAAAACCCTATCGAATGTTCAATTGGAATAGTGGGGGATTCAAGTTATGGGCAGATATCGTTTCTCTAGTTGATCCGGTTAGAAGAAAAACCAGTTAAAACTTGTCTGTTGAACTGCTTCTATTTTGTTTCATATCAAAAGTAACTTAGTGAGTGCATAGTTCAGTGCTACCTGTAACCGATCAGATTTTTATTACACCTACTCATTATGGATTGTGAGAGACCAGGTATGTATCTATGTTATAGCATAATATTATTAATTAAAATACAGAATAAGGCATTAAAAAAAAATATGAAAGATGCTCTTTATTTTTTGCTGCTTGTTACTGTGAATTTCAACATTCGATAAGGATTTAGTTATACTTCCCGATGAGTCCCGATAACTTTTTTAACATGATTGGTTGTCCAAATTATGTAGTAAAGAAATATTAAATCAATAGCCGCCAATCTGGAAAATATTGATTTTTCTTCTCCTGCAAATCTAAATAAAGAAGCAAAATTTTAAAAGCAATTCGAAAAAATATTATATAAACATTTAGGTATTTTAATTACTTAAGGCCAAATGTTATTTTAGGGCCATCTGGAATGAGAATTCTTATAAGACGAGACCTTTTTGACCTGATGGATAGCCAGCAATTGCCCAGTTTTGACCAGAAATTAGAATTTTTGGGAAATTACCTGGTAATAAAGAAAATTATTCTGAAGAGCAACAGAAGGATATAAAACATGAATTTTCAATGCTTAAGTCAGAATTTCGGCGAAGATGGCATAAAGCAAACAAGTTCAAACAATCATTCTTAACAGCTAATTCATCTTGGTTGGAAGGGACATTTCTATTACCTCAAGTAGCTATGTCTAGAGGTCGACCCCAGAAATCATTCGAGGGATGTAGCGAAAGAAGCAAAAGACGAAAAACGGAAGAAGTGCGCAGAGAAACAGATTTGCAGATCCTTTCTCATGCAACCCAATCCCAACTTTATGCCGCTGGACATCGAAATGCTTCTCTCGTGGTTAAAGAAATCACTCAAGATCCACGGCAAGCAACTAAATATAAGGAACAATTGTCGGATGATAAGACCTGTACGAAAATATCCACTGTGCAGGCGTTATCGATGTTCGTAGAAGCAAATCTCTCTAGAAGACAGTATGAGCTAGTACGATATTCTTGTAAAAAATTATATCCATGTTATAGTTTCTACAAAAAGAAAAACTTAACTGCTATCCAAACAAGGATTCCTATCGAGTCACGGATTCTCATGCAGAAGTCCAGTTACAGGCTTTAATGGACCATACTGTTACAAGACTGTTGAACTCTCTGGAAGAAATAGGAGAAACATAGAGTGATGAAGAACGTACGTCACTTTTGCTGATTTGCAAATGGGGATGTGACGGTTGTCAACATAGAGAATACAAACAAAAGTTTAAAAATGACGCTGACTCTGATGCCAACATTTTCCAAAGCTTGTTCGTACCTCTTCGACTGGTTTCTCAGTCGAACGAAAAAATTATTTGGCAAAATTCGACGCCTTCCTCACCAAGATTCTGTCGACCCATACGGATAAGGTTCGTAAAGGAGTCTGCCGACATTATCAACGAAGAAATTGCGTATGTTGACCATGCTTGCAACTCGTTAGAAGCGACAAATGTAGTTGTAAATGGTAATCCGTGTTATGTAAAACATAAAATGTTATTAACCATGGTAGATGGCAAAGTTTGCAATGCTGCAAGTGATACAAAGTCAACGTTGCGATGCTTCATATGCGGAGCAACTTCAAAGGATTTCAACAATTTAAACCAATCTAAAGAGATAAGAGAGGAAACACTGAGGTTTGGACTATCCATACTCCATGCACGAATAAGGCTATTTGAAAGCTTACTGCATCTAGCTTACAAGCTGCCTGCTAGGAGATGGCGAATCCAGACGGAGGAGGAGAAAGAATTTATGAAAAAGGAGAAAAAGAGAATCCAGGAAGATTTCAGGCTGAAAATGGGTTTAATTGTGGACGTTCCCAATCCTGGATATGGAAACACCAATGATGGAAACACCAGTCGGAGGTTCTTTGCTGATCCACATCTTGCCGCAGGAATCACCGGTTTAGATATTAATTTAATTTTCCGTTTTAAGGTGATTTTAGAGGCAATTTCAAGTGGACATAGCATAGATACCATGAAATTTGGTGAATAGGCGATGGAAACGGCCAAACTATATGTGGAGTTGTATTCATGGCACCCTATGACTCCTACTGTTCATAAAATTTTAATTCATGGTGCGACAATAATAGAAAGTGCACTCCTTCCAATTGGACAGCTTTCTGAAGAAGCTGCAGAGGCTCGGAACAAGCATTTCAGGCTATACCGAACAGATTTCGCTCGTAAATTTTCAAGAGAATCTTGTAACATAGATATCTTGAATAGATTGCTTCTAAGTTCCGATCCACTTCTATTTGGTATGAGACCAGTACCGAGGAAAAGAAGCAAGCCATTTTTGAGCGACACGTTAGCCCTACTTCTTTCTGCTGAGCCATTCAATCAAATAGCTCACCAGAGACTCCAGGAATCGGAGAGTGATGAAAGTTGTGAATCATCAGATGATTAATCAAGAAATGCGTTATACTAGTTTGCCCAATATTTTATTGTATATCATAAATAAATTATTTATAAGATGAATCATTGTATCTCTTTTTATTTATTTTTATTTTTAAACCCAAAATATAAATAAAACAAAATGGTGTCAATATAAATGTTGATTAAAAGCTGTTAGAAACTTAATGTTTGGTAAAGTAATTAAATTAACTCATTTGCGCTGCAAAACCCAGACCAAGTTAATGGGATTGATTATTATTTGCATGATTCATACCATATTTCAAAAACTAGAGGTCCTAGATTTTTTAGAATATTTTTTTCAAAATCAGCAGTCTAAAATTAGTAGAATATGGTGATAAAATATTTTTGGCCGGCTAGACATGTCAAATACCCGTCTGTGCAACGTTCACAGGGCAGTCCAGAGGTACAGGGAGACTGGTAACTTAACCAGGAGGCCAGGTTCAGGTCTCCCCAGAGCGACTCTTCCTGATGATGATAGATTAGATAGAAGAATTCACTTTCAGACAGCCGTGGAGACCAATCAAAGGCTTCGAATTGCCCGAAATGTGAATATCAGTGTGGATATGGTGCGGAGGCGGCTTCATGAAGTTCACCTTCAATCAATGGCCCCAGCTACGGGAGTTCAGCTCACCCCTGGACGCTGGGCATCTCGTCTTATGTTTGTTAGGGAACGCTCAGCGTGGACATTGAACGACTGGGCTCAAGTACTGTTTTCAGACGAATCGAGATTTTCACTATATGCTTCAGATCATAGAGTTAGATTGTGGAGAAGGCCAGGACAGCAATTTGCACCATGCAATATCTCCGAAAGGGTGCCTTACGGTGGTGGGTCTGTAATGGTTTGGGGTGAGATCACTTTAGTGGCGAAGACTGATCTCCATGGGTTCCAGAGAGGGAATCTAACTGCACATAGGGGTATATATCCGAAATTCTGGAAGAGTATGTAGTGCTTTTCATGGGCGATGATTTCATGTTAATGCATGACAACGCAGGGCCACATGTTGCCAATGTCGTTACCGACTATCTTAATGAAGTCGGTATACTCACCCTACAGTGGCCAGCCCGCAGCCCTGAGCTTAACCCCATAGAACATCTTTGGGATAAGGTAGGGAGGTGCATCCGAAGGCGGCTCGATCTTCCAATGGACCTTCATCACCTCAGAACCGCGCTAGTGGAAGAATGGGACGGCATCAAACAGGAAAGAGTTGCCAGCTTAATCAGCAGCATGCCAAGGAGAATCCAGGCTGTGATACAAGCAAGGGGAGGAATCACTTGTTATTAATAAAATAAAATAAAAATAATAACAGAAATTTAATGAAGAAAAATTTCCGAAGAATATTTTATACGAGTTTAGAGTTTTTGTGAATAAAATTTGTTTTTCTATTCAGATATTTCTTGTTTTTCAATCTGTTTCCATCTGTTATCTCATATGATGTATACTTTACTTGGCACATACAGAAAAAATTATTTGCACTAGGAAGAAAAAACCCTCAAAATTTCAGGTGTGCCTTCTTTTTTTTTCTGTTTAGTTTATATATATATATATATATATATATATATATATATATATATATATATATATATATATAAATATATATATATATATATTGTTTATGGTTCTCGAGTTTCAGTCAGTATTTGAACTTCTTAGGCGACGTTTCGAGACTAGAACTGCTGTTCCTAAAAATCGATTACTGCAATATAAACATTTTATGATATATTGCGAAGTAACTGATTAATGATAAATTGATCAATTCTTTGGAACTTGTAAGTACACCCTATCCTATTATACTTACACGTGACATTTTACATTAATTTTAGTGTGCTATTTAATGTTTTCACTAAAAGATCATTTTTTCACTGTCAGGGCATGAATATGAGACTAACCTAGTCTCGAAACGTCGCCTAAGAAGTTCAAATACTGACTGAAACACGAGAACCATAAACAATATATTTCTACAACAGTCAAGATAAGTAGAAACCAATATATATATATATATATATATATATATATATATATATATTTATATTTATTTATTATGTTTTGGTTCTTGAGTTTCAGTCAGTTCCTTTCAACTTCTTAAGGCAACGTTTCGAGACTAGGTTAGTGTAAAAATGCCCTGACAGTGTAAAAATGAGCTTTTAGTAAAAACATTAAATAGCAGACTAAAATAAATATAATTCATGAGAAGCGAGGGGATGGTTGACTGGAAGATAGACGTAAGGAAGAAAATAGTTGGGGGTGCAGTCAAATAAAAACACTAAATAAGTGGTTACTTATTTAATTATGTGCCGACGTTTCGACCCACTTTGTGGGTCATCTTCAGGGCTATAGGAGCAGGAGGCTAGAGCACTACATTAAAATAAATATAGATGACACGTGTAAGTTGTAATGGATAGCGTGTACTTACAAGTTCCAAAGAATTGATCAGTTTATCATCAATCAGTAATCATCACATCAAGCTGAGAGCGAGATGACCAGATAGGAAAGAAAGAATTTTGGTCCCGTACAGGGAATGGACTATGGCGGATAAGAAACAGTACTGAACTCCAGAAAATAGTACATATATATATACATACATTGCTATGTTTATATTGCTAAATATATTTTAAATATTTGTATTGATATTGGGATGGCAGAGTATCATTTAGGATTTAGGATGGTTACTCAAATTATTATTTCTATGCCTTAGTATTATTTAGTGTTTTTATTTGACTGCATCCCCAACTATTTTCTTCCTTACGTCTATCTTCCAGTCAACCATCCCCTCGCTTCGTATAATAAGTATGGTTTATTTATTCGATTCAAAATAAGATTATTGATTTCATACATTGATTTTTAGAGGCACACTTACTGATTCAGACATACATTAATATATATATTGAGGATTGCCATGAAATACATTACAGGAATTAAAAAATTACACTTATCTGTGATATAGGGGTACATCTAGAGTTCTTCTTGGTAAGGTGTCTCTTCCGGTTTCGCTGTCTTCGGATCCTTCGCACCCTGCATCATTCGCTGGCCTCCACCTTCCGCGATCCTAGCTCCTACTTCCTCGGGATCTTTTCAGAGGGTCCTTTTCTCAGTGGAGTCTTCGACCCCCCTCCTTTTCTTATCTTCTCAGTCACCTTGACCATAAGGTGACCATAGGGGACACCTGCGTGACCTACTTCTCGCAAACCAATATTGCTCTTAGTGCAAAACCCGATCACTTTCATGATGGCCACCCGGCAACTATTTCATGATGCCGACAGTACAATGCATAGCAATATATATATTGGTTTCTACTTATCTTTGCTTTGCTAACTATTGGTTTCTACTTTTGGTTACTACTATAAAAAGAAAAATCTACTTTGCTTATTATTGGTTTCTACTTACTTATGCTCAATGATGAAGGGTTTTCAAAACTCATATAAAAAAACTAGCTGCCGCTAAAAATAATAGAACATTTTTATTAAGATGCCGGTCAGAACAACTGCTACCACCACACATTGATAATACATTCAAACGTATAAATACAACTTGTAAAATTGAAAAACAATATCTAATAGAATTCAATAGAGCCCTCTATAGGTTTAAAAAACACATTCTAAATATGGAAATAAAAAGCTCAATACTAAAAGTAGACAAACTAAACAAAGACATTGAAAACTACAAAACTGAATCGCGTAAAACAATACCACAAAATATCTACGAAAATTTTTATAATACAATCAATAATACATACGAAAAAACATTTAAACAAATAAAAGAAAATCAAATAAAAAATATATCAAAAGTAAATAAAAAAAGGTCGGCTAATATAGGAAATGGTAAGTGGTTCGTTAATCTTACTAACACAGTATTTCCATCAGACGTATAAAACTTTTTATCTCTCGGCCTTAAATATTGTATAAATTATGAACCAAATCAATTACCTGTTACATCTCTCATTAGTGACATTGAATATATAATACAAAATAATGTGGAAGAAACTAATCGTGATGAAATAAGAGGCAAATGCGTTAATATAATTACAAATTTCAAAAATAATAAACCTAATAATACTAACAAGAAAGATTTTAACACACAAAAATTGAACAAAAAAGCCAAACAATTTTTAAAATCACAACCTAATATAATAATCACAAAAACAGACAAAACTGTTCAATCAAAAAGTTATGCATTATTTGGCAATCGATAGAATCGTATTTTTTTGGAAATCGATATACAATTATGTAGCCCTCATAATATCAAATATTTTTCTATCATATATATATATTTCTATTATATATTATATATACACACACACACACTCACACTTGTATATATATTTTATTGGTTGTCAAATATTTATGACAAATAATTATAATTGAAATTTTTATTTTTTAAAGGAGCTGAGATAGAGGTGAGTTGCTTGAAACCTGAAACTAGTATACATTCGAAGAACATTGAAAATTCAACGCTACAACCAAAGACAGTAAAATCTACTCATTTAAAAAAACATATTACAGCCCATCGTAAAGGCAGGAAGCCTCAACAGTGTCAGTATTGTGACTATAAAACAGTAGTAGCACTTCATTTAAAAAGACATGTAATGGCTCGCCATACAGGGGAAAAGCCCCATCATTGTGACTTTTGCGACTACAGTACAGCTACACCAAACCATTTAAAAATACATGTTATGGCTCGGCATACAGGGGAGAAACCTCATCAATGTCCTCATTGTGTCTATAAAACAGCTACAACAAGCCATTTAAAAAAACATATTGTAGCCCGTCATACAGGCGAGAAGCCTCTTCAATGTCCTCATTGTGACTACAGAACAGCCAGAACAGAGCTTATTAAAAGACATATTATGGCTCGTCATACAGGCGAGAAGCCTCATCAATGCTCTGATTGTGATTATAAAACATCCAGATCAGAACTTTTAAAAAGACACATTATGGCTCGTCATACAGGCGAGAAGCCACTAAAGTGTTTTCATTGTGGCTACAAAACAATCACATCAGACCTTTTAAAAAAACATATTATTGCCCGTCATGCAAGTAAGAAGAAGGCTTATCCATGTTCAAAGTGTGACTATCAAACGTATAATGTGAAAGATTTTAAAAAACACGTAATGACCCACTATTCGAGTGAAAAACCTTATCAATGTGAGCATTTTGACTTCAAAACGTTATATGCAAGAGATTTAGAAAAAGATAATACCACACCATATAGGTGATAAAAAACATATAATGGTTGGTCATACAGACAAGAAGCCTCATAAGTGCTCTCTTTGTAACTAGAAGAGTATATATTGACATAATTTGTCATATAATTGCAAGCTGTACTGGCGAGAATCCTCACCTGTAATTTCTTAAGAGGAGTAAGTCATTTAAAAAAAGCATTCTCAAAATACAAGTGAAAAGTCTCAATCATGTTCCCATTATGACTGTAAAATACCTTTACCATGGAATTCAAAAAGTTATGTAAAATCTTTTTTTTTTTTTTTTTATGATCTTGTTTATATACATGGCGAGGAAATTAACTAGTAAATGTTGGAAGTGCTAAGGTACATTTTATTTTGTTCAGAATGAATGTGTACTGGTATCTATTGGGGAGTATTATCCGATGCCCATTAAACTTTTAAACCAGAGCGACTTTATAATACCACTATTATATGAGATTAATACATTATAGTCTTACAATTTAGAAAATAACCTGTGCAGGAGTTGCTTCACCAAGGACGCACTAGGGGCCAGTGCATAAGGAAACCACACCCTTAGTCATCGTGGCTAAAACATTAGCTGTGGTTATCCATCAATATTGTGGCTAAAATAGGTTATAAAATTATAAGGCTTTAATTATACCTTAATTAATTCGGCACCAGTTCGGAGGGCATACATCCATCATTTTTTGATACAGGAATATAACCTGGATAACCAATAATACATTATAATGTTGGTAACCAAATATTCTACATATGACCTTATTTTCAAATACCTTAATACAACGTTCATCCTTGAGCGTTAACGGCCATGTTTCAGATCCATAAAGAACAGTTGGAAGGACGACAGTTTTATAAATTTTGGTGTTAATGTATATCGGAACATAAGATGCAAAATTAATAATGTCAAACTTTATTTCTCCTAAAACAATATCACCAAAATCTCTCTATTTTCTGTTACCAACCATATACGTATTCATATCAGAATTTACTTCCAACCCTATTTCAATACTTGCATTCGTCAACGTTTCTGTATTTATTTTCCGTGTCTTGACCCAACAGAACCAAATTGTCCGCAAACCCCAGCACGGATATTTTATTATTTTGATTCAAATTCAAACCTTTTTTTCAGTTTGTATCATCTTTTTAACAACATTCTCAATTCATAAATTGAATAGTACAGGTGAAAGGAAATCACCTTCTTTTAAACACGAGCAAACCTCGAACATCTTTGAAAAATAATAACTAATTCTAATATTATTGTTTATTTCATTCAGACTCATCCTTAGCAGTTTTACTAATTTCTTTGGTATAAACTGTTCAATCAAAAAGTTATGTATTATTTGGCAATCGATAGAATCGTTTTCTTTTGGAAATCGTTATACAATTATGTAGACCTCATAATATCAAAAAATTTTCTTATTTATTGAACACAGGTCTTATATTAGTATTCATTCAATGAAGAGATCGGGAGTTAAGTAAAATAGACCATGGCGCACAATAGATCAAATAATAGTCCCAGTGCAATTTCAACCCCACTTAAAAAAAAATATATATATATATATATAGCCCATACCATTTAAAACCAACCACCCAAAAATTAAAAATTAAGATTGTTTTTTTGGGCAAGTGTTTGTGGGAATAGTTGGCTAGCTGAGTTGCTATGCCGAAAATTCTGGTTCAAATCCCACTGCAGGCAAGACTTTTATTTAGTCTGTTAGAAGCTGGAAATGCATCATTTGGAATCTAGGACCCTCCTGGAGCTCACCCAGCATCTAAAAGTGGATACCCAGAATAAGGGGGCGTAATATAGAGGTTGAGTTTGATATAGGACAAATCACCTCCCTGCACAACCGTTGTCAATGAAACAGTACTGTCTCTACCATGTACTGAATTCGAGACCCTTCACGGGCTGTAGTGGTACAGGTTTTTTTTTAGGTTCGAGGGGGGTAGTATATTTCAA
The DNA here is from genome assembly GCA_964056705.1 of Troilus luridus. Lineage (NCBI taxonomy): Eukaryota > Metazoa > Arthropoda > Insecta > Hemiptera > Pentatomidae > Troilus > Troilus luridus. Next base: position 200,129,739 of record OZ057412.1, read on the forward strand.
AGCCCTGATTTAGAAAAGGAATATCGAAGTCAGATAAGTTGACAAATAAATAAAGACCATATTATTGAACAGGAAATAAACCATTAAGCATGCCATTTAACCATATAAGTGCCTTACAAATTAAAAAAATAAGGTTGTATGTGGTCCATATATTGCCAAATTCATAAATATATATACATTTTGTTACACGAGTTTCTATTTTTTTATCGCTAATTTCATTCGTCAGGTGTTTCTACCTATCTGTGAGCTATTATCACATGTGGATGTATATCATTGATTTTATTTGGCCAAGTAATTGCCAAAATTTTGATTTACCTTAACTTTTCTTTGCGCTTCAGTGTTGGTGTTAAGGTGTTGTTTCTTTGAGGATTATTTGAAAAATGGTAATCTCTACACTACATAAGGGATAACTTCAATGCAGACAGAGCTTATCTCTTAGTTTGTTTTTTTTATTTAGGTGGAAATAGTTGATAATTCAAATAATGGTATGGAATGGTCAGGGGATATAGTCCATGATTATATAAAATAAGAATAACTTATTTAATTGGGCCAAATTTTCGGCCTAAGATGTAAGCCATTACCAGAGCTTGGAAAAAGAAACAGAAAATAACTGTATTGAACATTGCAGTTCAAAGGAAGGATAACAGTTTATACGAACAGAATTGATAAGAATAAAAAGAAATATAGAGTAAGATAAATTATGAAATAATTAGTGAGAAAAATAAAGAGTTAGTTACATTATGAAATAACTGGTGAGAGATAATGAGAAAGAAAAGCATAGTAAAATTACTAGTAATTATATATAAAATATTGTATAAAAGTTTGAAAATTAAGATTTTTATATCTATTTAATTATATAATTAGGTGTTGAAATATAATGAGTTACCAGTCAATGGCACTAAACCAATTGCTTAGTCAAATAGTTTTGTAACAAAGAAGTTTCATAAACACTTCCACGTTGTCAGCGTCAGCGATGTAAACTTCCTTGTCCTCCCTTCTTGTTTTACATGTACATTTACTAACTCTAAGATTAAAAGAGAAGGTAGGAGGTAGGATAGTACATAGATATGTAGTTGATAAGTTATAGTATGTAAGAAAGTAGTCTCTAAGTTGGATGTAGTCCATAGCTCATAAGTTCTAATGTTAATCAATAAGTCTACAAGTTAGCTCATAAGAATGTATCTTTTATATATCTTGAATATCTCAATAAATATATATTTCTCTTACAAGTCATCCACCGTTTTATAACTCTTGAAATACAAATGAAAATACGTATTGCATAAATAGAAATGTAAAATAAATTATAATTTTTGTTTATGATTATGATATTTTTATGTAATACAAATACTAATAAATGAAAGAACTGTATAAAAAAGTTAATATGAAAAAATGTTTGAATGCCATATAGAAATAATAAGAATGAGGAATCTATGTTCCTAGTATAATTACAAATAATGATATGTAAAATTATATAAATACAAATTTAAATTAACTGAAATAATATTTTTGTTAATAGTAAAATGATGTTACGGGCTACTGGGTGTAAAATGAATTAAACTACTCCTAAATTCAAGATACTAATATTTATTAAAAAATTAAAAAGAATACAATGAAAGTACTTAAAACAATTAAATTATTAAACTTATATAAATTTTTAATAGAAATATTCTACAGATTATAACCTACGCCTAACTGTTATTTAATTACTAAAATAATATAAGATATTGCTACTACTAAATAACTTAACTATTAATATACATAAATTTGTACAAATACAATAAAACTAAACTAGAGTTTATAACTACAAATTAACACTTAGTCCTCTAATTAAAGCCCACCGACCTTAAGATCTTCCAAATATGTCTAATAGTTTATTACCAACTCACTTATCACTGACTAGTTCATCACACTGCCACTAACTCACACTTATCACTTACTCATTAGGCTGAAGCGGCTGGCATTATATAAGCAAGGTCCAACGGGGGTGGGGGGCTTCTCGACCCTTGGAGATCCTTCTCAATCTTTCTAATCCCTTCAGTCTGTCCTAATCCTTCCAGCCCATCTTTCTCTAACCATAACAATTACGATATTTAAAAAAAGGTTGAAATTACAGAAAATTATGACTTTTATAGGTATTTAGTTGTATGATGGGAGCGGAGTGGCTCAGTGGTTGAGCACTGAGTTGCCATGCCGGGAATACTGGTTCAAATCCCGCTGCGGGCAGTTACTTTTATTTAGTCTGTTTGCAGCCGAAGATGAATCATATGGGATCTAGGACCCTCCTGGGGCTCACCCAGCCTCTATAAAATATAAAAATTGGGTACCCATAATAAGGGGGAAAACCTGGCGGTTGAGCGTTATCTAGGACAAGTCACCTCCTTGCACAACCGTTGTCCATGAAACAGTACAATCTCAACCATGTACTGAAGCCCCAGACTCGTTCACGGGTCGTAGTGGTACTGGGGGTTAGTTGTATGATATGATAATGATTACCACATTATTAGTAAAATTATAAATGATAATACATATTAAAAAATATTGTACAAAAATTATGATTTTTATATGATACCATTTTTGTTTTTAATACAAATGATAATAAGAAAAAATAGTATACAAAGTTAGGAGGAAAAATGATGATTTTATTACAAAAATAATAAATGCCATATTTATTGGTAAAAGGTATGAAGAGATGAAAGAAAATCAAGATATTAATAAAGAGTACCAGCCAGTTCCGGATCCCAAGTCTGAGGTGACACATTAAACTATAAATTGTCAACTTTACTGTTTAAGGTAGAAAAAACTTTAAAGGGTATGATGAGTGGAAACTAGAACAAAGGAAAAATGGAATATAAATATTCAAGGAGCTGTTGTCAAATAAAGTAAAATTATCGGATATAGGATAAAAGTACAGTATGTATATTATGGGAAGTAATAAATAAATTTTAAAACTAAAAGGAAACTAGTAGGAGGGAAAAATAGAAAATGAATATTAGAGTATGACCTTGAATATGATTTTCACCTTTTTTTAGCCACTTAACTATTTCCAATTTGTCTTTTAATGAAAGAAGCACTCGTTTTTTTGTTGTTGACATGCTGCAATTTTAAAACAAAAAGTGATCACGAATGCGATATAACAAGTGTGATCAAGAATGATTTAAAGCTGAAGACGAGCCAGCTATTAGCAACCAAATGAATAGGAAGGGATTCAGAGAAACAAATGAAATTACCTAATTAGATTTACAGTTCTTAGTCAACAAATACGTATTGAAGTCTAAGTTCATTTGTTTGCAGTTTCCGAGAAATGATTAGGGCCCCCCTTACTGACGTTCATGGTAAAATATTTTTATTTTTCGTCAAATTTCATTTAAAATAGCAATAATTTTAGCAGTACTAGGATGATCTGATCAAATTAATTAAAAAAAGAAAGAAGACGCAGTTCCGTTAATCGAACGTTCGGATAATCGACGCTCTACTGTATTTAATACTGATCCATTTAAGCTAATGGCTAATCTACTTAGAAAGCATCTGTTTGTGAAGTGGGATGTTATAAAAGCAAGGGTTTAAATGAGGAGAGGTAAGAAGCATGGCAGAGATTAGGTTTTAGTGTATGGAAGATGTGGATGATTTTATAAACAAAATAAAAGTCTGAGAAAAAAGAAAAAAATCTGTACCAATACAACCCATGAAGGGTCGGGGTTCAGTACATGGTAGAGACTGTACTGTTTCATGGACAACGGTTCTGCAAGGAGGTGACTTGTCCTAGGTCACGCTCAATCGCCAGATTTTTCCCCCTTATTTTGGGTATCCTATTTTTATAATATTTTATAGAGGCTGGGTGTGCCCCAGGAGGGTCCTAGATCCTATATGATCCATCTCCCGCTGCAAACAGACTAAATAAAAATCGGCCTGCAGCGGGATTTGAACCATGATTTCCGGCATGGCAGCTCAGTACTCTACCACTGAGCCACTCCTCTCCCTCTGAGAAAAAATAAAAGTTTATATATTGAACAAAAACAAACTTACAATAAACTTGCCTCTGGTTGGTATTACGAGAACAAAAATAAAAATGAATAAGGAAGTAGTTTATAGATAAATAAAAGTTTGATCATAATAGAAACGCATAAAAACGGACGCTGATAATCACTTTTTGCTAATTTTTACACCACGTACACAATACACTTTTTTGCAAGGTAATCATAGGTTACCCCAGTGTTGCAGGTGTACGAAGTTGTATGTTAATTAAATTATACAACAGTTCGAGATTCCTGCCTGGCAACAGTCACCGGGTGTAACCTTATTAAATGTTATTGTGTGCTGCAACAAGGTTCTAAAGGCTAGTATGCTAGAGAAAGGAAAGGACGAGGTTTTGATTCTTTGGGAACGAGCACTGAGATCAGAAATGCGAAATGCTGTTTTCTGATGGTGGAATGATGATTTGAATTGGAGGAGATTGTAGATATAGGACCGGTGTTGCGAGTTAATGGATTGATATGAGAATGAGCCAAGGAAATATTGTCTACTGATGAAAGGAAGAGCCACTTTAACTCGTGGTAAAGATGGAAAACACCTCCGGGTATCAAATCTTAGAGAGCAGTTCATGGTTTACCTAGCAGATTTGAGAGGTATCTGTGTATCACACTAAAGGAGTCAAGGTATAGAAGTTATGAGAAGCTTACATACGGGAAGGAGATGTCGAGAACAATAGAATAACTTCAGGGAACTTATTGACCGTTGGGATATTTGGGCGATCTGGGGTTACCAGAAAAGGTTTTGGCCAGTAGTAATGCCTTAATTTTTTACAGAGGGGCTGAAAGTGGCGAGGGTGTGGATGGATGTAAGGAGGGAATTGGAAGCTAGAACAAGGCTCTGGGTTTTCATTGCGTTCAATTCCAGTTTAGTATTTCGTAAATTGGCAGCTATGCCCAGGCACTGATTCTATCAATGTCTTCCTGAATACAGGTGAACGCAATTAGATGATAGAAACAGTGGTGGACTGGTGTTTGATGATCAATGATGTAGCAGTTGAAAAGAAGAGAAAAGATGCACTTTGCTACTCCTGAGGACAATGCAATGAAAGTATATAGGAGTCGATTACTGAATGAGTCCTGTCAGAGAGGAAGGTATGAAACCAGCGACATCGAAAAGAACGATTTTAATCTGTAAAAATGATAGAACGGCGCAAAGAATCAAATGCTTTTGAAAAATCAAGTCGGATTAGTTAGTTTTTTTATCGCCTGTAGCTATATCGTCTTTCTTTTTTTTTTTGCGAAAACTTGTTGTGCTTCGTTTAGTGATTTCTGGTAGAACAAAACATGTAGTTTCGCGTCAGCAACATGCTCGAGACAGGCGAGACCTAGCGGGCTGTGCAGGAGTTATAGAATTTCTTTTAATCAACTTTAGTTTAAAGATTTGAATTCCATTGATATAAGAATAATTAATAGGGTGTATAAAAAAAATGACGGGTTTTTCAAATTTAAGATTTTAAAGCCCAATTAATTACGAGTCGAGCTTTGGGGCTCTACTAAACCATCCAATTCATCTCCTGTCCAATCCTTACAATCCAAAATCCTTCGTAAAATCCTCAATGCTCCTTATTATGTCACAAACAAACTCATCCATCATGTTCTTAATATCCCATATGTTACTGATTTGGCCCAAACTAGATACCTATCCTTCGATGACAAGCTCCATACACACTTGAATCCGCTAGTCTCTCAACTTGCTTCCCATACTATTCCTGATAACCCTCCGAGGCGTCTGAAAAGAAGATGGCCTCGAGACCATCTACTATAGAACTTTATTGGAGTGCTACCGATGGGTAGCTTCTCCACAAGTGTTTTTCATGTCATAATGTACATATCAGCAGATGTACTTGTTATAATAATATTATAGTTGTAAATGTCAATAAATTAAATTTAAAAAAAAAAGATTTTAAAGCACTGTAAATATTTTAATGCTTACCAATACTTCATAATCCTTGTAGAACATTCTCTATGCTTCTTTAATCCAGTTCGACTTCCTCAAAAAAGCCACAGTTTAGTTAGTTGATTCAAAAGTGTCCTTCAAAATTCTCGTGATTTTAAGGCATAACTGGAAAAAAAAGTCATAGACTCTGAAGCAATTCATGAAATTATTAAATATGAAGAAGGTGTCCTTGACCCATGCATTGCGCGGCCTTGGTTTAAAAAAAGTAGTAGTGGAGATAGGATGTTTTTGAGGTTCTGCAGAATGCTGTTGGGTGAAATCCATCCACAAGAACTCGCGAACTTCCGGGTGTAGCCGTCGTAGCCGGGGAGTGTGGCTATCTACTCTCCTTCGGGAAGTTGGGAAGGAAAGTGTAGTAGACTGGAGCCTCACGAACTTGCTCCTCAGCAATCAGCTTTTTAGAGATTAGAAATTTGTGAAAATTTATTGAAAAACCGGAAGATTGGCACCTGTGATGAAAAGTGGGTTTACTGGCGAAATCCGAATACCCGTGACCAATGGCTAGATCGCGGTCCAACTGCTTTTTTTGCCTGGTTGCTGCAAGGGGCCAATTTTTTTATTTTTTTTATTACAATAATACATCAAGTAAATGGGCTAAGCGATACATAACGACATGTGAAAATGACAAGTAGAGAAACTACCCACTGGTAGTACTCAAATCACAAGTTCAACTAAGAAGGCACGGTGCCATCTTCTTTTCAGACGCCTCGGAGGATTATCGGGAATTGAAGAGGAAGCTAGGTTTGAAACTAGAGGGTTTGAGTGGAATAGAAGTTTGTTATGAAAGGATAGATACCGGGTTCGGGCCAAATCAGCAACAAGTGGGACATTAAGGTCATTATGGATGACTTTATTCTTAACAAAATAAAGAGCATTGACGATTTTACGAAGGATTTTGGACTGTAGGGATTGGATACGAGAGGAATTCGATGGCTTAGTGGAGCCCCAAAGTAGGTACCAAGGTCGTATGATGGTCATACGTCTTTGGTAATTAATTAATTGGGAGCTTAGAGCGTTTGTCTAGTAAGTGTTGAAGTAGCCTGAAACGTCGAGCAGTTTCTTGTCTTTTCAGTCTCGTATGAGGATTCCAGGTTAATCGTTTGTCAAGATGCAACCCTAAGTATCGGATCTGTTCTACAGGCATAAGTGGGATATTAATAAAGGATACTGAAGGGCAGGAATTCATTGGTTTACGACGTAAGGTAAAAGTGATTTGATGCGATTTTTGAGAGTTTATTTTAATTCTCCAGTTTTGGCACCATTATTCAAGATCAGTGATATGGGATTGGAGGCTTTGGGATGCAATAATTGGATTGGTGTTGACTGATATATCATCAGCATACGTGGTAAGGATAGTATTAGGATGAGTTGGGATGTCAGCTGTGGGCCAATTAAAAAAAAAAAAAAAAAAATGCATGCTTTGCGATTTTGAAGGGGTTATTCTTCACGAATTTGTACTGTACTGTTTCTTGGACAAGGTTGTGCAGGGAAGTGATTTGTCCTAAATCACGTTCACCCGCTAGATTTTCCCCTTATTTTGGGTACCCACTTTATAGGGCCCTAGATTCAATATAAGTCTTGCCATCGGCGGGATTTAAACCCACGGTCTTCGACACGGCAACTGAGCTACTCCGCTCCCCTGTAAAAAAACAAAAAAAAATACGAAATTCAATGATAAATAGTTACCAAGTCCTGGTTTGTTCCAACTCAAACCGTACAATCATTAAATCGAACGTTGGACGCAAGCAGCTAAATCACATTTAATTCTTCTGCTAATGGTCGGCCCAATCAAATTCTTTCTCTCTGTTGACCAAACGGAACTCTTGATTCAACGGTAATGCAATACTAACTTAAACAAGACTATCATCATATCATCAGGTATATCGAGGGAAATGACGTTACTACAAGGTTAAAAATGGCCTGGTGTTTTGAACAGTATATTATAAATAATGACGTAATGTAGCCGGCAGTATAGCGCTTATGCCCGCCTTACTGGAGCCTGTAATCTACCAAGGCTGCTTCCAGTGTAGTATGTCCCGATGGCGGTACTACAACCTTACAAGTCTAAGGGTTTTCTGAACTGAACCAGGCGTTTACTAACTTACTAATAATACTAAGGCTTTTATTCTGACATTATCTGTACAGAATCATAATATACAATGAAAGAAAAAATATATTTAAAAAATTTTCAACAGAAAAAAAAATTAATAATAATAAAATAAACAAAAATTGTAACTATACATTCTTAAGAACTTATATACAATTATGTAAACAATAACAATAAAATAAAAGAAATTGGTGTCCTACAATAATAAATGTTTTGTTCTTTTATACAAAAAAGTGGGTTTTTATTGTGCTTACACTTAAAAAAGAATTGTTTACATAGTTTGTTGGTGAATACATTAATATAAGATATACTAATTCTAAGGCATTTGTTTTGGAATATTTGTAGTTTTTTTATAATTAGTTTTAGACATATATCTAAATATAGGACATGGATATGTTAGTATAGGTCATAGAGGCTTTATATAATAATAACTTAATACCTGTGTTTAATTCAGAATTCCTGTTTATTAAAATGAAATATAGTAGTAATGGTGGTTAAATACAGGGACTAAATGACTTTTATTTAGGATTAAAAATATTTTTTGAACATTAATTACACTTTAAATTCAAATAGAACACTTAAAATAGATAAAAACAAAGGTGATAATTCAGTCTAATCGCAAGGACTCATATGATGTTATTTATTTTCCAATTTATGGATCATAAAAATTCACTTACACAATTTAAGTAATTTATTAAAATATGGTTTAATACAAAATTTATAAAGAATGAATATTATAAAATACTTGACATTGTTTAATTGCACAGTTTAAAAATTTGATAGGCCATTAACTGAAGAAATATGCAACGAATTTCATTAGAGATGTTAAAATACAATAGTACATAAGTGTAATGATGTATTGGAAAAAACATTTTTAGAGTTAATATCACTATGAGAAATATAAGGAACATGGAAAAAGTTTTGTTCTATGAAGTGTTAAAGCATGTTGCAGGATAGGATGATCTTATTTTAGTAATTACATAAATGTGTTACAAAACACTTGATTCTGGTCTCTCTGAAATAACTTGAAATTATACAATTTAGATATCTGTAACTAATACGGTCTCATTTTTCTACTGCCTATGTTTCTAACTAGGCATGATATAAGAATCATTTCAAGAATAAAACAACGTAATATTATGAAAGAAATTAGGTTCAGCAAAATAATCCTGCAATTTGCTTTCTCAGTAATGTATTAACATAATTCTAATCACATCGATATTTACTGGTGTTACCATCACATAATAGAGAAATATTAGGCTCAATAAATTTCCATAAAACATTAGAAAATAATTCATTTATTAAAAAAAACACACAAAACAATTCCAGGTATTTTAAACAAAACTGGTTATGCTAAATCCTTGAAAAAAAACAAAACCAACAATAATACTCATTAAATTTTATCAATAACATTATAAATTATATAATTGAATAAACAAGATAACAAATAATTAAAAAACCTAAAAACCTACACCTATAGATTATATATATATGTTTTGTTTCATAACTAAAAGGTATCATAAAAATGTTTAAAAAAATAATTTATAATAAAATCCTTTAAGTTGTGTATTTTTCATCATTCCAAGGAGGTATACCAAATTAAATTAATATTTTCATTTTAATCAGAACTAAGTTTTTGTGAAGTTACAAGGTATCACCTATCAGACATTGAATTATAATATCACAGATCTCTTCTTCCTGATTCATATCCACAATGAGGTTTACGTTTTTTCAACTCACTTCCATTAATTTTTCATGGAGAGATTACGACTACATTTACATAAAAAAAATTTATTATTAATATAATTTTTTGTAGTCAAAATAAAAACATTGATGAGACTCTTCTTCTTTGCCTCAGCATAAGATGTGTCAAGTTACTTATGCTGCTTTATTTTCATAATGAGAACATTGGTTGACCATTTCCCTTGTATAGTCTGCATTTATACATATTTAAAAAAAAATCAAATGCAAAGAATGATAGGCCATGAATGTTTAAACTGCTATTGCTGTTTAGTCACAATGTGGACATTCTCCTTTCAGGGATTCTCACCTGTATGACAAGACATAATATGTATTTTCAAATGAATCGCTTGTGCTGCTTTATATTCACATTGAGGGCAATGATGGAGGTTTTCCCTTGTATGGCGTGCATTTATATGTGTTTTTAAATTCCCTGCTTCTGCTGTTTTATAGTCACAATGAGGACATTTCTGAGGCTTCTCGCCCAAATGGCGTGCTTTTATATGTTTTTTTAAATGATTTGTTCTCGTTGTTTTATAGTCACAATGTGGACATTGGTGAGTTTTTTCCCCTTTATGATGAGCTATTCTATGTTTTTCCAAATCATGTTCATATGCAGTACTATAATCACAATAAGGACCTTTATGAGGCTTCTCCCCTACATCATGTAACAGACTACCTATATAGTGTTCTGTTATATGCTTTTTTAAATCACCTTTTCTTGAAGTTTTATAGTCACAATGGGAGCATTTGAAAGACTTTTGGACTCCATGACATGCATTAATATGTTTTTTTAAATCATGTTCATTTACTGTTTTATAATCAGAATGGGAACATTGATAAGAAATCTCAGCTTTATGAAGTTCATTTATGTGTTTTTTAAAGAAATCTTTCCGTACGGTATTATAATCGCAATGAGGACATTGATGGTACTGAACACCTTTATAATGAGTCTTTACATGAGTTTTTAAACCATGTGGAAGTGCTGTTTTATAATCACAATGAGGACACTGATAAGGCTTCGCCTCTGTATGAAGAGCCATTATATGCCTTTTTAAATTGCCCACACTTGCAGTTTTATGGTCACAATGTGGGCATTTATGAGGCTTCTCACCTAAATGACATGCATTTATGTGGTTCTTTAAAAAATCTTTTCGTGCTGTTTTATATTCACAATGAGGACATTGATGGCACATTTCACCTGTATGATGGGTTATTACATGAGTTTTTAAACCATGCGAAAAAGCAGTTTTATAATCACAATGAGGACATTGATGAGGCTTCTCCTTTGTATGGTGAACCATTATATGCCTCTTTAAATTACTCACCTTAGCAGTTTTATAGTCACAATGCGGGCATTGACGATCCTTTTCATCTTCATGGAATGTTATAACATGAGGACGTTGACAGGGCTCCTTACTTTTATTATTGGGTATTTGATGTTTTTTTAATGTATTTGCTGCTGCGTAAACAAAATGAAGATACTGATGACGGTTCTCAACTATGGTATGGTAGTCCATATTAATCTCAGGTTTCAACAAACTTATGTCAATCTTATTGCTGACAGCGTTTTGGGCTCCTTAAAAGCAATACAAATTTAAGTTAAAATAGTTGGTTCGGAATAATAACCGATAATAAATATACAGAGGGAAGGAGAAAGGATATGCTCAATTAAGGGTGATGAATTTCCATTTGTGGTTTCTCAAAACAATTGGAATTTATTATTTCTTAAGCGTCTAAACATCAACTTTTATGTTCTTAATTAACATCAGGTTGTTAAGAAAATTCCGATTTTCAAAAGCAAAAGGTGTCCTAAATTTTGCATATCCAGGTATAATGAGGTTAGAGATCTTTAAAGATTCCTTGATACCATCTAGGATAGAGACTGCCATATTACATCTCCTCTGAAGGATGGCATTAACCATGGATTTTTTACTATCTTTAAAAAATACTAAGGGTGCAGCTACATTGGATCCAAACCTAACGACTGAGAGCACCAATATTGCATCCGGTCCGATCCGATTTAGTCGCTCGCGGAAAGCGCCTACATTGGATTCCACTGATGCAGTACGATCAGGCACGATTTTCACTTTTCAAAATCAATTGTTTCCAATCTGATAAGCCAGCCGTTACCATGGTAACTTAATCTTTATTGTCCAAAAATTACTGCTTATTTTTGTGTTATTATTGACTACACCCCCTGACCAATTCAATCCATCATTAGAATTATCCAGTCAACTATTTTCCACTCACACATTTGATTTAATTTTTAAGTTCTCAATAATTATTAGTTAATTTAAGAATTTTTTTGATAAAAGCTCTTACAATATAATTGTGAATAGAACTTTTATACACAAATTGTACATTAAAAAATGTCTTAATAGAACCTTTTAATTTCTCGGATTAAAGGGACTAAAATTTATAGAGGGTGAGTTGCAGATCTATTTCACGAAACAAAAACGTAAATGGTATAACATCTTAACAAACTCATAATCACAACATTTCTTCTGTGCTACATAAATTGTACTACATATAATCTACAATTACTTGGATGCAATCCATATAACCAAAAATATCTAAAATGGCAGTGAAAACAAATCTGATTCTGAAATTAAAGAAATTGAATAAGTTTATAAATTTAAATTAAAAGCATTAAAAGGATAGATTCATTAATAGAGCACATCCTTCAATCAATTCATTGGTAAATTTAGTTGATTGATTATACCATATTTGTTAATTAAAAAATAAAACAATGTTAGAAGGGTTATTTAATAAAAAATAAATATTTAGTATATTAAAATTATATTTTATTCTTCAATAATTAATTAACACAATAATATACAATGTATGTCATATAAATTTCTGTTTGCAGCGGGAGATGGATCATATAGGATCTAGGACCCTCCTGGGGCCCACCCAGCCTCTATAAAATATTATAAAAATAGGGTACCCAAAATAAGGGGGAAAAATCTGGCTGTCGAGCATGACCTAGGACAAGTCACCTCCTTGCAGAACCGTTGTCCATGAAACAGTACAGTCTCTACCATGTACTGAACCCCAGACCCTTCATGGGTTGTAGTGGTACTGGTTTTTTTTTTATATGTCATATAAAAGTAATTAATACCGTTTATTGCTATTAAAAGGATTCGTTTTGCCATAAGAACCCTCCCAATCCACTAAAATATGTTTTAAAGGTGCCCCTAACTTTTTGTGCCTGAAGGAATGATCTAATATAACTAGCTATACTAAATGGATGATTATTGCAAGGCTGGAATCTATTCAAGTTTATGTCTTCACTCTCTAGATCTATTATTACGTTGTGGAGTAAACATACATTTAACAATCTTCACTGCTTTATCCACGTCTGTTTCTATGCACCTTCTTGCCCCGGATAGTCCGTAGTTAAAAACTTTTTCTTCAAGTAATATAAGCTTTTTGGAATATGGCTTCATGAGATATGCTTTTAATGGGTATGCATCGTCTGCAAGAATCATGTAGGGCATATCCATTACAATTCCATCAATATATGATGGAGGGGGTAAATTACCATGACAGTCATTTAAATAAGACAATGAAGAAGCAGAAAATGTTCCTCCATCGCTCTACTTCCCATAGCCTCCTACGTCCACAAAAGTAAATCTAGAGTGATGGACAGCAACAGCTTGCAATACGATAGCAAAAAAAGTCTATTTATTTTGATTATATTCTTGGTACTGTTATGTATGTTTATAGTAACTTTTGTTTTTCTCTGTTTTTTCTCATAGCCCTGAAGATGACCTACAAAGTAGGTCAGAATGTTGCCACACATAAAATATAATAAGTTTCCACTTATTTATTGTGTCAATTTTTGACTGCACCCCCAACTATTTCCATCCTTCATTAAACAAGACAAAGCTAGCTCATTATAGACATAGATATTGGTACCAATGGTACATAGGTATTGATCTCACAAGAGGTAGATCAAACTTCCAGCAATATTGGGCTTTAGAAGATTAAACTTGATGAATTACAAATTTGTTTTGCTTAGTTTATTTTTAAAACCATGTAACCTTCTACCATGTAACCTTCTACTATGTAACCTTCTACTTCAAACATTCCAAAGAGAGGCGACAAATAAATAAAAGGTTAATTGATTTAAAATATTATAATCGTCACTCACCTTCGTCTGCAACTATCATCTCTTCTTCTTGCTTTACATGTACGAGCCCACCTGACAACATGTAACTAAAGCTATAATACACAATACCTCATTAAGCATATCATGAGTTGGTTCTATTACATCTGTCCATGTTTGAAAAGAGCCAGATTAACCTCTCCCTTACCTTAAACTCATGTTTAATTGTTTAAACTATAAATTTATGATCCCCAAGATACCAAAAATAGATATTCAATAGATAAGACAGATAATATATTATGTTCCTCATTATTATATAGATATAGGAGAGCTTAAGTGGGCACAGATTATTTCCTGCTTGCTGAAGAAGACAATTTGGAAGAACAGGGTGTCTGGAAACAGCCAAAAAAATCAATTTACCTGCCCTCCTGAAGAAAAGAGGAAGACAAAAAGAAAACAAAAGAAACTAATGGGGTGTATACAAAAAAAAATGACCGTTTCACCTTCCCCATGAAGAGAAGATGGCGACTAATAGTATCTTGTGATACATCACACTCCCTGGTAAGTTCGGGAGTACTTGTGGATGGATTTGGCTCGACAGCTTCCTTCAGAACCTCATCAATATCCATTAATGGTCGTCTGGAGCCCTTCTTCCTTTCCAACGTCGTATTTCCACTGCTAAATTTTTCAAACCAACGCTGCCCAGTGCGCTGGTCAAGGACACCTTCCCCTTCATATTTAATAATTTCACGAGTTGCTTCAGCGGCTGTGAAATTTTTTTTCCAGTAATGTCTTAAAATTACGAGAATTTCGAGGACACTGTCATGAGGCTTTTTTTGAAGAAGTCCAGTGTTGGTAAACAAGCTTAGAGAATGCTCTAAAGGGATTATTAAGAGTTGGTGAATAACAAATAGCATTAAAATATTTACAGACTTTTGAACTCTGGAATTTGATAAAACGCTCAATTTTTTTTTATACACCCCATTAATATATATAGTCTGTTTGCAGCGGGAGGTGGATCATATAGGATCTAGGACCCTCCTGGGGCACGCCAGCCTCTATAAAATATTATAAAAATAGGGTACCCAAAATAAGGGGGAAAAATCTGGCGGTTGAGCGTGACCTAGGACAAGTCACCTCCTTGCAGAACTGTTGTTCATGAAACAGTACAGTCTCTACCATGTATTGAACCCCAGACCCTTCATGGGTTGTAGTGGTACAGGTTTTTTTTTTTTAATATATATATATATATATATATATATATATATATATATATATATATATATATATAAGACTAAGGAGACTTGACTTTCGCAAATATTAAAAAGATAATACATGAGTATGTGGAAAAATAAAGTAAATGTAGAAAGAAATCATATTCATTGGAAAGATTAAACAGAAGAAAAATACCGAAAAGGATAAAATCTCATACCTTTATGTATATGAAAATTTAAAGATATGAAAAAGAACTACAAGGAGAACTATAATGGAACGTAGGAACAATACTGTTCAAACAGGCATTTTAATTAATAGACGATATTATTCTTGTCTGAAACAAAGACAGGAAAACTGGAGCGGACAATAATTAAATAACATGAAGAACTCATTCATAAAGGAATGACGATGACTCCACAAAAATTACAGTTGTAGTCATCTTTAAGAAAGAAGAAAGTTTCTATTGTAACGGCAAGAACCTCAGGTTTCTTAATCACTTCTTACAATTAGGTATGAAGATTGCCACCTTAGACAAAGAAGTGTCCAACAAAATCAAGAAAGTCAAGCCAAATTTGTAACATGGGAGAGGGATATCACACACCAAATCATCTTTTAAGTTCTCGGTTCTGCAAAATAGAGTTCTCATATTTGGATGGTGTTCAGAGAAACATGTGTCGGGTATTGATAGTTATATCTTTATTTATTTTTTTAATTTATGATATTAATTAAAAGCCAGATATTTTCTGTTTTATATTATTTTAACAATAATAAAAGTAGTAAAAGAAAAAAACAGAATATTTTTTTGTGGTAATTGAAAGCATATTGCTAAATGGAGGAGGGACCTGGACGATAAGCACTGCTCTAGGACAAAAGCTTCTTGCTACTGAGATGGACTATTGGAGGAGAGCTGCCAGGGTATCCAGGCTAGAAAGGACTAATGCCGAAATTAGAGAACGGATGCAAATTCAACAAAACGTCCTCTTGAATAGTAAAGGTATCTATACTAACTTCTATTTATGGACGATTTTAAGAAATGTATATTTGTTATATTGTTATGATTGTATGTAATAATTTACAGAGAACGGTTGACTTATAACTCTTCTTAGATGTTAAAGAAGTTCTTAGATGGATGGAAAATGACATAAAGTCGAAACGTATCTGTGGAAGAAGGGGCTCCTAGTAATAATTCGCTAACCTTCTATCCGAACGAATTTGCCGGTCGTGAATTCAATAAATAAAAAAATAAAATAAAAAATAAAAACAGGTAAATTTATTCCCCAAATTTATAAATTCTACAAAAGAAAGAAAATACAAAAGTAAATAATAGATATATAATGTAAACAATAGAAAAAGAGAACAATTACAACAATATGTATGTGCACATCTAAACCTAAAGAAATACAAACAAAAGTGATTTAAAAGTAAATAATAATTATGAGCAAAAAACGAGAATGCAATAAACACTTGCAATTAAGTGGGTTTACAAACAAATTTAAAATTAACTATTTAATAAACAAAATGAGTTTAAAAACAAAAGCAATATATTGAAAGTCAGTGAATAAATAAAACTGAGCTCTTGAACAATTTGAGGCGAGTTCGTGAAGATGAGACGACAATTTCTAAATGATGAAGAGTATAAAACTAAATGTCTCTTACCGGTGAGTCCAGGGTGAGGTGAAATTTAACATACAATTATACCGGTGAGATTGAGAAGATGAAGAAGATGGAGAGATGGCGACAATCAACGAGTAGTGTAGCGAGACGAGTCACACCTTCAAAGAGTAGAGTCGAGAAGCGAGACGAGTTCTAGGATTCTCCAACACCAACTGTCTTACGAGTCATCTTGATCCGTCCCCTCCCCATCACATTACTCACTATTGCACCACATGCCCCAATCACAATGAAATTAAATTACTATTTGAATTATATAAACCAAAAATTATATCTTATTTCTAATTAATAAAATATCCATTTGAAAGAAAACAAAAAAAATTAAAATTAATTAAAAAATAACTATTGATACCCGACAGTATCCATATAATAAAGTTGTATGGCACAAATAACTGGAAATAGGTTTCATTGAGTGAAGGAATTATTAGACAAAACGTCCTCCTAAATATAGAGACAAAAAGATTGGAATGGTATGGGCATCTAAGAAGAATGAAGGAAGAAAGATTGCCCGATTTAATTTTCAATTGGAGTGCCGAAGGGAGGAAACGGCGAGGAAGGCCACGAATAAGATGGATAGAAGGCAATGAGGAAAGTACGCACGGCCATGGTCTGAGGGAGGAGGATATACAAGACAGAAAAAAGTGGAAACAGGAATTAAAGGAAATTTTTGGTTGAAGGAAACCCTTAGAGAAAAAAGAGGAATTCAGAGAGTAATTTAATATTTAAAACATATGTTGTAATATTAAGTAGTGTGATGTTATTAAAAAACAAAACAAGTTAGTCAGTTGCTTGAGAAAGTGTTGCTGCTATTGATTTTTGTCGCCACTCTTTCCAACTTCTATGCAGTCACAGCACAGCAATAAAACCTCTTGTTATTTTCACCACATCTAGGATTCACCGGTAAGAGACATTCAGTTATCTCACACTCATCACCATATCGACACACCAACTCACCAATTTCTACTTTCAAGAACTCAGTTTATTTATTATTTTCTTAGTTTATTCACAAACCAATGATTTTTTTTTTTAAGACTCATCCTTTCTAATAAACAAGTTAATTTAATTTTTTTTTAAATAATTATTTGTATATACGAGCTTAGTTAGTTTTTTTAAATAATTTTTTTTGCTTTAATTTTAAAATAACCTTCGTTATTGTATCATCCTAGATTTGGTTACACACATTGATTTCTTTTTTATATATTATACATTTACTCATTTTCATATTTTTCATTTGTATTTACTTGTTAGATTTTTTTCTTCTATCCTTTTATAGCTTTAATTGATTTTGTTGGAGGAAATTTCCATCGAATTAAAACTGCCTTTATTGAATTCACAGCCAGCAAATTCGGTCGGAATAGAAGGATAGCGGATTAATGTTACGAGCCCTTCCGCTCGTATCCCTTCTTCCGCAACATGTTAGCTGAATAAAGTACCCCCAAAGAATGACAGGCAAGACAAGAAGAGACGGAATCAGCATTGATACGATAGGGAACAGTTGGGCCCAGTCCTGCTAAAAAGCATCAACGACAGAAGACTACTAAAGTAGATTAGACATGCATCAGGACCAAAACCCATTAAAAACAATTGAAGCTCGACAGATTGACAGTAGATCCAGCAGATTGTGCAATGATAGTACGTCCGAGTTGGGAGTAAAGAAAGAAAACCAAACTATTGGTGACCTGAGGCTACAGGCACGGGGAATCTGTTATAAGAAGGATGAAGAGAAAGAAAAATATAATTTAAATGAGGTTAATAAACTAAAAAAAACAAAAAAAACATAGTAATTTGAAATATGCAATAAGAACAAAACTAATTTTTTCTCCCATCTTTGTAACTTTAAAGTTTCAAAATAGTTTAAAAAGTTATATAGCTATTTACAACTTTCAGTAGCACTCATCACGATTCACCAACAGCCAATAATGATATTAAACAAAATTAAACGAAACATTATATTGATATAAAATTTCGCTCACTTAAATAAATTTGTGGTGTTTCCTCTTCTTTAATGTTGATCGTGGAAGCTGCAATAAAATACAACAGTAGTTACATAAATCCAATAAATTATCATTTTAAATTACCTAGCATAAACAGAATTATTAATACCACCACCGGCTACAAATATATTTTTTTTTTGTACAAAAATGTTAACTAAAAATTAAAATATCTTTTGAAGTAGAAAGGGGATAGTGTTATCTCCAAAACTCAGGTTGGGAAAAATAAAATTAATTGAGAGAAAAAACTCACTGCCAAGCATGATCTGGGTCAAATTTATTTTAAGCACAACCTCTGGAGCGTAAAGATCACAATTCTAACTAAGTAATAAATCTGGTCCTTCCAAAGTTAAGAAACATTTTTTGGTACTTTTCTGTTACCCAGGTGCAAGTGAAAAATCACCAAATAATATAGAAAAGAATGCTTTACTTATTGTTTTTTCCAGAATTCGGTGATGTACTTGAAAATTTGCTCAAATGGATCGTTCGCTCCTCGTCTACACATAAATTTAGTTAGATACGACTTCAAATGATGAAGTTTAATTAGAAAGTATTGGTTCGTTTCTCAGCAAACGTTACCATTGTGGAAGAACACAACCGACATTGTTCTTTTGTTAGTATAAATTAACTCTCGTCTATCTCAATTATTTTTTCAGGACTGCCGATTTTTTTTTGCTTATGATCCGCTAATACTTCTACACAAACTTTTCATAAGTATTTGTTTCAATCTACAAATGTATTCCGATTCATATCGAGTTGTTTTTTACGCCATTTTACTGATGTCATCTCTTGGCTGCAGCTGTAAATAAATCTCAAAGATGTTAGGAAACTCAATCTTGATGATTCGAACCACATTCTCTCGCTGCGATTGTACCATGCTCTTCTTTGTGCGACATGTTGAAAGATTGCACCGCCAACATACTCCGTGACTAAAAGATAGTCTGGTTTCATGATTCTGATCGCATGGTGCATTCTTTAACAATATACCTTTCTCTTGAAAAGAAGAGATTGCATCTTTTACAGTTCTAGCTAAATCCCAAATTTTCATATTTTTTTAAAAACAAAAATTAAGACTGAAGGAAAAAAAGGAAAACGTACTTTGTTTTTAATGAACTCAAAAAATAGACCACATGGACCCAAACGAACATTCCCCTCATGATTGTAAGAAATTTAGTGGAATTTTACATTATTTGGAAATTTTTCACTTGCGCCCGGCTTATGTAAAGGTACCGATTTTTATTATACCAAAAAATTATTATCAGACATAATAATAAACGTTTAATAATCTTTGAGATAATATAATGGAGGTAAAGGCACAAATTGTTTCAACTGTTTTCGTTAAATTTAAATAAGAATGCATAAACATAATAACATTAAATGTTATATATAATTCTTTACTTCCTAGATTATTTTAACTTCAACCAGGATGGAACAGATGACAGTATTCAGAAATTATAACTTACGAGTTGACTCATTTTGTTTTTCCATTTCTCCTTTTACAGAAATAACAGGTTCTGTCATAACTAAAAGGTAAAGAACACAAATTAATGATTTGATATCATTTCCGCAGGTTGTCACTTCGAAACAAATTAGTAGACATGTAAAATTATAGTTAATGGAATAATAAAATTATTAGCTATTCATAACAATATTTATAAACAAATTTTATACAATCAATATCATAAATTGTAACAACACTATTTCCTGTAAAAAATTTAATATTACAAGCTCATTCTAACAGGGGAGTTTATCAATTGTCCACACTCGAGAAGAGTTGGAGCAATTAGATGTTTTGTAGATAAGTGGAATTAAGAGTAAAGCAAATTCCAGCAACTTACACAACTTTATATAGGATTTCCTAATTAGTTTGTTCACTGGACCATTTGGATTTGAGTGATTACCAATGATACTAGGTTATTTACAAAATCTCTTTAAACAAATGATTTTAAACGCTCTTAAATTTATCTAATATGGGTTGATAATATTCGATGTAAACGCACCATAAGACAGTCAGTAAAAAAAAAATTAAATTAGCATAATCTTTGTAATCAAAACTATGAAAATCATGAAAAATAAATGCTTAAATTGTCTCATATTCAATAATGAGAGCGATAATTACAAAATTTCCATTTCTTAACTAAAATGTCACACTAACCAATTTCTTCCATTGCTATTCGAATAAAAGAAAAATTAATCAATAGTTAAATAAGGGGTAGTTATCAAGATTAACGCGGCACATAGCCTGTAAATAGGGAAGGTTATTTATTATATACCGGTTATGGCTTAGAGCAACGAAGATTAAGATCGATTGTACTAAAAGGGACAAAAATATCTATATTAAAAAATGAATTGGATAATTTTTTAAGGAAAGTAACTATATTATAAAAGAAGTTACATTATGATCTAAATGATATAAAATATGGCTGTTTCGGATTAATGAAATATAGTTTTTATTCTGGGACAGTTAATCATAAGGATAACATAAATGTATAATTTGAATGCTTTTAGAGCTTATTACATTTAAATTTACAACTGTATTATAATAATACACCAAGTAAATGGTAGGACTCAAATAACAAGCTCAACTTGGAAGGTCTCGAGGCCATCTTCTTTTCAGACGCCTTGTAGGATTACCAGGAATTGAAGAGATTGGTGGGTTTGTGATTATACATAGTCTGCCCTTAACCATGAAAATGTCGAATTTGTTGTTTAATAGATTTCATTTAATCCTTTCTGATCAGTTGTAAGTGGCAATAAAAAAAATTAAATATGTAACTATTTATTATAAGAAATGACAAGTTTTAAAGTTTTTAGTAGTTATATACCAATTGATCAACCTGTTAACTTTTAAACTTTTACTATGTGTTGGGTATTCTAAATTATGTAATCAGATGTTTATACTTGTTATTTTATAGAATAAGATATGAAGCAATTTCATGTATTTGTTTTTCTTATTGTATTGACTTAGCTAGAGAGAGAAGGATTAAGAATTAGGCGAAGGAGGGATATTATTGTTGTTATCAGTGGGTATTAGTGAACCATAGTCAGTCTTGCTGGATCAAGCACGGTGAGATTACGCCTCAAAGGACTTCTCCACCACTAGTAAACTGTCGATTTACCTGCGTCACTAAAAGTATCTTACAAGGTGAGGCCTTTTTATTTTTTCCCTCTCTCGATTAAAATTTAAGTTCAGTTTTATTTGTTCATTATGTCACTTTATGCTGCTATGGCTAATCGGACGATGCTGCAGTGGGAGCTCTAAATTTTACCTATCCACGTTTAATTAGGATAGTGATTTTCAATGAGTACCTGACATCAAACAGGCTCAGGAACCCCGTTTAACATCCCTTCCGAAGGACGGCGTAACTAAGGATTTTTTACTCCCTTCTAAAAACTCCTAGGGCCACCTGCTGGGCTACCAGACCACAAGTCACCCCCCGTTATCGATATTATGTAATAATTTTTCATAAAGATGTTTTTTTTTTTTTTTTATCTTACTTTAAATGTACTATATTAACTTTAATTTAGTTTAAATTTCAGTGAAAATAAATTACTTTTAGCTGAAAATCCTATTAAAATAAATTATTTTTCTTTTCTTAAGTTGTTTCTTTATTTTATTTTTATTTTTTAGCCAACAGGAAACGAGCAAAATATTTCGGCGTCGTTATCTGGCGCTCGCACCCTGGTACCAACACTAAGATTCCAATAAACTGATGCCATAATTGGAGATGCTATAGATTGTTTGATACATATGATTTAGTAAGTATCTGTGGACTGTTATCCACCATTGCACCCGATAATTTTTATATTGATAATACCTAACTAATTACCTAACATTAATGGAAATTGAAATATACAAAATAGTAAAATGCTAAATCCAGAATTTTCTAGCCACTTTTCTTTTCTTGTAGAAATGTTTTCCCTACACTTTTCATCAAAACATCTGTTTCATCTTCTTTTCAAAATCCATTTGATGAACTTTTTCACATAATTTGATCTTTAGAATTGTTCTGAACTTCTGGAAGTATTTCACAACTTTGTCTTTAAATTGCAAATTGGTCATTCTCAAAGTGCTATCCTGTTCAATCAACTACACCATAACAAAATTAATAAGACAAAAACATCAAATTAAATTGAATAGACAATAAAGGAATTTAAATTGATAATAAACAAAATTAACTACAAGGAATCTATTGAATAATACACACACAAAGACCGATTACAGTGAGTAAAATATTAACTTTATACAATCCTAGTTTCAAATTATAAATTATTTAAATAAAATTTAATCAAAGCAAGTGACCTACTTCTTACTTTATCTAATTTATTTACTTGACTTAATAAATTTTGGTTAGTAATACCATCTTTGGATCAATCTGGAAGGGCTCTAACAACAATAAAAATTACTGTATCATTTAAATACTTCACGTTTACACACTAAAACTATTAATAGCGCTACAGCCTTGACTTTTTTAACAATGTGGGTTTTGTCATGATTCACCCAAGAGAGGGGTTAAAACTAACATAATCATAACTTAATACTAAAAAAATCAGAATTTCCTAATTTTGATATATTTTTATGTAGTCATATGAATTTTAATAATTTATGCCACAAAAAAACTTAAGCTTTTAAGTTTTCAGAAGTGTTCAATGTTATACTTTTCTTTTTCTTTTAATTTTAATATACTTTTCTTTAATGATTAATGAAAAGTATATTTCTATAATAAATATAATGAAATTTATTGGTTTGAAGCGAAACTGCCCTGAAGGACTACACGACTATGATGTAGGATTTTTTTTTTAGTTCTTCCTTCTTGGCCCATCTTTCCCTCATGATTTTACTGACATTTTTCCTCTTTTCTTCTGTCCAGGCCTTTGACCGAAAGTTTTTTCTTTCTGCCACTAGTACTGCATTTTTGAGGAATTTCTGGTCTGTTTTCACAAAAATCCAGTGTAATTCCGAGTCTCTGTGTTTCTTGTTTTATTTATTTTGTGTATCCGAGGTTGAATTTTTTAACAGAGAGAGTAAAAGGGCTGAAAGTTCAGCGAAAACAATTGTACAAGTTATAACATGGGCACAGATTTATTGTATATATACACTATATAAACATATAAAGACAGACAAACACTACACACAAAGATCCAGTCACATCAACATAACGACGCCAACTGAAACAATGGCCAAACACTAACAGAAGACAGTGTACATGCTAACATGATCTCAACAGTCACTTTACAGTGTTGTCTGTCTATAAAGATAGATTATATACAAAAGAGGAATTACTTCAACTGAATTTGTACCCCATAATTTTGCTGAGAATGTTTTGATTTAATCTCTCCACGCTCATCCTCTTCATGTGTCCATAAAACCTGAGTCTTATTACCCTCATTTCTCTTTCCAAGTCAAGAATTTCACTGTACATTTCTTTGATAGATTTTAGACTTTATCTGTAATATGAAATATAACATAGTAATTATTTTATCATTTTTAAATTCAGGTACTTAATTAGCCGGGCGCAAACGAAAAATCACCAAATAATGTAGAATTCCGCCAAATTTCTTACAATCATAAGGGGAATGTTTGATTGAATTCTCTGAATTCATTCAAAACCAAGCACGTTTTCTTGTTTTCTTCAGTTTTGTAAACAAAAGCTAGAGAACTGGAAAAGATGTAGCCCCTTTCTTTCAAGGGTTTATTGGCAAAGAATGCAACATGCTATCAGAATCATGAAATGACACAGTCTTTTTGTGACGGAGTACGTTGGCGGTGCTAAAAGATGACATCAGTCAAATGGTGTAAAAAACAACTGGATATGAATCATAATACACTTGTAGAATAGAATAGAAAAGTGACTTTATTCTGGGACTAAGTCCCTTTAGAATAACAGATATGAACAGGAAAAAAAAAAACATAATATTTATCTGGCCAGAAGGCTAAATGTTACAAATCATAAAGCGCGTAAAACATGACAGAAAACAATTTAAAAAGAAATATATAAACAAAAATAATAGTAAGTAAATAAACAGTACAGATCTTGACAGGACATTAAGCAATTACAGAGAATAGATAAATCGATAGCTTTTGTTAGATGCATGAGCTAGCATGCAATAATTTATTTACGTGATGTACAGCTTTTCAAAAAGCAAAATTAAAATAACTAAATAACACAATGAGTTCTTCTATACATTACATTCTAAGCAAATGACTAACCTGCTTAGACACTATCCTTTTGGGAAGCTAAGAGGTGTTGAAAAAGCAAGGATTTGAATAATGATAGAGAGGGAGTATGACGGATATTAGGAGGGATTGAACACTGTGGTAGAGCGGGCGAGAAAGGAACGGGCGAATGCTTTAGTTCTGTGTGAACGTATATAGAGATCAGAAAGGCGGGATCTTGTTTTATGGTGTTGAACTGAGGATTTGAATTGGAGGAGACTGTAGATATATGAAGGGTGTTGAGAGTGAATGGATTGGTATAAGAATGAACAGAGTATTTTGGGAACAGCTACTTAAGGGAAGTTTGTGTAGAAGTATAAGCAGAACGTAAGTAAAAAAAAGTTGGTGGTTCTGAAAAATAGTTTAAATTTCATGATTCTGATCACATGTTGCATTCTTTGCCAATATACCTTTCTCTTGAAAATGAGAGAGTTCATCTTTTTCAGTTCTAGCTAAATACCAAATTTTCCTCCTTATTTTTACAAAAAAAAAAAGACTGAAGAAAAAAAAGGAAAACGTTTTTTTTTAATTAACTCAGAGAATAGAACAGATGACACCGCCCCTGGCTAATGGAAAAGTGCCTAAATTCATTATTATTTTTAATAGTAATTTATTATGTTTATAGCTGCTGAGAATACCATAGAGCTCCAAAGTCATATTATTGTCCTCATTGTAATTTTAAATCAGTTACATCTTGGCATATGGAAGATCATATAATGGCTCATCAAACGGATGAGAAAGTTTTTGAAAGGGTTATACTTCATTTTCAATTAGCATTTTAATTGAAACTGGTATAATAAAAACTTGTTTTAAAACAGATAGCTGAGAAAACAAGCTACAATACCACTGGCAAGAACTACATGAAGAAAACAGTAAAGACAAAATATGGAAAGATAAAGGTTAAGCAACCGTTTGTCTCTTTATTAAATACTTCAGATAGATCATAAGCAACAATTAAATAGACAAAGAGGTAATAGAAAACTAGAAAAATTAATGTTGTGGAAGAAAATGGTCAGGGTAGTGGTCAATAAATTTCTCAGAACATCTAGAAATATTTATTCAATAGCCAACGTTTCGACCTACTTTGTAGGTCTTCTTCAGGGCTCAATATGCAAAATACAGACAATTGAAAATTGTTAAGCAAAAAAAAAAAAATAAAATAAATAGAAGCATAATAAAAGCATGGTAAATGTAGAAAATAAACATTAAAAAATATTTTTTCCTAAGCATGGAAAATACATTATAAAGATTAAAATGTTAAAAGATTAAAATTATCATTTTAATCTTTATAATGTATTTTCCATGCTTAGGAAAAAATATATATATTTTTTTAAATATTCATTTTCTACATTTACCATGCTTTTATTATCCTACTATTTATTTATTTATATAATTTTTTTTTTCTTTGCTTAACAATTTTTTAATTTTTAATTGCCTGTATTTTTCATATTCAGGCCTGAAGACGTTGGCTACTGAATAAATATTTCTAGATATTCAGAGAAATTTATTGACCTCTACCCAGACCATCTTCTTCCACATATTTCATCAAGGTCAACTATGTTCATTCAAAATAGAAAAATTAAACTTCATTGCATATAGAAAAAAAAGAACCTATCCATTAATAAGGTGCTAAGTGATCCTAGATCATAGATCCTAGAAAAAGCAAACCTTATGAACCTGGAAAATCTCCTAAGCCAGCGGCCAGGTACCAAAAAAGGGCTTTAGGTTGCAATAAATTTAAGAGAGATGAATTTTTTATATGTTGTAAGGGCATGTATGACTAGTGGAAACCCAAGTTGATAAAAAATATTGGTATCCATTTTTAAAGGAGATTAAATTTACTATAATTTGAGCCCAACCACAGCTCTGTAGCTTTAATAGATTCTGAGTTACGTCCCTTTGAAAAGTGGTCATTTTTACCAAAAAATCCAAATTTAAGTTTCGGAACCGACCCGTAGAATTACTCCTTCGCCGGGTGTTCCTCAAGAAAGTCGAGCAAAACTTAAAATTTGGACATTTTGGAAAAAAAGAACAATTTTCAAAGCGGAGTAAATCAGAATCTATTAGATCAAACTGTAGCAAATTTAATCTACTTTAAAATGTCACCGATTAGAAGTTATAGGCCAAAAACTGAAATAACTCCGAAAATTTCGATGTTTTTCGGTCACCAAAAGTTTCCCATCCGTTTTTTCAGTAGCAAACTTGGATTTGTACTAGTCAGACATGGCCTTACAACATAACAAAAACGCAGCTCTCTTCAATTTATTGCGACCTTCAAGTTCCTGGCTGCTGGCCTATCCTGAAGGTTGAAAGAAGAGGGAAGGATTTATGACAAGACTTTCTAAGATAAGAAGTTCTTACGGAACTTGAAGTTGAGAGAATAGAATTGGCAGAGGAGAGAAAGGAGCAACATTTTGAACGAATGGAATAAGGTAAAGAGATAAAAGTAAAGAAGTGATATTTCCAAACTTTTTCAATGATTTTATATTTTTGAAAGTTGTAACAATAAATGTTTACTTTAGTCTTTTGTTTATACTTGTGTTTTAATTGTAATGTAACTGGTGTATCATAATGGGTATAGGTATTATTGATATTTAAAAATGGAGGAATGTTTCAATTTCACTGATGTAAAATTGTAATAATCAAAAGGAAAGCACATATGTATAAATTTACTCTTATGTAAGTTATGAACTCTAAACTGTAATTTTAAATTTATAGAAACACCGAAAAGTATAGATTGTTTGTTTGTTTGTTGTTGCTTAGAGGCGTAAAACCCTAGGGTCATCAACGCCTGTAGATTTTTTATTTTTATAATTATTTATCTTTAAAAAAAAAAATAAAGAAATAAAAAAAAAAATAGTCATATTCACATACATACTAATAAATAACCCAACTATAATAAGGAAACAAATAAAGCAATCGGAAAAAACAACAAATGCATCTATAGCAGGGACAATGGAGGATCAAATATTGGTTATTAATTTACAGTTTGTAATGAATTTCACCACTTTGTCTATTTCAGATTTGCTGTCTCTAAGTTCTTCTCTAACATCGGGGGGTATTTTGAGCTGATTTAGTATTTTTTTATAGGAGTAGCATTCCTCAAACATATGTCTGATGCAAAGATTTTTATTACACCTAAGGCATATCGGTGGTGGATCCCTTGTAATGAGATGTGCGTGGGTAAGCCGGGTGTGTCCTATTCTAAGGCGAACTATAGCCACCTCTTCATGGCGTTTACTACGATTAGATGTAGCCCAGGGTTTAACTTCCCTTTTTATATATTTCAGTTTACTTGCTGGACTTTCATCCCACATTGCTTGCCATCTTTTGTCTATACATTCTTTAATGGGGCGAGCAAGTTCTTGGGCGGTTAGAATAGCTGTGCCTCTACCTGGGAGGTTTAGAGCTGCTCGAGCAGCTTTGTCAGCCATCTCTTTCCCGACAATACCCACATGTCCCCGGGCCCAGTTGAAGAATAGTTTTTTGTTTATGTGATTTAGCATTATTAAATATTTGTGAATGCGTTGGACTATGGGGTTGAGTGAGTACATGTTGTTCAATCCCTGGAGAGCGCTCATTGAATCGGAAATTATTACTATATTGTCTGTTTGTATATTTGTCATGGAGAAATGTATAGCGGATGCTATGGCATTTAGTTCGGCGGTATAAACCTTGCAGAGGTGGTGTAGCTTTTTTTTATGGGTTGAATTGGGCGTAATAAAGGCAGATCCAGTTGAGTTGTCAGACTTTGAGCCATCTGTATATATTGCAGTGTGGTGTGGTAAAGATTGTATCAATTCACAGAACATTTTTCGATATTGCGCGGTCGGGGTGTCTTGTTTACGGAACTTGGACTGCTGTAGAAATACTTTGGGTGGTATGTAAGTCCAGGGTGGTGTATTTGTATCCATTATATTATGGAGTGATATGTCTTTAAGGAAGGCGATTGCAAATGAGATTCTTTCTGCGAGAGGGAGGGTCGAGTTCGGTTTATTATGGAAGGCAGAAGTAAACTAAGATTTAAATATATATTTATGAGTGGGATGATCAGTTTGCAAATATAGTTTGGAAACATAATTGATAGCCAAAAAAGTATAGACAAAAAAGAATAATTTTCTATTTTAATTTCATTCAACTATAATAGCTATTTGTGGCGCACCATCTAAATAGTACAAAATTTTGTGCAAAGTAATTCATAGAAAGAAAAATATTTTGGGTAAAAAAAGGAGGTCATAAACCAACTTGAAAGAAGAGATACATGATGTTGGAAATACTAACATATATTATATATATATATATATATATATATATATATATATATATATATATATATATATATATATAAATAAATATATTATTTGTTTCTCTTTTAATATTTTCCAAAAATACAAGTTATCATGAGTAGGGATGGGTAAGGTTGTATCAATCTGACACTAAAAAATAGTTGATACAAGTATCAGATACAGCCGAAATGTACCTGATACTTTTGTATCAATTGATACAAGTATCAGATACCATCAGATTGATACAACCTTACCCATCCCTATCCCCTGATTTGATTACCGGCGAAAGGCCAACTTCGTCGCATCTCCCCTTAGTATTAATAAATAAATAAGTAAAAATAATAGTGAACAAGTTTTCAATTATTATCAATATAATCTGTAATTAGTCACTTATCATATATGTAGAAACGAAAATTAACTATGAAATTAGTTAACAGTAAAGGGTGGTTGAAATAACATTTTCCGAGATCGCCTCCTAATATATGATTTTTCACTAGCAACTTTCGCAAAAAAAACCTCGACCTATGTCCGGGCAAATATGGGTTCATTAATGGATATATCTATACCATAAAGTAAAGGCAATTGACAAAAATGATTGAAATCGGGTACAAAAAAACAAACAATAGCTATAGCTTTTTAAAGAGTATAGCGTGCGGCGGCGGACAGACAAATTTTGTATATAACCCAAATTTTACGTGTCTTGGAACGTGCATAGCAAAAGATTGAGGTAGGGTTAAAATCTATTTTTTATTGTTCTAGTCCATAGCTTTACCATAGATGGCTTCAGCCAGACTACTTAGATACGCCTCATTTATGTTAGGATTTATTTATACAGTCCGATGCAAGAAGAGCAAGTAAAATCAGAATGTGGACTGTCTCCCGAATTCGAGGAAGACTCCAGGCATTTTGATCAATGATGAGGTGAACCTTATTCATTTTGTCTCAGTTTTCCATATTTCTAGCAATTCAATAACTGTCTGGAAGTTCGCGTGGTTCGAGACGCCCCGACTACTCAAACGACCATAACTTTGTTGGACGATATATTCTCCAATCATGGTTTCCCTAACCAGATTGTATTAGGGAGTGCTAATATTTTCACGTGTATTGCTTTCGAACAGTACTGTAAAGATCGAGGGATATCACAACGCCTCATCGCTCCTGGACACCCAGCAACCAACGGACTCGCAGAGCGAAGTGTCCAAACACAATAAAAAATTAATTAAACATAACTCTTCACGTACCCTAAAACGTCATATCAATCAACTGGTTTCTGCTGATGTGCCTGAACCACAGGATATTCCTCAATCTCAGGGAAACAGTGTTACGTCAGGAAGAAGAACCGCACGACTCGCCATGTTGCGTTCGACGTGCCTCAGCAATTGCCTAAAATGCCACCTCACAATCCTGGACAAATCCCAAAACTAGCTGAAGTGACGTGGGAGCAGAACCAACCCCCTACTGCAGACTGGCTACCCCCTACACCACAGCTGATCCTGAATCGGACTCCCTCTGAATAAACCATCCGCAGACTTGGGTTATTTTTGGAAAAAAATGTAACTCCAACCATCCATACTTCAGGTAATAATGAAGTAATGCAGCCTTCGGTAGAACACCGCAAAAAGACTCCTCGAATTAAAACTCACCCTCAAAGAGAAAGACGTCGACTAGCATACCTAAAGGATTATGACTACAACAGCCAAGATAAAGGGGAAGATACTGAATAGTACCTTGTGTCATGACTCTTATATTTTTTTCACTATATTTTATTACTTCAACTATGTACTTATTGATTTTTAATTGTGTAGTATGATACCTTCCTCCCTCATTTTTTTTCTCTATCATAGTTTGTTTTTTCTTTTTAAGTGGCGGACGCCTTATTGTGTTAGTAGGTTATACATTTTTTGTACTATTTTGGAGGACATTGTTCCTTTTTAAAGTGGCGGGCGACTGTTGTATCTTTATCTTGTTTTCCGCCAATGTTATTAGGGGTGGGGAGAATGGAAGGTTCCTTGTATGGCTATGTTCTATGTGTTGTTGAGTGCTAATGCTAATTGAAATTAAATATGTTTCTTGTTTCGCCAAAACGCAAAACAAAACAAATATAATACCCACCGACCACTCAGTCATTCATTGCTCTATGGAATAATTCATAACACCTAACCTTCTTTGTTCATGTTGTCAAATATTAACTAGATTTTCAGTTAGCAAGATATTTTTTGGTAAGAAATAGACAAAATTGGTTAGCATGACATTTATGTTTATTACTCAATGGATTAAAATTTTACAATTACTAATAATCTCAGAGTTTGATGCCACTATGGATCCCTCTGTAAGGTGCTTTTGGTTTTGGAAAATACTGCCATTTCCATTTCCAATGAAAACATTCATCGACTTTCCCAGCTACTTCAAATTAATCTTGAATATTTAGAAGCATTAGAGTAATAATAGAGTTGGTCCATGCAGTTGAGAACTATAAACTTTATTGATGGATTGAATTGGTCAGTCAAACTTTATTATATGAGTGGAAATAAACTTTTTAGTTTATTTGAATACCATGTTAGTGCTAAGTATTTATTTTATCTTTTATTTTTTCAATTACCTTCTTATTTCGGCCATTTAACTAAAATGTAAACACCTAGTATCTGTTTGTTTATTCAAAATCATATACTTACCTTGATGTTGCTTACTTTTTCAGTAATGACTGAATTTGGAGTATTTATTAAAGAAGAAATGGAAGAAGAGTCAACTCGTAAGTAAATTCTTTTATTTTTGATTTTTGTGGTTGTAAGTGTTCTGACTAGATTCGCTTAAAGTGGAAATAAATTTATTAAACATTTATTGGTAATTGTTCCACTACTTGTTGGTTTTGGTAGCGGCCATTTTAGTGATGTCAGTGTTATGTAGACACGTTCTCCACATTCCCCTCCGTCACTCACTATATATACATTAAACAACCAGCTTTTATTTATATATTTTTTATCATATATCTTTTGTTACACTTCCAAATGTTTGTTGAGATGTTCATTTCTTCACGAAAGTATTGCCGAAATATATTCATGCCCTCTCCCATTGTTAATTATTACACTCTTTTTTCGTAATATAATTAACAATATTCTTAATATTAATCCATCCGTCATACCTGATGAATGGATTACAAATATTGGCCATGGCAGTTTAAGAGAGTAATTATTAATATTAATTATAATGATTACAACAATATTATTAACATAAATTTATACAACTTTAATCTATTAAATCAGTACCCGTACCCACAAAAGAATTATTATTTTATTTTATTATTTATCTTTATAATTATTATTTTTTATAGAAATTAAAAAAATTGAAATCTTTCTGCCTCTCCCCTGCAGTTATTATATCCTTTTTATATTAACGATCTCAATAATTACAATAAATAACAAAAACTGTAGGAAAAGAGGAGAAATAGCGGTAAACCGCTGACCCTGCTGTAGATTGTGTCAACATAACACTGACATCACTAAAATGGCCCCTATCAAAAGCTACAAGCAGTGGAATAATCACCCATTTATTTATTTCTCTACAACCCATAAAAAGTTTTAGTTTCAGTACGAGGTAGAGATTGTTCCTTTTCTAAGCCGATTGGTTGTACAGGGAGGTAATTTGGCCGAGATTATAAATAAATAATTTATCTCCTATAGAAGGCCTCAAATTTGGGAACTAAAGGTCAGTAGGTCAGTACAGTACTGTACATCAGTACATTACAGAACCGCTCTAATTGCTCCTGATGTTGAAGCAAGATCTCATTCAAATTGCCTACATGTAATGCAGATTTTCTTTTATTTTATTGAGCCAATGGACTCCATGGAGCCAATGCAACCAATGTTTTTTTTTATTAAGAACAAAGCATCTTGTCACTGGCTATTTTGAGATTAAATCATTAATAATTAAATGTTTTTTACTTTATTTTGTAAAGTATATTTTAGTTTTTAACTCCATTGATTTTACTCATGTACATCTATGTTTATTGTGTTATTTATAGATTTAAAAATAATGATGCTCCCTAATGGTTATTTGTATAAGATTAGGATTGAAGTTATTGATGATGAAGTTATTAATTCAATCATCATGCAGTTATTAGATTTTGTTGCAGTTCCTGCATTCAACATTAAAGAAGAGGAAAGCCCACCTATTTATTATGGTAAGCACAATTTTTAATTAATATAAAGTTATCAATTACAATGCGAATTAAAAATAAAATTTATGTTTTGTTGAAGATTCATTTTGTCTCTTGTGTATTTGTAATTAAAACTATTGAGAACAGGGCTGTTAAATATATATTTCATTTTAACAAAGAGAATCCAGTTATGGGAAATGTTTATACTTTAGTAATCATTTCATATAGAAATGAACGTTTCAACATTCATTTATCATCTATTAAGCCATCGAATTCCTCTCGTATCCAATCTCTACAATCCAAAATCCTTCATAAAATCCTCAACGCTCCTTATTTTGTTAAGAATATAGTCATCCATAACGACCTTAATGTCCCATTTGTTGCTGATTTGGCCCGAACCCGGTATTTATCCTTTCATAACAAACTTCATTTCCACTCAAACCCTCTAGTTTCAAACCTAGCTTCCTCTTCAATTCCTGATAATCCTCCGAGGCGTCTGAGAAGAAGATGGCCACGTGACCTTCTTAGTTGATCATGCGATTTGTGTACTACCAGTGGGTAGTTTCTCTACTTGTCATTATATCATGTCATTATGTATCACTCAGCCAATTTACTTGTTATATTACTGTAATATAGTTGTAAATATCAATAAATAAATAATAAAAAAAAAAAAATTTATCATCTATACTTTGAAATGTTAATTGAAACTTTTATTTCTTGATGAAATGATTACCGAATTCTACTCATTACCATTAATTACATTCTCTTTTCCAAACTAAACCTCACGATAACTTGTATTTTTGGAAAATATTAAAAATGAAATGAATAAACAGTTAAAACTTGTTGTAATTGAACACATTGTGTAATTGTGTTGTACTAAAACACATTAAATTAATTACTTACCAAATAAAGTACTAAAACACATTAAATTAATTACTTGTGACCCGCTAAGTGCTGACAAGCAGCTTGCTGTTTACTTCAGTCCTGTAAAAGTGATTTTACAGGCTATTTGCAATATATATATAAGCAAGCAACATATTTAATTTAAATCTACTACATCCATACCTCGCTATAAGGCAGCTCTTTATACGGCATTTCGCCATAACGCCCCTCTTCAATTAAGGCACATTTTCGATTTACGGCCTAAAATATTTAGTTATAATTTGAGAAGGAATCATTTTAAAAAAGATATATACCTTTAAGAAAGTTCCTGCTGACAATACCGCTTAAAATAACTATTTAATTTGCTTATTTCAATTTTTCAAAAATACCCTAAAAGATGAATATAACAAAACTTTTTTATTGTGGTTGTGTCTATTTAAAGTCAATATAGTAACGAGGATACTGTTTCAACCGCGGATTTACTATGTTTGTTATGTTATGAAATAGAACATTGCATTCTTCATAGTTACCGCTAGTCGAAACAAGTTACCGAAGATGTTACTCTCAAATTTATGGAAGAAGTATGAATGTGAGGATGGATTGATGTTTTAAAAAGATATATTTGCAACCTAATCTTGTGTTGTTTAATGAGATATTGTATTTTTCCTTTTGTTTAAAATTTTATTTACTTGTTTGCAGGGGAGCTTAGTCATGTGAAACAAGAAAAAGAGGTTTTTGTACCTGATGAAGGTGAGAAACATTTATAAAACAGAGCATAGGTGCCATGGCATAACGTATATGCAATTCTTGATGATACATTTCTGCATTGTTTTTTGAAAAAGGCGTATGCCCTTTTTTTTAAAAATTGTGTTGGGTTTATTATTAAGCCCGTAATCCTTATATGGTTAAAATGTTTATTTTAAGAATTTTATCCACTTTGGTCTAAGCCAGTCTACCTTACTAAAGTGGTGGTTTTAAAAACTAAAAAATGTCAATAAGAAGTGAATATATTGCGTTAGAAAGAATCAATAGTTGGCGTTTTTACATGTCATAATAGGTTAAATTTAAATTTTAAATTTCTGGCACCTAAAAATTTCAAAATACGATGTTAGAATGATAGAGTAGCAATATCTTTGTTTGTAATGAGGCATATTTGTCTTCCTTAAAATATTTTTTCCATGCTAACAGGTGTACTTATTCAGGTGAAACAAGAAGGAGAGATGCTTGCCCCAGATGAAGGTGAGAATTTTATCAAAGTTAGAACTTAGGTGCTTATGTAGAAGGTTGGCAAACCATATTTTTTCCGATTCACCATTTGTTCTCTTTAATCCTCCTTCCTGGTATCTTCTTTCACTCTTCAGGTATCTTCATTGCGTCTTAATTCTATCAATTTTACCTAATATATACTCTTGTTTTCATTAATTGTTGTGTTATTGATACTATCATTACTAGTGAGTACTGCACAAACAATTTTATGGAACTATAAATGTTGTTAGTAGATCCACATTGCTTGGCAAGTTTTATTGTTTGTTTGCTCATTTAACACGATGCTACAGTGGGAGCCGTAAATTTTGCCTATCCAGGTTTTATTAAGATAGGGATTTTTAACGAGTACCTGACATCTTACAGGCTCGGGAACCCCCCTCCCCCCTTTTATGTCCCTTCCAAACAACAGCGTAACCAAGGATTTTTTACTCCCTTTAAAAAATCCTAGGGCCACTTGCTGGCTACAAACCCCCTATGTTGGGTTTAGTAGTTTGTTATGCTAACCACTAGACCATAGGTCCTCCCACAAGTTTTATTTATTGATATTTAAATAAGTAACCACTTTATAAAGCCTAGGTGAGCCCCAGGGGATTGATCTGCAGCTTATAACAGTTGTAAAACTGAGCCTTCCACAGAGCCAGAGTCCTCAAAAGGAATCGGTGATATAATTGTCAGCATCTTATTTG
The DNA here is from genome assembly GCA_964056705.1 of Troilus luridus. Taxonomy (NCBI): domain Eukaryota; kingdom Metazoa; phylum Arthropoda; class Insecta; order Hemiptera; family Pentatomidae; genus Troilus; species Troilus luridus. Next base: position 200,166,052 of record OZ057412.1, read on the forward strand.
TTGTTGACATCACTTATTGACTGATTTTTATAAAATACATGACAAATTTATGGATGCAAAATAACATATTACGATCTCCTTTCCTGCATTATGTATAAATACATATAATGCTATTTATGTTGATATGTTTTTGTTTTTTACCCTTTGCATTATTTCCATTCCTCATAGTTGCTAGATATAGTCCCCTCTCTCCAAAAATGGAAAATTGTACATGGTGGTTTATGTATGGTTTTTATAAATATGTTTGTATCTATAAAAAATTATTAACATAATATATGTAAATAACTAATATAAAATAATTACTGTATTATTTATAATTTTTATACTTGCTTGTTGTAGCTGAACAATATTTTAATCGAAACTTTAACTGTTCAAAGGAGCTGAGGATTGCTGGTTGAAACCTGAGACTAACATATATTCGATCAACCTTGAAATCCCAAAAATACATGCAACAATAACAGCAGAAGATTGTAATTTAAAAACACATATTGTTTCTTATCATAGAAGAAAGAAGTCTTGCCAATGTCCTCATTGTGACTATAAAACTGTTTATTCGAGTACATTAAAACAGCATATAATGAACATTCATACAGGAGAAAAACCTTATGAGTGCCCTGATTGTGGCTATAGAACAGTATATGCATATCATTTGAAAAAACATATAAGTGCACGTCATAAAGGTGAGAAGTGTCATCAATGTTCCCAATGCAATTATAAAGCGGCACAAAAAAGCAATTTAAAAAGGCATATAATGACCCATCATATAGGTGGGAAGCCTCATCAATGCCCTAATTGTGATTATAAAACAGCATATGCAAATGATTTGAAAAAACATATAAGTCTACGTCATACAGGAGTTGAGAAGTGTCACCAATGTCCCCAATGTAAATATAAAGCAGGTCAAACAAGCCATTTAAAAAGGCATATGATGGCGTACCATGCAGGTGAAAAGCCTCATGAGTGTCCTAATTGTGATTATAAAACAGCATATCCAAATGATTTAAAAAAACATATAAGTGCACGTCATACAGGAGCTGAGAAGTGTCATCAATGTCCCCAATGCGTCTATAAAATGGCTGTAAGAAGCCATTTAAAAAGGCACGTAATGGCACGTCATTTAGGTGAGAAGTGTCATCAATGTCCCCAATGTAACTATAAAACTGCTGAAACCAGCCATTTAAAAAGGCATATTACAGCCTGCCATCGAGGTGAAAAGCCTTATAAATGTCCTAGTTGTGATTACAAATCAGCGCATGCGCACGTTTTAAAAAGGCATGTAATGGCCTACCATAAAAGTAGCAAGTCTCATAAATGTCCTAATTGTAATTATAAAACATTGCGTGCTCCTTTTTTAAAAAGACATATAATGACCCAGCATAACGAGTAAAAAACTCATTTTGATATTCTCGTTATGACTATAAAACAGAATATACTAAGGGTTTAAAAAAAAATTAATGAATGCCATTTAGGTGATGTATTTTAAACGATTTCATTGCCTTGATAAATCTGCAAGAACAAATTATAATTTAATAATGAAGAAAAAACCATATTCCAGTCAAAAATTGTTATTCAAAATTAACAAATTAAAAAAACGTTTCGACACTTATTTGTCATTCTCAATTTAAGTAATTCCTCATACAACTTCATTTAAAATTTACAAATCCAAATCATTACTGTAAAAACAATAAAAAATAACTAATAACAATAAGCATGCATACCTTGAGGTCAAACAATTTATTCATGGTCTGACCATGGGAGATAGTTAAGTTCCAGGATTTTATATATATTTTGACTTTTAAATTGTTTCACCTCAAGGTATCTATGCTTATTGTTATTAGTTATTTTTGACAAGTTATTTATTATTGTATTGTATTATTTTTGTTTTTACAGTAATGATTTGGACTTGTAAATTTTAAATGAAGTTGTATGAGGAATTACTTTTTTTTTTTTTAAATTATTTTATTGAATTGTACAACTGTAATATATACATCTAGTACAAGGGCTGTATGAATAAATAAATACATGAAAGGACGTGTAGAGGCACTACCCATTGGCAGCACTCTAATTATATTTCTATTATAGAAGGTCACGAGGCCATCTTCTCTTCAGACGCCTAGGAGGATTGTCCGGGATGGAATTGGAACCAAGGATGGAAACTAGTGGGTTTGGATGGGCCTGGAGTTTATTATGGAATGATAGGTATCTGGAATGGGCTAAATCGGTAACATATGGAACGTTCAGGTCATTATGGATGGTTTTATTTGTGACAAAATAAGGAGCGTTTAGGATTTTGCGAAGGATTTTGGATTGCAAGGATTGAATACGAGAGGAATTTGATGGTTTGGTGGAGCCCCATAGTTCAATTCCGTAAGTCCATATAGGTCTTATCACAGTAACATAAATAAGTCTTTTGTAATTGATATGAAGCTTTGAGCGTTTGTCTAGTATGTGTTGAAGTAGTCGGAAGCGTCTAGCTGTTTCTTGTCTTTTCAGTCTTGTGTGAGGGTTCCAAGTAAGACGTTTGTCTAAGTTGAGTCCTAGGTAGCGGATCTGTTCAACAGGGATAAGTGAAGTACTATTAAAGGATACAGTAGGACAGGAAGTCATGGGTTTTCGGCGAAGGGTAAAGGTAATTTGATGGGACTTTTTGGAATTGATTTTAATTCTCCAATTCCGACACCATTCTTCGAGACTTGATAAATGTGATTGAAGGGATTGGGGTGCAATATATGGGTCGTTATTAACTGATAACACACATGTGTCATCAGCATAGGTGGAGGAATTACTTAAATTGAAAATGACAAATAAGTGTCGAAACGTTTTTTTAATCATTTGTTAATTTTGAATAACAATTTTTGACTGGAATAAGGTTTTTTCTTCATTATTAAATTATATAAATCAAGAAGATTGAGTCCAGTATATAAGAAATATCTTATAAAAAAAAAGGAATATCTTATAAAGAAAATGAAAAAATTATTTAAAATAACATTTATTTATCTCCATTACTGGGGGAAACATAGCTGCTAGGCCAGAAAACTTTATCAATGTCTTCACTGTGAGTAAAATGGCGACAGTAAGCCAATTGTGATAGTGAATTATGGCTTACCTTACAGGTGAGAAACTCATCACTGTCCTCACAGAGACCATTTACAAAACAGTACAAAGATGAAGGACTGTATTGTTTTCTAAGCCAACAGTTGGGCAAGAAGGTGAGATATGCCCGAGATAACGCTTAGACCTTCAGGTTTCTCTCCCTTATTAAGGGTATCTAGTTTATAGAGGCTGGGTGAACCATAGTTCCCCTAGGATGATAACAGAGTAGATAATTTACCATATAAACTGAGCTATCCTGCTCTAGCATTATGGCTATAAAAATTAAAAAAATAAAATAACGTAATAGGTTTAAAGTTTTAGCTTAAATCCTTTTTCCTGATCCATCTGTTGTGCAGGAAGGTAATTTAGCCAAAATCATGCTAAGTCAAAAGGTTTTTCCCCAATTAAGAGTACCAACCTTTGTAGAGACTGGGTGAGCCCCTGATGGGTTGCCATTTTTTTTTTTTTTTTGGGGGGGGTTGCGTTTCCATGTCAACCATGGCTGATAACAGAGTAGATAATTTACCTTTTACACTTAGCTACCCTGCTCCACCATTGTGACTATAAAACAACAGTTCTAACAAATCGTGTAAAAGTATATACAATGGGCCACTATATAGCCTGTAAGTCTTATCAATGTTCACACATTAAGAATATGTACGACATGAATAGATAAAAAATTCTACTCACTCGAATTTTTGTTTTCATTTTCCTTAAATGAAAAAGCCGTTCTTTTTATCAATAAACACATTTTTGGTTATGATAGGTTTTAAATTTATCAATCTAGAGGAAAGTGCACTCAATCCATAGTTCAAAGTAAGAATTAAATATTAGTCAATGCTTAGCTAAAATGTTAATTCAATCCTGTTCAAATTCTGAAGCAATACATTTTACTATTCTAATTTCAATTTAAAATTTAAAAATGCCTCTAAGTGGTAAGGATATTCCTCATGGTGTGGAACTTGATGGCGGGGGTTCCATTTGATCTGCCATTAATGCCATTGGCTACTAATCCATAAATGCTGCTAGATGATGGCCCTAGATCCTATATGATCCACCTCCCGCTGCAAACAGACTAAATAAAAGTCATGGCTTGCAGCGGGATTTGAACGACAGCCTCTCTGCTCCTTCCAAAAAAATATAAAAATAAAGTAATCGGTCACATTCATACCATAATTACAATATTTACAATTTGCCCCGAGCTAAGCTAAGTCCATAAATGGTGCTAGATGGCATTCAAAATTCTTGTGAAATAAGGTCTCACCATAAAATAAAAGATTCAGTTCTGAACCCCCTGGGATAACAGAACAATAGGATGACCATTTTTTGACTTTTATAAAACAAGCACCATACATTTTTTCTAGCAAATCAACAGCCCCAGGAAATTCAAGGTGTACAAATTTCAGAATGGGATTTTTCTAGGGATTCAGATTTTTTTAGGGAGTAAAAAATCCTTAGTTACCCCGTCTTTTGGAAGGGAGTTAAACGGGGGTCCCGAGCCTGTACGATGTCAGGTACTCATTAAAAATCCCTATCCTGATTAAACCTGGGTAGGCACAATTTAGAGATCCCACTGTAGCATCGTCCGATTAGTCATAGCAGCATAAAGTGATGTTAAATGAACAAACAAACAAATCAGAATGCACTACTTGAATAAGATTAAATCTAAATAAATTTATGGCTTTTCGCCTAGTAAGAGGACTTGACCTTGAACATAATGAGTTACATGGTTCCGTTGTTGGAGTGCATTGTCATACCTCTATTGATGATTATTGTTCTGTACATTCTAGAAACGAATCTAAATTTGCCGAAAAGGTAATTTAATTTTACCCAGAGCCAAACTTTTCAATGTAATTCAGTGATGGTGTGGGATTTCATTGGAGAGGATCTTTAGCATCCACTTGCTTTGCAGGCTAAACTTTTGAATATCATGTGTTCTCTATCCTTCTAATATTTGATAATTTCTATTGATAAGTCACCTGCTTAATACAAACATTTCTTCTTCAGCATATCAGGGTCTTATATCTTCAATATATTTTTTTATACACACTTTATTGAAATATTATTACAATCTGTCGCTTGTGGGCAATAAGTAACAGTGCTAAATATACAATCATTCAATAAAAACAAAATAAATACTTTGTGAAAATGATAACCTGAAAACTTTTTAACCTGTACCACTACAACCCGTGAACGGGTCTGGGGTTCAGTACATGGTAGAGAGTGTACTGTTCCATGGACAACGGTTCTGCAAGGAGGTGACTTGCCCTTGGTCTCGCTCAACCGCCAGATTTTTCTCCCTTACTTTGGGTACCCTATTTTTACAATATTTTATAGAGGCTGGGTGGGCCCCAGGAGGATCCTAGATGCTATATGATCTAAATAAAAAAGTCATGGCTTGCAGCGGGATTTGAACCAGGATATCCGACCTGACAACTCAGTCCTCTACCGCTGAGCCTCTCTGCTCCTTCCAAATTTACAATTTGCCCCGAGCTAAGCTCTTCCCCGGGAGGCCCCAGCCGTGTTACTGGCATTAAACACCAATGGAAGCAGGTTAAGGGTGCATGGCATCAGACATACAGGCTGTGAGTGGAGAATCTGTCCAGTGCCAGTACTCCAAATAACATTATTACAACAGGTCTCGGGGCCATTGATGGTTTAGGGGTGGGTTATATGGATGCGTGGAACGGGATAGTGACTGAGCCAGGGGATCGGGATTACAGGCAAGGTTTTGCTGGAAGCTTAAAAAATTGGTATGGGTGAGGTCGGGGACGAAATGAATCTTGAGATCATTATGGAGGATTCTGTTTGAGACATAGTAAGGAGCATTGACAGTAGTTCTCAGGAGTGAAAGGATTAAATACGTATGGTAATTGATATATCTTCAATAAGTAATTAAGGCAAGGGGAAGAAACACATGATATTAGAATGTTGAAATACTAATAAAAACTGAATTTATTTTTTTGTTCATTCTTACTTCTTTTTTTTTCTTAGCAATTTGTCTGTTTTTACTTTCTAAATTAAGGGTCCTTTCCAAACAAAAGGTTCAAACTGTTTTTCATAAAATTCTTAACATAAGGTCATTTAAAGTTAGGTTTAGGATGGAAATATTTGGGGGGGGGGGCAGTCAATGTAAACAACTAATAAGTGAGACTTATTTATTGACAGTGTTGACGTTTCTCTCTATCATAAAGTTAGGTTTAATCAATAAAAAAATAATTAAATAGAATACATTTTAATAGGCCGAAAATACAATAATACAAGAAGACCCTCATAAAACAGTTACAGAATATGCATTCGAGCTAGGCACAAGTCCTACGATAGTTTCCAGGCATTTAAAATTGATCGGAAAGGCAAAAAAGCTCGATCCCTGGGTCCCACACGAGCTCCTTAATGATAACGCCCGTGCTCATGTTTCAATACAGACAGTGATTAAATTAAAGGAGTTGGGCTATGACTATTGGACTATTCTATTCTGTTACATAAAGATTCAGGAAAAAAATAATAAAATAAATAAAACAAAAAAGTGAAACAGTTTTGAAGTGTTGTCAAAACACCAGATCGCATATCATCCTTATGAAACCGTTTATTAAATTAAAAATAAAAATCATTTTATATACATTAAATAAAATAAACTTTAATATTTAAAAAACTAATTCAATTAAATTAAAAATTTAAACGTTTTTATAAATAAAATTACACATACTAAATTATAAATAAAACTAATAACAAATGAAAAAGGGGAACAATTGTAAAATAAATGAATGGTTATTAAGACGCTAATAAATGTTTGTATTTTTGCCCAATTGGAAAGATTAAACAAAACAATAAAACTTTCTTATCTGTCGATGTAGTTGTTCTCGGCGTTGCGATTGGAGAAGTCGATACGACAGATGACTTTAGTCGACAAGACGAGGAAGAAATCCATTTAAAAGATGGGTAATTTAATTTTAAAACAAACAAAAGAAACTTTATTTGCAATTTCCATATACAATGAGCATAAGTGTGAATACATGTTCCGGACTTCCTTTACATGTTTAAACAACAGTGATTTTAATTAATTAAAGTTATAAAAGACGGTCGAATCGACAGGAAGACTAACTACCCTAATTCCAATTGGAGGTGGGCAGCGAATTAGTCCATGTCCAAGTCCTCGAAAGGAACTCCTCTAATTAATAATGTGCACTCTCTCGGGCCAATACTGACGAAATAAATTAATAGATAAATAGGCGATCGGCTCTATTTTTGTCGTGTGTCATTTCTTTTCTTATTTCTTCATTTTGAACATATATTTTTTTTTTAAACTTATTATTATGCAATAACTAATTAGTTGACTATTTTCTATTGAATACAAAACTAAATTATTCAAAATAAATATGAAATAAACGTTTAAATTTTTAAAATATTTTTATTTGAAAAGAAAATATATGACCAGGACCGAGACTCGAACCCGGGTCTCCCACGTAACCGTCGTGGTACTTAACCAACTCAGCCATCCTGGTTCTTTTCTCGGTCAGACATGTCCTCTCTTTTCACTGATCCTATATCTCAGTGTTCTCGAAATTTGCGATGTATAGACGGGGAAGAATGTTCATTGAACATTATTTTAATTTGGATCTTGTTGACATACGTCATTATATATTATTATAATTTTTAAATATTTTTATTTGAAAAGAAAAGATTTGAACAGGATCGGGACTCGAACCCGGGTCTCCCACGTAACCGTCGTGGTAAATTTTTATATTTACAAAAAAAAAAATTAAAAAAAATAAAAGGAAAATAATCTTTCTTTTACAAAATATTCATAATTTTTTTTTTATGATTAAGATAAATAATCTTCTATAAATCAATAAACTATCCGGCCTTAACACATATAAACAAAAAAAAACCTGGAGCATTACAACCCTTGAAGTGTAATGGGTTCAGTACATGGTAGAGATGGTACTGTTTCAAAACCAATGAGCGGGGAGGTAGGTGCTTCGGTTTTCCCCCTTATTAAGGGTACCTACTTTATAGAAATCGTGTGAGCCCCAGGAGGCCCAGCTATAGCTAAAAAGATTAAAATACCTGCCACAGGATGACTTGAACCGAGGACCTTGAGCACAGCAACTCAGCGCTCTACGCAATCAGCCACCTGATATTAACCCAACATCAATTTATTCTATTATATTGATAATATCTTTTTACAAAATGAATATGAAAACAAATAATGTGATATAAGTATGTAAATGTAAATGCAAGAAAGAAGTACATATGTACTTAATCCTAATAAAAGTGTCAATGGCTTATTAAATTATTTAGGCTTTAAAAAATGAAAAACAATGTTTTAAAAATTATTCTAAAACAAATTAAACATTTCAACATTGTGAAAATTATAAAACATGATTTTTTTAAATATAAAATTATATTTAAATACAAATTTATTTTTAATTTGTCAACATTCCTCAAGGTAGTATCCTTGGTTCAATCCTTTATACAGCCTCCAATCCCACATCACTGATCTTGAATAATGGTGTCAAAACTGGAGAATTAAACTAAATTCTTAAAAATCGCATCAAATCACTTTTACCTTACGCCGTAAACCAATGACTTCCTGCCCTTCAGTATCCTTTAATAATACCCCACTGGTGCAGGTAGAACAGATCCGATACTTAGGGTTGCACCTCGACAAACGATTAACCTGGAATCCTCATACTAGACTGAAAAGACAAGAAACCGCTCGACGTTTCAGGCTACTTCAACACTTACTAGACAAACGCTCTAACCTCCCAATTAATTACAAAAGACTCATCTACATGACCATCATACGACCTATTTGGACTTACGGAGTAGAGCTTTGGGGCTCCACTAAGCCATCAAATTCCTCTCGTATCCAATCCAAAATCCTTCGTAAAATCCTCAACGCTCCTTATTTTGTTAAGAATAAAGTCACCCATATATAATGACCTTAATGTTCCATTTGTTGCTGATTTGGTCCGAACCCGGTATCTATCCTTTCATAACAAACTTCATTTCCACTCAAATCCTCTAGTTTCAAACCTAGCTTCCTCTTCGATTCCCGATAATCCTCCGAGGCTTTGAAAAGAAGATGGCCACGTGACCTTCTTAGTTGAACTAGCAATTTGAGTACTACCAGTGGGTAGTTTCTCTACTTGCCACTCATGTCATTATGTATCACATAGCCTATTTACTTGATGTATTATTGTAATACAGTTGTAAATATCAGTAAATAAATTAAAAAAAAAAAAAAAAATTCAACAAAGCTTTAGTGGTTTGAAAATGTATGATGACTCATTTTTACATTTAGTAATACTTTAGGTTAAAGAATAAGTTATAAGAACCTACTAATAAAATTACTGCGGAAAAACAGTTGGAATAGGTACTGGGTTTTTATACTGGATCAATTTTCATACTGGGCTTAACAGCTAGAAATGAGGTGAGGTGTATGCAACCAACTTAAACTTAAATTAGCGAGCATACTCTACTTGTTTGATCTGAAGGGCTTGGGTAGTGGTCCGTGTACAGAGGTTTCTAAGCAGGTGATTACAAACGGCATTGAGCCTTTGGGTTCGCTAAGCCTTTTTATTTATTTATTTACTCAACTTTTGGTTAATTTGAATATACATGCACCTTAACCCTGTATATACATATATATGCAATATTTTGGCCAAATGATATCACTTAAATATTAATATATTATTGTCTAATCTTGAGCATAATATTGGTGAAAATCTGAATTAGGATGTTCCCCTGATTGTTTTATTTCATCTTTTATGTGTGGTAATGGCTTAGTTGGCAAATCGGTTGCAAATGGAAATAAAAAACTTGGTGAATTAATTTCACCCTTATATAATTAAAATTCTTAAAATAAAAACAAATATTTAATAAACGCAAAGGAAAATAAAGTAATTTTGTAAATAACTTTTTATTATGAACATCTATATATACAACAAACAAATAACACAAATGTTGCTATTTGCCTAATTTACCAATGGAACATGATCCATTTATTTAGGAGCTTTTAATTTATAAAAATATTATAAAATTTGAGAGAAATATACCCTCATATGCTCCTTTTGAAAATATTTTACAAAACAAAGTTTTTGGTTACTGAATCGTTACTTTTAAATTGCAGGCGTTAAAAAAGTGCCACTAGTGATAAAATTTGATGATCTGATTATATAAATTGGCCTGTTAATAGTTGAGCTTTGTTTCAGTAATATATATAATTTTTAACATTAAAATTTACACATAAAAAATATCAGTTCAAAGTTTTAAAGACATTTATATAAAAAGACAATTTCTAAATGACACTTTCAAAACACAACACTAAAACATTTAGAATCTATTGAAATTTTTTGTACCATTTAATGAGAAAGTGGCTACCACAAATCTAAAACGAATATTAAATCATTTTTCAATTGTTCAGAGATTAGTAAGAACTAAACATAACCTCTGACCCAGAAAAAGGCATTACTTTTTGTCAATACAAAATAAAAACAACCATTAACATCGAAAATTGAAAATGCAGAAAGACAAAAACTTGTAGATGTAGATTTTAAAATTATTTTATCACTAACAAAGTTTTAGTAAGTTTACATAGATGGAAAAATACTAAAAAAAACAAAAACATATTTTGAGCTGCTATATAATAATACTTCGTTTTATAAAAAATATTATCAACAAAGGAAGACATTACATAACTGAAACTAAATAAAAAACTAAGCAATACTAATTATTCAAAAATCTGTTAAATACCAAAAAAAAATACTAATGAGAAATCTACAAGGAACAAAAAACAATACAGCTGTAAGTGCCACAACAATCAGCAGAAAAATACCTTTTACAGCTTGGTGGATTAAATCTAAAAAATACCTATTATAGACGTAAGGCACATAGTAATTTTTTTTGCATTAAAAAAAAAAACGAGATTAAAATACCTTAAAAATCAACAAGCGATAATATTCATGTTTAGAATTAATACAGTTCCTTATATACAAACAAAAGCTATGTCAACATTTTAAAATGTATCCTGAAACCTGCAAATGGAGAAACAATTGTAAATGCTGTTATAACATTTTTATGAAATCCTAAAAAATTTGAGTTTGATAGATCTAAAATGTTTAAGATCTAACGACTCAAAATTTTATTGGAGTAAACTTGATATGGTTTTGTAGGAATATGTGGAAGTTACAATAAACTGTAATATGTTTCATTGCCTCAAGTAAAGCAAAGAATAGACATCAAAACAATCTTCAGAGATTTTTTACAAAAATTTCTATACAATTAAATCTAATTTGAAATAAAAAGAAAAAAAACCTACAGTGCATGGAATGAATAAAAAAATATAAAAAGTAATAAATATTTTGAAGTTAACATTTAATTATAAAACTAGCTTGTTGAGCAATAAAACAACTGCTTAAAGAGAAAAAGCATAATAATATTTAATACAAATTAATAACAAAAATAATCAGATAAGTGAACCAACCATTACTGTTATTTTACAACATTTTTCACGGTTTTTCTTTTCTTTTAACTCACTACTTGTGATAGTTTTGATTTGATTTATTTAAATAAAAAAATATATATGTAAAAAAATTGTAGTCATTTTAGTATTACAAAATATAACTTAAAGAATTTACTTTTCACTAAGATTCTAAATCATCCTTCTAAAAAAAATAAACATGTATTTGCTATCCTTTTAACAATAAAGAAATAAAAATCAAATAACACCTTTTATGAGCTTACAGATTTTTATATTAAGATTTAATTATTTATCCAAGTAACAGCACCTTGGGATATATCTATAGCCCCGGTGAATAAGTGGTTAGGTCGGATTTTGTCCAGAGAGAGTAAACCGCTTTCAGATAGCCGGAATGGTATTGCCCTCATAGTTTTTGGCTTGAAATGAAGTTGTAATAGAAATAACTCCTTTTCAAGCTAATGCCTTACTTAGCCCCTTATTCACTGCGAAAATAACTCGATTCCGCTTACTTAAGTACAAGAAACTCATTTTGTAAGGAAATTAGACTTAACCACTTATTCACTGGAGTTGTAGATATTCAAATGAAATTAAAATTTGTGTATCAATTACAATAATTTGTTCACTACGCTAATTCATTTCCTTAAAAATTTGAAGTGAGCAATAACTCTGAGTATAATGTGCATATGATGTTTTCATTATCATTAGAAACAAAATCGAGTTTCCTATCATGCTAAAATGATTTTTATGAATGAATCAGGGATTTGTAATCTTTAATTTCCAAAATATCATATATATTTCCATTCGTGAATAAAATTTCTGTATCATGAAGGTTATTCTAAAAGTATTACCTTTCCTCAATAAAAGTTTTAAAATTTATGTAAACAACTTACTAATAAAGATAAAATATAATGAGTTTTTAATTGATTTTAAAAAAAATTCATTTTAATTAAAAAATAATGAGCAACAACTTTTGGTCAAGTAATAAGCTTAGAGTCTATTCACATTTTAAAAACTAGGTCTTTACAATTTTTTTTTTTGTACAAGTTTTACAAAATATAATCTTAACAAAAATAAAAGGAGTTATATCTTAATATGTCAAACTCAGTCCCATCATATGTCACAGCATATTTAGAACTTACATATTTAAAAATACAAATATATTTATAAAAAATATTTACATATTTAAATTATAAAACTAAACAACTGAACTATAAGGAGGAACAAACACTTTTATTGTGAACCCGATAAACCCAATGACTAGATATAGAAGTAATCATACTGTCAATGAATATAGTCATTTTCTTATGTAAGATCTTTGTTCATAAGCATTTGGTGAACATAATCTAAGAATAGGAGATTAAAAAATATACAATTCAATGTATATGAAAAAAACAAAACATTTATCACTTAATAAACAATTTTTTAAAACTGACTTTAAACTAAAAAATTGTTACTCTATGGCAGCTCTTTTTTAAAATCAAAATTGTTCTAAATGTGATAACAATACTTTAACCTCATCATATTGCATAGTTACATATAAACAGATATGGTTCATATACAGATATAAATAAGTATTTGTACAGATAAATAAGTATGGACATTAATACTTATCGTTAATGAATGATTAATTCAGTTCAACTTTCTTTTTTCTTAAACAAATAAAATAAAGTAAAGAGATTCAATCCTCAATTATCAGTTCTAATTGTTTAACTTCAACATATTATTAAATTTACAAAATATAACCTGGATATTCTGAAATATTAATAACACTTATGAAGCAAAAAATGAAAATTAAAAATTACTAAAATGGTGGATTTGTTTTATTTAAATTGAAAATTTTTAAGTCGGGTGACATCTAGGACCCTGCATGGTAATTAGTGTGTCATGGGTGGAGTAGTAGTAAAATTTATGGAACAACTTTTTAAAGATACATACGTGCATCTGTTTTTAATAAAATCAAAATTATATTTTTGATTTATAATTAATGAAACAGATATAAAAAACAAAATAAAAATAAATGAATTTGCCACTATATCTAATCATTGTTCATATATAAGAAAAAATAAAGTTGCTCAATACAGTCTTAATTTGTTCTTTGTATATATTTATGGCACTTAAACATAATCGAAAAAGTATAATATTGAAAAGATGGAATGTTATTACAAAACATATTGTCAGTAGAACATTTACAAGCTGCCTAAAGTTTGCCAATGTTGGACAATAGTTTCTCTGCATCTTATGTTCCGTTGGCAATATGGAACGAAGCAGTATTAGAAGTCAATTCAAGTTCACCGAGATGAAGTTCAGCGGAAAGGGCTTCGCGGGCCTCCCTGCCCTCAGGACTGTCATAATAGGACACTTCTCTGAACCCTTTGGTCGTGTATTCATGCAGCTCATCCAGGATTTGTAAAAAGCTAGGACGAAACTTGGGCTTCCATTTCCAGCACCACAGCATGAGGGTTTTGAAAGGTTTAGGATAGATTGGTGGCAAATCTAGTTTGTTACCTGAAACAACATGAGCTAACACCTGTTCATTGGACATTCCTTGATATGGCTGTGAAGCTAGGGTTGCCATTTCCCACAGGACTATTCCGTAACTCCAAGCATCCGATTTGCTCGAGAAGACTCCATCATTGAGACTCTCAGGAGCCATCCAACGGATTGGAAGGAGCCCTTTGTTCCCTTTTCGGTAATAGTCAGTCTCATAGATATCCCTGGCCATGCCAAAGTCTCCTATTTTGACAACTAAATCTTCCCTTATCATACAATTCCTAGCAGCAAGGTCCCTATGAACGTGCTTGGTCACTTCCATGAAGGCCATACCATCGGCTATCTGTGCTGCCATGTGCAACATCTGCTGTGGCAAGGGTGGCTTCGTATTCCTGCATTCTCGCAGGTAAGTCTTTAAGTCTCCATGGTCCATCATTTCCATGATGACCAGTTGAGGCCAATCTTTCGAAACAATTCCAATCAGTTTGACAATGTGATAGGCCGATGTGAATCGTTTCATGACTGTGGCCTCGTTGAGGAACTCGACACAATCTCTATCACTAGCAGTTTCGACAACTTTCTTCACTGCAACACGTTTTTCTTCTGGAATTAGAATACCTTCACAGACAATGCCGAAGTTTCCCCTTTTCAATTCTCTTATTACTTGGATCCTTTCTCTCGGCAATTCCCATTCCTCGTCCACAACAGGAAGGCCAAGATATTCAGGATTCACTGAAGCTATCAGAATTTCACTCCTCATTGTAATTTTTTTCCAATAGTAAGCAATAGAAGCAGCTAATGCAGCTACGATTATGACACATATTAATATGCCTACAACTATCAAAATGATACTTTTTGATGAGAATTCATATATAGATATATACTTGTATTCTGAGAAATTTCCTATGCCTGCTAGTGAAATAGCCCTAACTCTTATCGAATATTGGCCAATATCAAGGCCATGGAGGTAGTGATTTCCTTTGGCAAGGTAATCGTGAGCCTTGACACAGTCTATAGTCGGTCGAAAATTTTGTATGTCAGTTCTCCGATATTCTAGATCAAAAGCAAATATCATTAGGTTTGGCTTCCTAGGAACTTCCCACTTGAGTAGAACAGATCTGTTATTCACTTCCGTGGAGATCCAAGATACGTCATCAGCATCCAGTTTTCGAAGTGTCCTAAGGGTAACAGTCGATGACATGCTGCACCTATCTTTGTCTGTAATCATTTCTTCAGCAGGATCGATTTTTCTACAAGCTCTAACCTCAAAGGTGTAAAGCATAAAGTGGTCTAGATTTTTTATAGTGGCGTTTGTTCTGTTCCCAGGAACGGTTTCATAGATTGTAGACAGGTGGTTTTTCTTTTTTACTTCTTCTAAATCGTTCACAAATTTTTTTTTATAATCGATGTATCGTTTGCTGAGAGGATTTCCTATTTTTATTATATTATTCTCAAACAAAGAGTAAAAATATTTTTCACAACTGGCTTCTTCCTTGGAATTTATAAATGGTGATGTGACTTTGGCTTCTTTCGAATTTTTGTTATGACAAATGGGTTCTGGTTGTTCAAGTTTTATAGGTTCTTCATCTTCACAACAATCATGTTTTTCTACTCCGATTTGAGTTTTGAATTCAGGCAGAATTGTTGTCACTTCGGGTTTTTTGTTTGTCAAAGTATCTCTAAAAGATTCTAAACAAAAGTCTAAGTCACTCAGCATTTTAGTTTCTTCAGGTCTGGAGAAGCCTGTTACAATGTATTCAGTTATATGACCGTTTTTCCTTTCAGGCGGTTCCCATTCAAGGAGTATACTGTCGCTGGAGAAACTGGCACCATGCAGCTCCACTGGAGGAGTAGGCTTGCTTGGCAGGGTCCTTTCGTACAATATTATGCTCTGGCCTCCTGTACTGTCAATCGTGTAAGTTTTGACAAATATTGCATATTGGGTATTAGGTTCTAAGTGAGACAAAGTATGATAGACACCTTTGGTAGAATTTTTCTCAGGATAGTTGATTACATCATCGACCGCCCAACGATAGCTGCCACACTCATTGGTTTCGTCGTCGACTGTCACATTTTTAAAAGGGTCATTTATGTAATAAGCCAAATATCTCAACAAATAATTCTCCTCATTTTCAGAATCACGAAATTTCGGAGGCCCAATAAGTATAGTAATACTAGTACTGTTTCTAAAGTGAATTTGTATATTCAAATCTATAATGTTACAAGCAAATTTATTACCGTTTGACTCTTTTGCTACTTCCGAATTTGTGATTTTTTCGATCCCTGCTATTCTTCCCAATTCATAAATGTGTTTCAAACACAAACTAGGATTGTAATGGAAAAACAATCTGCCTGAAAGGATGGTGAAGTTCCTCTTGGCCGGTCTATTATCCCAATCCCAAATAGTTTGAAGATTTTGGTTCTCGAGCATTATGAAAGATAGGTTCATCGAGTCAGTGATATATGTTTTGGAACCATGGATGACCCTAAGATTCTTCAAGAAATTCAAATTGGCCAATGGAAAAGAGCGGACAATTTTTAGATAGCCCATTATTTCTTCTATATGACCCAAGTTTTCTTCGAGTTCTTTCTGAATAAAAGACTGGTTGCCGCTCCTGAGTTGTATTACCAATGAACCTGTAATGTGTGTGCAGTAGCGAAGCTGTTGAGCAGACTGGATCGATTCCACATTGGCTCCTTTACAATGCATGATACATCTCCCACGGCATTTCTTGCACCCGAGTACTTTGTCCCATTCCAGTCCTCTAGGGCAAGAATTCACGCAGAGCGAATCCCACACGAACCAATTTTCTTTTGTTTCCGTCTTGCCTGGTCTCAACAAGGTGTTGTTCATTGTTAGGCATTCATCCTTTGTTACACACCGCCTATTTTCAAATTCGTATCTGCAATAAAAAAAAATAAAAAAATTATGCTTCCATAATTAAATTTTTTTTATTGTATACTTTTTTAATTATATCATATGAATTAATTATATTTCTAAATCTGATCTACAAGCAAAAAGATAGTGTTACTAGCTTTAGTAGCAAATGAGGCACTGCTAAACAAAAGGTTAAAAAATACAATAACTATTACAACCATTATTTTATAAATGTGGGAACAACAGTTCAGCAACAGTAAACCATATACAATTGAACCATCTTGACATGGAAGAATATGACCAAGATCTGGCCATATTAGACGTTATGAATAAAGAGAGAACCAAGTTAGAAAACATCAAGAAGGGATAACATCTGTTCAAAATTATTTAAGTGCACTAGAGGGCGATAATGAAGGAATTTCGGAGTATAAAAATATAGAAAAATTAAAAGAGTTGATAAATTTAAATACCTCGGGAAATGGATCCAAGCCAACAGACGGGATAACATAAAAAATAGAGAAAGAGTAAAGAAGTTAGAATTCGCATACAAATTAATATAGAACTACTGCAATGAGAAATCAATATCTATCCAAGGGAAGATTAGACACTACAATACAGTTATTAGGACACAAGCAACTTATGGATAAGAGTACTTAATACTGAAGAAGAAAGGTGGACTAGGAGAACTAGAAAAAAGAGAGAGAAAAATTCTAGGACCTGAGAAAAACAATGGAAATATACGGAGTAAAATGAGTAATAAAGATTTGTATAAAAATATAGAAAAAATCATAGAGGATGAGGACAGAGGTGACTGCATGGACACTTAAAGAGAATAGAAGAAAAACGGATTACAAAAAAGATTTTTGATTATGTGAACAAACTGAAGAAAACAGTAGGATGGTAGAGGCAGTGAAGGAAGATACCAACAAATTAGGTGTTACAGAAGAAATAATACATGAAGGAACCACTTCAGGCTACTGAGAGAAAACGCAACCAATGAAGAAGACTAGGCTAAACATCGACCGAAGAGAGTGTGGACAGATGATCAGAGACGAAGAGTTGCAGAGAAAATGAAGAAGTACAGGGAAGAGAAGAAGAAAAAAAATAAACTATAAGTCTTCATTTATGCACGGTCTATAGGTGGCCTAATTCATAGATAATATATATATATATATATATATATATATATATATATATATATATATATATATATATTAAATATTAATCTCGAACACAATTAAACAATTTTATAATTAAAACTATACTTACGTTAATGGTGGACATGAAGAAACACATTTCTTGCCAAGGATAAAGTTCTTGCAAGCAGTACACTCTTCAGGGGAAGGCCCACTGCAACCGCCTAAGCATTCTGAGTGACAATTCGTCCCCCATTGTAAAACCTAAAACAGGTAATTATGTCCATACACAATTGTAATAATATTATACAAATTTATATTGTAACTAGTTTAGGTTATGTAAAGTCCTCAAGTTTTCTATTTAAGAAATAAAATAAGACTTCAACATGAGAAATGGAGGATATACTTTGTTATGTAAATACCAATAGTACTTACATTTTAAATACGACTAAAAGTAAATTAAAATATATGCTATTCCACATTAAAAAAAAACTGTACCACTAAAATTTCATGAAGGGTCAGGAGTTCAGTATGTGGTTGAGAATGTACTGTTTTTAGGGCAACGTTTGTGCTGAGAGGTGATTAGTCCTAGATCTCGCTCAGCTGCACTGGTTTTCTTGTACTTGGTATTTTTAAAATTCCAAAACGTTCCTTACTTTCTGAATAACCCACATATTATTTGTTATAATATTGATTACAGAATTTACAACTATAAAACCTTCATGTGAACGATGTGACCAGCTCAGTGTCTCTGGCCAGACTGTATAAATGATATATTTATAATTTTTTTTTATTAATTGTTATTTTGATGGTAATTATTTTTGAATATTTTTGTTTTGAAGAGAAAAGATTTGTCCTGGCCGGGATTCGAACCCGGGTCGTCTGCATCTCCGGTTCAGTGCTCGAAACCACTTAGCTACCAGGGGTCGTATCCAAGTCAGACAAATCCATTCTCCACCGATCCTATATCGGATAGGATATAGGATCGGAGAAGATAACGGATTTGTACTGCACCGGAGATGCAGATGACCCGGGTTCGAATCCCTGGCAGGACAAATCTTTTCTCTTCAAAACAAAAATATTTAAATATAAATAATATAACTATATACTAATTATTATTTCAACTACGTTGATTTGATATTTTGTATTGAGTTTGTTTTGATTAATAAAAAAAAATTACCAGTAAATGTATATAATTATTTAAGTGGAAAATAGTTGAGTGGTTAATTCAGCTAAACTTATACTAATCACATGGTAATGATTATACTTCAACCCAATCATATAACAAATGACATACAAAAACCACAATATTCTGTTATCTAAAAAATATTTTTATATCATTACGTGCAATTTAACTACATTTATATGACACCAGTTATTTCTTTATTTATCTTACTCTCTGTATTTATTTATTATTACCTATTCTGTAAATAAAATATGTAATTCTTCCTTGGTAATGCAAGGTTTTGTATAGTCATTGTCTGCTTCTTTCCTAGTCCTGAAGATGGGCTACATTTTGGGCCAAAACGTCGGCACGATAAAATAAATACTTTTGTGTTATCATTGGCTGGACTACCTGACTAATTCAATCCATCAGATTAAAATTATTCTTCGAAGCATTAGTATAAGTAAAATCCAGACTAATTTTAATAACTTAAATTTAAATAGTTCAGGCTATAATTGATTTAGAAATTCAAAACGGAAGAGAGTTATTCCAAAGTTTAGACTTTTCACTTTTGTCGGCAGTCCTCATGACCGGCTATTTGAAATTAGTTATATTAAACTCATGACTATGAATATTTCAACTACTGAGTATATATCAAGCTTTACAAAAAAAAAAAAAAAAGGTTTCATGCCTGAAAGACCAGTCGAATCGAATAGGGTAGCTTAGCTCCTGGGAGACTGGTAGCGAGGGTTATTGCAATGGTTGATGCCAATGTAACAAACCACCAGCACAGTAACCACCACAGGGCCTCATTAGTATTGGTGGGT
Source organism: Troilus luridus (assembly GCA_964056705.1). Taxonomy (NCBI): domain Eukaryota; kingdom Metazoa; phylum Arthropoda; class Insecta; order Hemiptera; family Pentatomidae; genus Troilus; species Troilus luridus. The sequence goes on from OZ057412.1 coordinate 200,186,126, forward strand.
GTTTATGCTGTTAAAAAAAAACCCACAAAGGAACTGTTCCTTGATAAGAAATAACTGTTTGGAAAACAACAGGTTGACAAAATGTAACCGTCTATCTATGGTTACTTATCTAACAGCTGCTTGTTTTGTTTTCTATTGTGTCTTGTCTTTTATAGGAAACGTAACCAAATAAATTCATTAGTTTTTTTTTTCAAATTAAAGACCAGAAAAAAGATATTTTACAGGAAAATAAAATCAGAAAAGGGTCTTTTTTATTAAGGAACGCCAGTTACTTTTCTGATTAAAAGTAACTGCTTTTAATTGATAAAATTTAAATAAATTTTCCAGTTACTTTTCAATAACTATAGTTATCGTTAATAAATATATGACACATGTATAGGTTGTTAATTTTTTTGAGAGCTAACTTAGAGGTTAAACATTCGTAAGAATATATGAAATAAATAATTGTAGATAAATTGAATTGGCAATGTTCTTTTAACTTTTATTATTCTCAGATTACATCTCCACTAGCTATTTGTTCAGAAAATTTCACCTGGTGTCCATTAACTATAAAAGAGTCTAACACTTTTAATTAAGGAATATATTTCTGCATAAACACATGATTATTAAATAAATTAAAGCAGTTACTTTTCAACCAATTGCAGTAGCCACTAAAAGTAACTGGTATGACAAGTGACAGTAGGATGACACTGACCTGACAGTGGGTCCTGGACCAGCAGTTTCCCTTCGGAGGGCAGTGACCACATCCCGGGCAGAGGCTGCTGTCCTTAGCTGGGACCACGAAGTTGGAGCCAGTGGTGGCTATCAGGTCCCAATCCACAGTGTCCACGTAGCACAGCTCTGTGCAACAGAAACATAATCATTAACATCAACAGTATAAAATAATAAAATATAATTTAATTGAAAATAATTAATTGATAAAATAAGATCCAAGAAAATGTCTTATCATATAATTAAGTGTAAAATACTGCATAATTCTAATATTGGATTGGAATGGTGAGGGGGGGGGGGCAGTTTAACATTATGCAAAATAAGAAAATCTTATTTTATTGTACGAACGTAAAGGCCTAAGATGTAGGCCATCTTCAGGGATGCTGAACGAAGCTCAGTCGTTAGTCAGAATTGGACGGACTCACATCGGGCCCCCCTGGCAGCCCTGAAGATGGCCTATATCTCAGGCCGAAATGTTGGCACAACAAAAAAAGTTTTTCTTATTTTGTGTATTCTTTGTCTACACCCCCTGATTATTTCAATCCATTGTTATCATATATTTGGTCAAATATACATATACCTTTCTTTGTTTTTTTTATTATAACTAAACTTTATTAACAACAATACACTCGGAGAAACGAAGCGGCTAAAACACAAGACTTTTAAGAAAAACCGATACTTGTGTATTAGCCGGTCTGCATGAAACCTACATCCTAATCTCGTGTAAAATATTATTATCACTCGTCTCATTTGAGTTATTTGTTTATTTAATGTCACATTATGCTGCAATGGACTGCAATCGGACGGTACTACAGTGGGAGCTCTAAAGTTTGCCTATTCAGGTTTAATTAGGATATGGATTTTCAACGAGTGCCTGACATGAAAGTCCCTCCCGAAGGACACCATAACCAAGGATTTTTTACTCACTTTAAAAAGTCCTGAGGCCACCTGCAGGGATGCGAACCTGCAATCTTGGGCATAGTAGGTTGTTATAATGACTAGATCACAGGTCGCCCGAATGAGTTATTTGTGTGTGTTACTAAATTTGTCCTATGTTGTTTTTTTCAGTGTTTTTGTCTTTTTAATTTTGTTAATTACCTATTGTTTATTAAGTTTAATTTTGTGTTGCCTTATTCGTTTTGTTATTGCCTATTTAAAATGAACAGAATGACACTTTAGAAATAGCCTTCTTTATAATAAGAATCCGTGAAATACTACCAGAAGTTGGGAATAATTCAAAATACGAAATTTTGTGAATAAGGTCATCAAATGGATTTTGACAAAGCTAGAAATGGAGATGTTTTCTTGGAAAGTATTCGCTAAATTTACCGTTACCAGGAATGGGCGAAGTTAACCCCCCGTTAAAGAACTCGCCAGGATAAAATCATCACAACCTTAAGCACTTCCCCTACCCGCTGGACTTCCTCAAGGCTCCTGCCTATCCTCAATCCTGTTCAACCTGTTCATATCCGATCTCCCAAAACATAATAAAGTGACCACATCGCTTTACGCAGACGACACCGCTTTGTACACAGCATCATACCGAATCGATACAATAGTAAACTGATTACAACAATCTTTCAATAAAATCCATAAATTCTGTTAAAAGTGGAAACTAAAAATCAATCCAATAAAATCGGCCGCCATAATCTTCACAAAGCGCAGACCTATCATTGACCAGCACATCATCTTAAATTCCGAACACATCCCCTGGTCTAAATCCGTATAATACCTCGATCTAATTCTAGATAAGTCCTTAACATTCACAGAGCACATCAACAGGAAAACCGAAAAAGCGAAAAAACCATCTACAAAATGTTTCCCTATTTTAATAAAAAATCGCGGCTAAGCCCTAAAAACAAACTAATCCTTTACAAAACAGTAATCCGCTCATTGATAACCTATGCCTCACCTGTCTGGAGTTCAACCTGCGCCACAAATTATAGAAAGTTTAAAAGGGTACAAAACCTATGCATGAGGATTATAAAAAATTATCCCCGCTACACGAAAATATCGACTATGCTTAGAGATCTTGAACTTCCCACTATTAAACAATATGTTTCAGCCCAAACAAAAACGTACTTCGAAAAAACTCCAGCTTCCGAAAACCCATTAATCCGAGAAATCAGTAACTATGATAAACATTCGCTACGACGGTACACGCACAAAAGAACAAAACATATACTTCTTACTTAACAAATCACTATTTGCAGGTACTGTTATCTAGTTATCTGTATTCTATAGCTATTTTTAAATGTTTATTAATTTTCTATTAATTATTATAATAATATTTATTTACTTTATGATTATCGTTTTTATTTATTTATTATATTATTATTTTTTTTTTAAGCGGGTTTTTCCTGCTATTGTGAAACTTATCTATAAAAGGTAACTGTAATTAATTAAAATCACTGTTCTTTAAACATGTAAAGGTAGTCTTTAACACTTATGCTGCTTGTATATGTAAAATTGCAAATAAACTGTTGTTTTTTTCTTTTCACAACCTTTTTTTTCATAAATCTTGTTAGGACAAAAATGAGGGAAATAATTCAAAAAACAAATAGTTGATTTATTGTTTCTGAGAAAGTTTATTTAAAAAAAGTAAAAACATGTAATCTGAACTTAACAACAGTATAAGCGAAAATTTGATTAAAAAATCTCAGCACCTTCAATGTATTGAATTTCAAGCTGCTGCTGGAGGAAGCTGGAGTATCATGTCCACAACATTTACAGCTGGGGCAATGACTTCGACCAAATTGTGCTCACCTCCCTCTCTAAGATTATTTCTTGCTACTAATTTTATTTTTGAAAATGATATTTCCACTGGGTTTAGCACAGGTGAATAAGGTGGGAGGTATTTCACTGAAAATTTAAGTTCTTCCAACACTTAAATGACATCGTGAGAGGAGGCAAGCAAACCAAAAGAACTTCTCTCATTTCTACTCAGGGTCAAAGAAGTTTTTATTGGTGTGATAATTTTGCTTTTATTTTTGCAAAATCGAAGAAAGAAATTGTTGATAACTTCAGTTTATGTAATTTTACTTTCTAAGAAAAAAATGCATTTTTATTTATTTATTTTTAATGGGTTCCTCCAAAACGAAATAATTAATTATGTTTGTAAGTTTGAATATTCACGCCAAACTTAACAGCTGTGAAGATAACCTTAGGCACAGATGTGAGGAAGGTTATGAGAGAGATTGGCTTACTGAAAGACTCACTGTAGTTAACGTGTTAAATTGATATTATTTATGTTAGAATGGAATATGAACAATTGTGTTGATTCAGGTTTGTAATTAAAGATACCTGTAGTTATTTAGTTATTTATAAGGTTGTAAATATGTTTTTTTTAATTACAGTTCTTCACTGCATCCACGTGTTATCATTTGTTCCATTCATCTCCTGGGTTAAGTCGTTGAATTCACGACTTACATGTTAAATAAAAAAAATCATTGCTTATCGAAAATTGTATTAATATCATTCGTTTACTGCTTTATGCCTATAATAGTTTTGAAAATAACAAAATTAAATATACTGTCTTGATTTATCCCGTTGAGGCCTTAAATGGGTGAAAATTGAGTTGTAAAGCGTTACATTTGCGTTGGAGAGGGTTTAAACTCATTTGGAAAGGGTTACATTTGAATTGGAAAGGATTGGCTGGGACTTGGAAAGGGTTACAGTTGACTAGGAAAAGGTTCAAATAGACTTGGAAATACTATGTATTTCAAGTTCATTAGAATAAGAATAAGAAATTATCAGTATCAGGATTATGGGTGTTCATCTTATAAACAGTCCTGCAGACCGGCTAATTCACAAGTACCGAGAAGTGTAGCCTGGACTGAGGACAGAAGGGAAACTTTAGGTAAAGTATGAAGAAGAAATTGGAGGGAAAGAACCAAGTGAAATGAAAAGTTGGTCCAGTAGAAAAAAAAATGTACGCCTCAACAAAATATCTTGATTCTGAAAATGCGTTTATCTTTATCCTCCTACCTGGGGAAATTACACAATAAGGTGCGACAGGAAATTAAACCCCTCACACCTGACACTCCCCTGTTGTCCACTGCCATCGTGATCGCGGTCAGTTAGCTTTTATTTTTAGGGAGGAAATCAATTAATAAAGTCCGAACGAAAGGGAGTAAACTGGGGAGATGGAAAGGTTTCGGGGACAGGAAGGAATCACTTCGATTCGGCGGGAAATTTGAATTTTAATACCAACCTAACCTTTAATGTAAGGATTCATTATGTTACGTGACCATGGCGCCAAATTTGAATTCGAATTTGACGTTTGACTTAACCTAATCTTTGGGTCACCTGTGGTCTAGTTATTAGGATAACAAACAACTATACTACAAGTCGCGGGTTCCAGCCCGACCGTGGCCTGAGGATTTTGCAAAGCGAGTAAAAAATCCTTACTTACGCCGTCCTTCGGAAGGGACGTTAAACTGGGGAGTCGAGCATGTACGATGTCAGGTACTCGTTAAAAATCCCTATCCTAATTATACCCGGATAGCAAAATTTAGAACTCCCAGTGGAGCATCTTCCGATTAGCCATAGCAGCATAAATTGGCGTTTAATGATTAAAAAAACCTAATATTCTACTTTCTCTATCATTTACAGTCCAGGATCCGTGGTCCATTTTTGCACTTGATTACTATCAAGCTGAATCTTCGTGAATAGCTTCGTTTCGAGGAGACGCCCAACAATTTCCTATGCGAAAATTCTCGATTGTGGTAGCTAACTGAGGTAGCAAGGATAAAATATGTCGATTTGATGATTCTCAAAAAATTATTACTAACTGAGTTTTTTTTTGTTAAATCTCAAGATAATTATCTAAATTATTTGAAAAAATATTTGCCCTACAAAATGTATGGTTTGATCAAAGAGCCCCCTCCTTCCAATATGTATCGATAACGAAGTCAAAAAAGAAGAAGTTAAAAAAAAAAACAGCTGGTTAGTAATCATTTTTGATACCCTAAAATACGGGCTTAAGTTTTACTGAGAAAAGTTTCAACAACAGCTCAAGTTTTTTCCATATTAAAGCGGGAACTTTAGTAATAAATTTTATTATGATCTAGCTGAAAAGTTTCATATCTTACTTGATGGAACTTAGAACTCATATGTCTAGGCCCACAAACTTACTAGATGATACTGATTAAGTGGCCATCTCATAATGCTTTCGAAAGAACTTATGATAAAAGTACAAGGAGCGAATTTTTTTTTCTTTATATTGTGCATGTTTAATATGGAAATCACCCCTAATTCCTAAATGAATTCACATAAATAAGATCATTGCATAACGGGTGTGCAGTGCAAGGTAAAATGAAAATACATCATTGAAAAATGTATAAACATTTATTTCAAAACGTTATTTATTTTTAATAATAAAGAACAAAATATAATGAAAAGAAATTTTTTAAAAAGTAGTAAAAAGTTTAAAAAAAATAGTTTTTAGATTTTTTGGTCCACAGTAAAACCAATGCCAAATTTTGTTTTCCTGTACTTTACGGATTTGATTAGTTCAAGAAAAATCTTATTTCGACGACTAGTTTACTCAGAATAGCTGATTATTGGACTTTACTGTTATCGCAGGAGTTGGAGCAAAATGTTTGCGTATTAAGTGTTAACTGTTTTATTGTACTGTAATTAAACCCTTTTATGTTATATGTTATATGTTTTGCAAGTATATGCCATTATTTGCTAGATTGTAGGTATGACTTAGTAGTTATTCTTGAAAATGGACAAATTATTATTATTATTTTTTTTTTTTGAGATTTTAATTTAATTTTATTTTAAATTATATACATCCATTTTAAACATTGGTGGGATAATCCCTTACAATGAGAATGATTTTGCATACATGGTTGTTTGGTTAATAAGTTTTTGTTGTTGGTAAAAATTTAAAAATCCCAACAGAAAAAAGAAGTACATAGGATTTTATACAAAAGATATACATTTATAAGAGTACATACAAAACATTTTTATATACAACATTATATAGCATATAAGAACATTAATTTCAAAATATATATTATTTATAGTAGAATGTGTTTTGTTCGTTTATGTCTGTATTTCGGTGTTGTTGTTTTTGTATAATTTCCTATTTCTTGAATGAGTATGTTGTCTGATAGTTGGCATGAGGTGAAGAATCTGAGAGTTTGTTGGTGTATAAATTCATGTATTGTTGGGATATCTAGTTCATTGTGCATTGTGGTGATTTGAGTATATATTGGATAGTTTTTTATGATTCTTAGACATTTGTTTTGGAAGATCTATATTTTTTTTATGTGTGTTTTGCTAGCTAAACTCCAGACTGGGCATGCGTAAGTTACCATGGGCCTAATGACTCCCTTATATAATATTTTCTTATTTTTTTCCGATAGTTTTGATTTTCGACAAATTATATATACAATTAATACAATTATTGTTGTTTCATAAATGAATAATTAAAGAAGAAACAAAAATTAAATCTTTTTGGTTTCGTACAAATGTAATTAAATCAAAATAAGCATGACTAGATACATGAATGAAAAAATACAATATCAGTCGAGTGAAATGAATAAATTAATTAAACAATTCGAATATGAAACAAAATAAATAATATTTTGAAAGAAAATGGTTGACCTAGATGAAAATTGTGGAAGAAAATGGTCCGGGAAGAGGTCAATAAGTTTCTCTGAATATCAAGAATATTTATTCAGTAGCCAACGTTTCGACCCACTCTGTAGGTCTTCTTCAGGGCTGTAGCGGAGCTATCGGGCTCTCCCCCCGCTACAGCCCTGAAGAAGACCTACAGAGTGGGTCGAAACGTTGGCTACTGAATAAATATTCTTGATATTCAGAGAAACTTATTGACCTCTTCCCGGACCATTTTCTTCCACAAAAATAAATAATAATTTTAAATGAGCTCATAGGTGATTATTTAATTGAGCAGTTAAAAAAAAATGTCTATATACCCTGGGTAATGATTTACTGATGAAACGTAGGATTCTGGTGAATATTTGAAGGCGATCTGTTTTATAGATTTCGATGGGCTTGAGGGAAGTCGTCATCAAAAAAACACAATGTTGATTTAATAGTTAAAAATGTACCACAAGGGTCACACTAGCGAAAATATATAAAGTGATGTACGGTAGGTGATTACAGTAGGCTAACCAAGACAACAGTGGTGTTGTTGAATAGTCACTCGGGTCGCTATCGAAGCCAATAATGGAATGGCTAACTATGGCTAATAACAACAAAAGAAATCCCCACAGCTGTTTCCGGTTAATTCAATATTCTACACAAAAATATTAACTATTACATTGCGCATTTTACAATTAATTTATTTTAATTGAAATTAAAATTAATAACGATACATTTTTTATTAAAATTTATTATTTAATTTTCATTTGCACCTGTGCAATTGCGCATTCAGCAAATTTGATCCGAGTGTTTTTCTCTTTTCTACATGATCATCTATATAAGGATGGAATAAAAATATCAATAGTTGAGTAGGTCTCTTGGCCAATGTCTTTTTAATCTTTTCCTGTCGTCCATGTAACAGGGAGTGTCGATGAGTGGAATGCTATGTATTTGTTATGAATATATGATTTCATAGTGGGAATGTTCATGTCGTGTATGGTGTGATTCGAAATATACCATGGTCCATTAACAATTTTTCTGAGAATTTTGGACTGTGTTGTTTGTATCTTGTGTATGTGGACTTTTTTTTGCTGAACCCTAAAGTTCTGCTCCATATGTCCAAATAGATTTTAGAATACTATTATAGATAAGTCGTTTGTTCCGTAAGTCAAGTGAAGATCTGTAGTCCAGAAGATGTGTACCGTCTTGTCAGTTTTAGTCTTTTTAATATTGTATGTACTTTCCATGTAAGTCTTTTGTCCAAGTATAGTCCGAGTAACGTACATATTTTTTTGATGGTACTTATTCGTTGTCAATTTTGACTGCTGGACATGAAGCTTTGCGTAGAGAGAAGGTTACATGGCTCGATTTTGAGGCGTTTATTCTGATAATTGAAAACAAAAATATTAAACATGGACATAGAAATTATTTGTAATTACAAACTGAGCGCCCGTAACACAGACTATTCAAAATTTTCAGTCAAAATTCCCTCGTTATATTACATATTGTCCCTTTTACATAACTAATAAACCATTACACTTATATCACACTCATTACACTGTGACAATAAAGAAAAACCACAAAGAAACTTCATGATTCACTTGGTGGACATCTAAACTTACATCGTACAATCATTACTGACATCGTACAATCATTACCAGAGATAATCCGACAAGGAGACTGGAACGTCTCGGGTGCAAGGATCTACTACAGAGAAATGAAACCGATACATCACTGTCAAATAATTGACTCGCCGTGCTATAGATAATGATCAAAGCAAACAAGTATATTCATCTAAATCAACATATGATTAATGTAATCAACAATTAAATACACGAATGATTTGTAAATAACTAACCGAAAATTGAAACTAAAATATTTCAAGAATGCAATCTAGCAATAATAACGCTCTAATTACCAATAACGCTGTTGAAGGGAACGCTATCAAACGACTTATAGCCGACCAGGTCAAGTGAGTTTAAGAATGTTGGTTAAATGTTTTCAGTTTTTAGTATATAAGAATTATGGCGGGTTAATGTTGAATGGTGAACAACGTGTTAAGACATTCGAAAATAAGGAATGCGTTCCTTCAACTGCGTTCCTCCCCTGGCTTTTAGTGGTACGTCCATGAGGATGTGTAGAACATCAGCAACCACTACGGCGTGAATACAGATAACTATCTGTATACTTTTGTATAAACGTTTTTTTGTTACTTTTCCGTTGGCCGACGCAAATGTTTGGTGTCATGTGATCTATTCTCTGAGTTCTTTTAAAACAAAGCACGTTTTATTTTTTGTTTAAAAAATGTTAAAATTTGGTATTTAGCTAGAAATGAAAAAGATGCAGTCCGTTTTTTTTTCAAGAGAAAGGTATACTGGCAAAGAATGCGACATGGGATCAGAATTATGAAATGAAATTGTCTTTTTTCCACGTTGGCGGTGGAATCTTTAAACATGCCTCACAAAGAAGAGCATTCTTAATGGTACATGGTCCAGATTGAATTTTTTAACATCTTTGAGATTCATTTGCGGCTAAGGCGAATTGAAGGGATCAGTCAAATAGTGTAATAAACGACTTTAAAAAAACGTAAAAACAACAGCTTTATTTGCAAATTTACATATACAAGCAGCATAAGTGTGAATACATGTTCCGGACTTCCTTTACATGTTTAAAGAACAGTGATTTTAATTAATTAAAATTATCTTTTATAAATAAGTTTTACAATAGCAGGAAAAATGTAGAAAAAACCCGCTTAAAAAAATAAAATAATAAATAATAATATAATAAATAAATAAAAATGATAATAATAAATGAAATAAATGTTATAATAATAATTAAATAGAAAATAAATAAACAATTAAAAATAACTATAAAATAAATACAGATTACAATACCTGCAAATAGTGATTTGTTAAGTAAGAAGTATATGCTTTGTTCTTTTGTGGGTGTAGCGTCGTAGCGAATGTTTGTCATAGTTACCGATTTCTCGGATTAATTGGTTTTCGGAAGCTGCAGTTTTTTCGAAGTATGTATTGCTTTGGGCTGAAACATATTGTTTAATAGTGGGAAGTTCAAGATCTCTGAGCATAGTCGATATTTTCGTGTAGGGATAATTATTGATAATACTAATGCATAATAAACGACTGTTATTATTATATTAACTGTTAAATCATATGAATCATAATATAGTTGTAGATAGGAGCAACTACTCAAGAAAAGTTTGTGTAGAAGTATTAGTGGAGCGTAAGGAAAACAAATAAAAAATCGGTGGTCCTAAAAAAATAGTTGAGATAGACGAGAGCTTATTTAAAAAACGAGAGAACAATCTAGGTCGCATTCTTCCACAACAGTAGATATCTGGGGGCGTTTGCCGCAAAACGGACGATTGCTTTCTAGTTGAAGTTCTAAACAGTTGTTAACCAGGATTGTTAGATGCGATAACAATTCACATCGAAGAAGGTTCAATCATCAATTTCGGTTCCCTTATGATTGGTTATGATTGCAAGTAATTTGGCGGAATTCTACATTAATTTGTGATTTTTCGCTTGCGCTCGGCAAATGGAAAAGTACCGTTTTTAAAATATTTTTATTTGAAAAGAAAATATATTTAAAAATTATAACAATTAAAAAAAAATTTATAATAATATATAATGACGTAAGTCAACAAGATCCTAATAAAAGTAATGCTCAATGAACATTCTCCCCCTTGTATACATCGCAAATTGCGAGAACACGGGGAGATGGGATCAGTGAAGAGAAAGGATGTGTCTGACCGAGGTACGAACCAGGATAGCTCAGGTGGCAGAGCACCACGACGGAAACATGGGAGACCCGGGTTCGAATCCCGGCCCTGGACATATATTTTCTTTTCAAATAAACATATTTAAATTATAACAATTAATAAAAAAAAAATACCGCTTTTTTAGTTGTAAGTATTTTGAAACAGTTTAAGTATTGACTTTTTTCAAAAGTAAAATATAAGTTCTTGTTATAATCTTGCCAGAACTGTTGTAGTAAAAGTTCTTTCGAGAAGTTCATCGAAAGGACAGATCTGTCTACAAACTAATTGTAAAAATATAATAAGATTTTTTCATAAATTATTTATATTTGTAAAAATATAAATGATAAAGAAATTCGTTTGAGTTGACAAGCTAAATATTTTAAATTATAAAATAACCTCTATTTATTTCTAACCCCGTGTTTGGTAGACTCAGCCTTTATCTAATTTTTTGATTTTTTTTTCTTTATTAAAGGTAAGTATGCTTATTTTAGGTTGAAAAATTCTCATGTAACAGACGTATATGCAGAACCATCTGAGAAGACAATGCTGGTTTGGAATGGATATATTATTGGGTAATTTCTTTACTTCTTGGGTAAAAAAATACAATTTATACAACTAGCTTGATAATTCTGATAAAATAATATAAATGCATTGAAAAATACATGGAAAATACGAGAAAAAAAAAACCTTTTTCTTAAATGTTCAGGATAGCGAAGTTCACCCGAAATTAGTATCATAATTTAAAAATTCTCTTATATAGGGAGAACTGTTTATTTTAAATCCAACGTTTCGACCCACATTGTAGGTCTTCTTCATGGCTAAATATACATAATATATCACAAAAATGGGGAATTATCAAATCACTAAATAATAACATGACATAAATGTATTATTTAAGATAAATTATTGAGAACTAAAACCAGAAGGAATTGAATTGTATAATAACAAAGAGCTACTATTTAAAACCAAAAGACTAAAAAATTAAAAATTACAAAAATTATAGAATATAAAACATTTACATGAGGAGGGGGTGATTTAGAATATAGAATTACATATGTTAAGGCCGGACAGTTTGATGGTCTTAAAAAATATTTTTTTTTCAAGGTGTCTTCACTAATAATGGGTTTCCTTACTCTTTTGATTGGATAGCTTCCTTCCATAATGTCATATCCAAGGTCCATTCTTCCCATAGACCATTCTTCCATGACCCATCATGGATTCCTCCACTTCGTTATCCCAGGTCTTCCTCGACTTCTTGTTTCCCCAACTTTCCATTGGTGGAGCACTTTGGGTAGTCTTCCTTCAGGCATTCTTGCCAAATGCCCAAACCATTTCAGGCGTTTTTCACTATATCTTCCAGAATGGTTTTTTAACCCTCCATCTTTTCTTTGATGGTCGTATTTCTTATTTTGTCCATTCTGGATATTCCCGCCCCTCGTCTCTAGTAATTCATTTCTTTAGTTAGGAGTTTTTTTCCTGAGGTTGCCCTTCAACGTCCAACTTTCTGATCCGTATGTCATGATACCTAGTAATATTCTATTGTATATATATTTTTTTTGATTTGGGGGATAATGTTTCTATTCCATAATACCGAGTTGAGCGTTGATATGGTCTTTTTACCATCTGAATTTCTATTTATTTCCTTATCACATGCACCATCTATCTCTTTTTATAACCCTTCCTGGGTTCAGTTCTATATCCTCACTATTGGCTGTCGTGTGTTCCGTTTTCTCAGCATTAATAACAAGCACCCATTGCTGGCATTCCTAATTTAATTTTCTTAACATATATCCAGCTTCTTCTTCTGTGTCTTGTGTAATGACCTGGTCATCTGCAAAGGGTAGGTTATATAGTAACACATTTTCTTTTAACTGAATCCCCATGCATTTAACATTTCTTTCTGGTTTTTGCATTTCTTATTTGTTCTATTCATAAAAACTAAATCAATATTTTTTTAAAAGAAAGAACATTCTTTTTTAATTTCTGTTTTATTATTTTTATTTTTCCATTTCATAATAATCCTCATACAAGACTGAAAAGACAAGAAACTGCTCGACGTTTTCGCCTACTTCAACACTTACTGGACAAACGCTCTAAGCTACCGATTAATTACAAAAGACTCATTTACATGACAGTTATCAGACCTATTTGGACATACGGAGTTGAGCTCTGGGGCTCTACTAAACCATCCAATTCATCTCGTATCCAATCCTTACAATCCAAAATCCTTCGTAAAATCCTCAATGCTCCTTATTATGTCACAAACAAACTCATCCATCATGATCTTAATATCCCATATGTTACTGATTTGGCCCAAACTAGATACCTATCCTTCCATGACAAGCTCCATACGCACTCGAATCCTCTAGTCTCTCAACTTGCTTCCCATACTATTCCTGATAACCCTCCGAGGCGTCTGAAAAGAAGATGGCCTCGAGATCATCTACTATAGAACTTTATTGGAGTGCTGCCGATGGGTAGTTACTCCACATGTGTTTTTCATGTCATAATGCACATATCAGCAGATTTACTAGTTATAATCATATTATAGTTGTAAATATCAATAAATTAAATTTTTTATTTTATTTTTATTTTTATTTTTATTTATTTATTGCTATTTACAACTATATTACAGTAATATAACAAGTAAATTGGCTGAGTGATACATAACGACATGATATAATGACAAGTAGAGAAACTACCCACTGGTAGTACTCAAATCGCATGTTCAACTAAGAAGGTCACGTGGCCATCTTCTTTTCAGACGCCTCGGAGGATTATCGGGAATTGAAGAGGAAGCTAAATTAAATTAAAAAAAAAATTTCCATTTCGTAATTGCTTGAAAATGATTTAATTTAAATGGAAATGAGCCATTTGTTTAGTGATAAGCATCTTATTTATTTTAAGTTTAAAAACACATGTTACAAAAGTGAAGAAAAAAAAAACACGACAAAATGGAATCGATCGGCTTTTGTTCGCTCCGGCTAGACCGAGCCAGGCAGTGTTGGCACGAGCCTCTTGACGTGCACATCGCAAGCTATAGCTCAAAGTTGCATTTTGGACATGAACAGATACTAATTTGGTGGAATTAGTTTAAATCTGTTAATCGATTCGACCACATCGAATTGACTTAGTCTATCATCTCAACATCCTCGCTCGACCCGTCGACGAGAATCTACTTCGACAGACAGATAAGGAAGTTTTTTGTTTTTTTTACAATACTTCAACGGGCAAATCAGATGAACATTTATTTATTTTGAAATTTTATTTATTTTTAATTAAATAGGGCTAAATTTATTATCGTAAGATTAAATTATAAATTTTTTTTTGTTCTTAGCTAGTTGTAATTTTATAATTTAGTTATAAACTAAAAGTATAAGTAATTTATTTCTCTTTAAAAACGTTTAAATCATAATTTAAATTAAATCAATTAGTTTTTTATTATTATCAAAAGTATTTTTTATTTAATTTATAATGATGATTCATGTTAGTAGTTTAATAAAAGGTTAGATTCAAATGACCGGCGATCTGGAATAATTGAATCAGAATTTAATTTTTTCCTTATCCATTTCGGAGCTCTCATCGCGGGAGCTCAAACAACATAAATTAGCGAAAACAATTTTATAGTGTTTTAGAACAATTATAAGATAAAGGAAACCGTAAAACTAGTAATGAAAAACAATAAAGAGATGATTGAAAAGTTTAAATACCAAAGCAAACTTTCAAACATGATACAACTAAAAATATGACTTAAAAAAAAAAAAAGGAACATGTTGGAAATGGAATATCAGATATGTCGTTCCTGAATTAAAAGGTTCAAACGAATACAATAGCTACTGAGGGCTTAACTAAAAAATACCAAAATTAGAGTTATATCGTTGTTTTTTTTTAACGAGCAAAATTTCGATTTGCATTGAATTTTTGAAGAATTTAGTCAATTTTATTTAACGGTTGCTCAGCCAAGTCGAGGCTTATCTTTAATATCAAAATTTCCACCCCTTATGTTGGGTACCCACTCTAAAGAGGCCGGGTGAGCCCCAGAGGCGTCTTATCCCATAAAATCCATATCCGACCACTAACGGATTAAAAATAAAAGTCTACCAGAAAGCGGGATTTGAACCCAGGACCTTGGGGCGGAAAAATAGCCATCCCGTACCTGTTAAGAATTTTTCTATTTTTGTTTAAGTTTTGGGCATTTAATATATATCTGCTTAGGTGGAATGATGAAGCAACCACATAACTGGAATTAGAGTTGAATTGTATTCAAATTGTTGAATTGTATGTGAGGGAATAAGGTGGTAGGTGTAGGCTTAACCCACCACTGAGGGCGTAGTGACGTCATTGGAGAATACTGGGGGTTTATATTTGATGGGGGCGGAGAGCGCTGAGTTGCCATGCCGAAGGCCCCCCCCCCCCGCTGCTGGCAAGACTTTTATTTATCTATTAGCAGCCGGAGGTGGATCCTACGGGTCTCTCCTGGGGCTCAGCCAGCCTCTTTAAAGTGAGTACCCAAATTAGGAGTCGAGGAACAGTACTATCTCTACCGTGACTGTCTCTGCTGAACCCCACACCCTTCAAGGAATGTAGAGGTACAGGTTTTTTATATTTGATAAAACGTTGGCTTGTGTTTACTTTCTTGTAATAAATTAAAATAAATAATGTGCCATAGCTTCTAGGATTCCACCGCAGACTAAACTTATTATGAATATACAGTTAATTACGTAAAAATTAAAAACAATTTTTTTTTATATATACACTTTATTGAAATATTACAATCTGCCACTTAACAACGTAAAAATTAGATGAAAAATTTAAAATAGACAGTCCATGAGTACTGCCGACGGGAGTAATACTCAAATCTTTGGAATAAATTTGTTATTTTTTGAATTTCATAGTCAATTAAAGTCGGAATATTTAAATTTCATAATTTATGAATTGAAATGATTAACATTAGCCTGGTTTTCCCATCTATTGACGCTCCAATCAATACTTATATATATATTTTCAAGTAGTTTATTTATTGATCAATATGCACGAGCTCAATACAGAACATCAATACAACTTAATTGGAATAAAAATTATTATATTATTTATATCATCACAATTCTTAAGTATTTGCATCCATTAGCAAATTAAAACTTTTAAAAAAATAATTTATTCAATGTAATTTACAACTGTTTTATATTAATAAAATAGAGCCAAAACTCAAAACGAAACATTAAAATTTATTAGAATGCAAATGGAAAAAAATGGAAAACAAGCAAAGCCTTATGTTTCAAAATTCTGGAGTAAAACAAACACTTACCAGTCGACGTTTGGCCTATTCAGGCATTACCAAGACACAAAAAGAGTTAGATAAATCACATCTCGAAGAAGAAACTGCAATACATCCCACAATCAACAGCCCAATCAGGCTCATAACCTGAGACAGCACCTCCACACCAAGACGTTCAACATACAACTGAAAGGAAGGTTATACGCAACCATGTGGGAAGGTTATACAATCATCTGATCCACAAAACATATCCAGTAATACCACTACCAACCGTCAAAAACCTTGGAAATATTTTTGACCAAACCCTCTCCTGGAAAAACCACATCTCTGAAATCTCCCGTCGTACCTTCTCCACTTCAAAGCGCCTGAATCACCTTCGTCGTCTGTTACCATTTGAAACCCGTAGACTTCTAGTTACTTCCTTAATTTTCCCACATTTTGACTTTTGTGCTGTACAGTGTATGGGAGTGTCACTGAAGATCGATCTCCATGCATAACTAAAACGGTTGATCGATTGCTTCGTTCGTTTCATCTTTGGGAACCCGAGAGACGCCCGTATCACCAGACATTACGGAGAGTTGAAGTGGCTTTACCCTTCCTATCGCCGTAAGTACCCTTCCTAGGTTCCTTTCTTTAGCAAGTTATCCAATCCCGCCGACCATCATACATCTCCAATCTCCTTAAATTCAAAACCTCGGTCCTCTCCTGTAACACCCCGTCTCGGCTCTCAGACCTATATACAGACAGCATCCTACCGAACAACTGCTTTTGTTGGAGCTTTCCTTATCCGATTCCTCACTCCTTTGGAACTCTATACCTTCCACCATTCGTCGTTCCAATAATCATTCAACCTTCAAATCCCGTATATTCAATCACCTTATATCCTTTCAATGCCCAGAAAATCGGAAATAACAACTAATCTTTGCACGATCTCATCTTGCCATCTTGTAACTGGTCTTCCTTCACTTCTCTTCTGGTCTCTTGGAATCCATTCTGTTGCAATTTTCGACCATCTTTTCGTATCGAGTCTGGCAACCTACATTTCAGTTGCTTAGCTTCTTTTATTAGGCTTTTAACTTTAATCCTACCCTGTACGTTTCTGTTGCTGATGTGGTCTTTTCTTCTCATACCCATCATACTTCTTGGAATTTGTATTTGTTTCGTCTCTAATTTTTTGTAATAGCTAATGTTGCTGACCATGTCTGCGAACCATACAATATTACCGGGTAAACACATGATTCCAATACCTTTGCCTTTAATCCTGTAGAAAGCTGACTTTTAATGTGTTTCAAGCACCAGTATTTTTTCCATTCCAGGTTATTCCTTTTGTTGATTTCATCTTTTCTATCTTTAAATGAAATGGGTTGCCTATATATATATATATATATATATATATATATATATATATATATATATATATATGTTTGTTTAAACGTGCATATCTATATGAAATGATCAGAATCAAGCATATTAACTCTCCTCGAGATCGGCAACTGTAGCAGCTTAATACTTCTCAAGATGTGTTTCCCTAATTCCCTAATTAATTTATTAAATAAATTCCTTTTGTTGTTAGAAGTTTAGCTATAGAGCTCCCTAAACATGAACTAACAAGCGATTGAACGCCTTGAGCTTGAAGTTCACTAAGCTCATTAATATGCTGTTATAATTAATACGCTATAAACAATGTTATAAACAGTTATAACGTATAACTGTTATAATCAGTCAGTAACCTGTTCCTTGTGTTTCGGAACAGGAAGATTTAATCTGTATACTTCATTGTCGGTTAATGGTGATAATATAATTAGTTAATAATGGTAGGAGAAGCCGTCCCATCATATCTCAAGGTGGATAATTAATGTAGAACATGACTCGAATAATGACAATAACTCCTTCGAGAAGTTTCCCTTACTTTGAATAGAATGGAAAAGTAAAAAAAAACCCGCTAAAATCAGAATTTAAAAAGTAGCTGTCACAAAAAAACTGTGCCTGAACTCAGAATGTAGTTAATAGTAACTGTTGATAAACTGAATATCTGAATTCAAAATGAAAAACTGGACTAGATTCACCAATCAGATTTCTTGTGAAGAAAACCTCTTCGACCAGTGTTATTAATGGCGAAAATGATAATAAAAGATTCCGTTACTTTGAACAGAATGGAAAAGTAACTTAATTCTGGGACCAAGTATCTTTAAAATAATAAAAATGAACAGAAAAAGAAAGATAAAATACATCTGGCCAGAAGGCTACATAATAGAAATTATAATGTATTTACAAAAGTGTCGATAAAGTAAAAAAAAATATGTACATTTCTTGATAAAGTACTAAGTAACTAAACAGAATAAATAAAAGCCGTTATTGAAATTCACTAATCTCATTATAACTGTTATAATTAATATATTGTAAACAATGTTATAATATATAAACAGTTATAATTTGTAACTGTTATAAGCAGTCAGTAACCAGTTCTTGTTTTGGAACGGCAAGATTTAATCTGTTTACTCCATTGTCGGTTAATGATGACAATATAATGAGTTAATAATGGTAGGAGAACACGTTACCCATAATTACATTATCTTTTTTAAACTAAAGCTCATGATAACTTGTTGAAAGACCCTCGTATACCACACTACTGAAGAAGATGAGAGATATTGAAAAAGGGAAAGGTCGACAGAGACATTAAATAAATGTTAATACATTAGTGGAAAAATTCCAACTAAAAACCGTTAGATAAAAACAGCTGATAAATACTCCAGAATTTTGAAACATCAATATACACTCACCAAACCCCCAAAAACACAACATGATAACAAAATAAAATAAATAATAGTAACAAACAACACAAGAACAGAAGGCAAAAAACCATATGAAAAAATGAAAGTAAAAGTGCAAGAAAAAAAGAGAAAATTATCAAAAAACCAGTAGATGTATGGTTATTCGACAAAATATATATTGAAAACGGTTTTTAAGGTTTTTAGTTGGAATTTCTACACTAATGTATTTTTCTTTTTTTTTTTATATTTTTCTCTTTTTTTCTTGCACTTATACTTTCATTTTTTATTAGGGTTTTATGTCTTTTGTTTTGTGTTGTTGGTTACTATTATTTATTTTATTTTGTTTTCCTGTTGTGGTTTTTGGTGTTTGGTGAGTGCATGTTGATGTTTCAAATTATGGAGTATTTATCAGCTGTTTTTATCTAACCCTAGCCAGCTGGGAATCTAGTCACCTTCCCTATGATTCAGTAGTTGCATTTGAGCCTTGGAGGTGGTGGGATGTGTTGTTTGGGTGCATTATTCATCTTTTGCTTCGCTGTTATTCTCTTTCTGCCCTCAGGATGCCTGAATAGGAGATATATTGGACAGGTATTTTCAATTTCCGTTTTTTACTTTTAGAGACTTAAGGTTTTTAGTGGGAATTTTTCCACTAATGTATTAAGGATGAGAGATGCTTCATGTGGCGGCCGTCTGCCTTTCGCAAATTGAAGAGTTGAGCAGGAGCCAGCCTTCGAGGAAAAATGAGTTGGCCGGAGGCAGCAGGTTAGGGCATGTGTGGAATTAGAACATTGATTTAAAAAGCGTAAAATTTTATATTTCAGGATTATTGCAAATATAAAAATGAATTCATGAGAACCGAGGGATCGTTGACTGGATGATGTAAGGAAGAAAATAGTTGGGGGTGCAGTCAATTAAAACACTAAATAAGTGGATACTTATTTTAATTAAGTGCCGACGTTTCGACCCACTTTGTGGGTCATCTTCAGGGCTATAGGACGCTCGCAGTAGCACCTACACCTACGGGTGCTACTGCGAGCGTCCTATAGCCCTGAAGATGGCCCACAAAGTGGGTCGAAACGTCGGCACTTAATTAAAATAAGTATCCACTTATTTAGTGTTTTAATTGACTGCACCCCCAACTATTTTCTTCCATAAAAATGAATTGATTGATAAAATTTATAGTTACATATTGGGGAGCCACCGCTAGCGAAGTGTGTACTATTAAATGGGATAATTACAGATCTGCCAGTCAGGACAAACTCTTTTATAGATATAGATAATTGTACTTTCAATATTGAATATATCAGCTTGATTCCCTATTATTAGCAATCCTTATACAAACTACACGTTTTTAAACGAAAATTGTAGGTAAATCTTTTTTTTCCATTTATTTATTGATATTTACAACTGTATTACAATAATACAACAAATAAATAAGCTTAGTGATACATAATGCCATGATATAATGACAAGTAGAGAAACTACCCACTGGTAGTACTCAAATCGTATGTTCAACTAAGAAGGTCACGTGGCCATCTTCTTTTCAAAGCCTCGGAGGATTTTCGGGAATTGAATTGGAAGCTAGGATTGAAACTAGAGGGTGTAGGTAAATCTAAAATTGTATGTCACTCGCTCTAAACGTGACGTAAGTCCCACACGAACTTTCATCCCTTATTGCAGGAAGCCTGATTGATTTTGCAGAATCTTGAATACCTTTGTCATTATGTTTAAAAGTAAAGCCTGCTTATTTATTTTCACATCTCTGACTTAAAATGTTAAGATTTCCTCTATTTTAAACTTTTAGGGATTGCTTTTCAAAAAATAAACAAACACGTAATTTTTTATTTTATATGTAGAAGCTAAATCTAAAATTTCATGGCGCTCGCTTCATGAATTACATAGTTTTTAACCCTCTTAGGTGATGAATTTTCAAAAATCCTTTCTTAGTGCGCGATGACCTTATAAAATGTAGCTACTGTCCAAATCTCAATTCTATACCTTATTCCGTTTTGGCTCTGCGATGGTCTGTCAGTCAGGATATATATATACACTCAACAGCAAAAAAAACCGGACACTTCATATTTTTTGTATTAAAAGCTAATTTTCAGCAATGTGTTTGTTTTTGCGGGTATTCTAGTTATTACAGAGAATGTAGGGTCTAAGTCCATTGAACTAATCCCTTCAGGATTAGTAAACAATTAGATAAAACTCAGATTTGATTTATTTGTCTTGAAGTTGATTTACCTGTCTGACCTATTCTAAACTGTAAGTAGTTTTTAGCACATTTAAACACCTTTAATTTATTTACCAAGCCTTTTCTGTGATTAATAGACATGTTTTTTTTTTATTTTGGTCCAGAATAATGGTTCTTTCAAATGTTGACACAGCCCGAGCTGATGCCTTGGCCAGAGAAGGCCGGTGCTTGGGGTAGCCAAGTCTACCATTCACGATGCACTCCGGGGTTTGTTTCATTCTTACCATGAATTAAAAAGATTAATATACATATGTATTTAACAAAATTATAAGAACAAATCTAAGTGTCCGGTTTTTTTGCTGTTGAGTGTATATTGCTAAAGTAAATTTAATAAAAATAAAAATAAATTAGGTCATGGTTATATCTACAGCCCCGGGGAATAAATGGTTAAGTCGGATTCTGCCCAGAGAGAGTTAACTGGTTTCAGTAACTGGAATCGTATTATACTTGTGGTTTTTGGCTTGAAATGGAGATGTAATGTTGTAATGTTGTAATGTAAACAATCCTCCTTTTCAAGCCAATGCCTTACTTAGCTCCTTATTCAATACGAAAATGACTCGATTCCGCTTACTTAAGTAAAATAAACTTACTTTGGAGAAAATTAGACTTACCAACTTATTCACCGCGGTAGTTGATATATGAGCCTAGGGTCGTTAAAGGACTAACCGTAGCAAAATTGAAACTTTTGCGGTTGGCGGATCCACGTGACGCATCTCAAACTTGCCACTCTAATTACAATTGTCAGTAATCCGTGAAAATAAGAAGCAAAATATTTGTGTTTGCAGGAATAGGATAAAAATAAATTATAAATATTCGTGTATAAAATTATTTCTAGTTTTTTCTTCAATTTAGGCCAGAAGGTTCTCATTACGAAGGAGGGAAATTCAACATAACGATACAGTTTACAAAAGATTATCCTCGGAAACCACCCGAAGTGAAATTCACATCTCATATTTTCCACCCGAACATTTTCTTCAATGGAGAGATCTGCCTGGAAGAGCTGGAAGACGATTGGAACCCTAACTACGACGTACTATCTGTACTTCTCTTAGCTCAGGTAATGATTATCATTTCAAATAATAAGGCTTAGCGAACCCGAAACGCAATCCTCCCACCTACACTTCGGGCAACCCCTCAGACGCTTCCCAGTCGGCACATTTGTTATTAACATCTTAGGAATTCGTTCGTTACTAGGCCCAGCTACTTTACAGGCCCATCTTAACCTTCAGGGCGCAATAACTTTAATAATGTTAAAAGGTTCCGCGTTGTGTAATCTCCTAAATTCTACAGTAGTCTCATAGTTTTTTGGTCCGAGTAATTTACGCCCTTATTTTCGAATATCTTAAGATGTTCATCATTCTGCTTTAGCGGCCAGATTACACATCCGTCCAACTCTTCTTAGATGTACATGTAGCTCTACACCCGCCAAGGGTCTGGGGTCCTGTACATGGTAGAGACTGTGCTGTTTCTTGGACACAGGGAGGTGATTTGTCCTAGATCACGCTCACCCACCAGATTTCCCCCTTATTTTTGGTAACCACTTTAGAGAGGCTGGGTGAGCCCCAGGAGGGTCCTTGATCCGATAGGATCCATCCCCGGCCGCTAGAGATTAAATAAAAGACTTCCAGAGAACGGGATTTGAACCCAGGACATGGATGGACGTTAGTCTTATAAATTCTGACTTTTATATATCACTTCAAAAGACGCAAGACCTAATAATTACAAGCATTTCACGCCTTTAGTCGCGCCTTTATTTCCTCTTGAATTTCGTTCTTTCCAGTTACCATAGTAACCTAAGTACTTGAAATTCTCCTTATTCGCTCCTACCACAATATCACCAAAATTTCTCCATGTTCTGCTAATACCTTTGTCCAAATTTAGTTCCATATCTATATTTTTATTGATTAATAAAGTAATTTTACTATAAATTCCAAAAACTATAATAATCGTTAATAAATAAGGTTGAAATATGATATTGTAAGAGTTAACGGACAAATTCAAAATAAAAAGCCTCGAGTCTCTAAACCAAATAATCATTGGGCCATATGTTCCCAAGCTTCGCTGAATCTGAGGAAAACCTGATGGTAGACCTTAATCAGGAAATCACCTCCCTGGACAACCGTTGCAGAGTTGCTCTTAGCATCGACATGTAAGATATCGATATATCGATATATCGTGCATTGCTAAACATAGGTTAACCATAATCTATTATATACTACATTCTAATTTAGCTCCTACAAACAAAAAAGACATAACTCAAAAATTATAATTTTTCAATATTTTTATTTTTATATTTATTATTCTTATGATGAATGCTAGTGACGCGGGCGACCCGGGTTCAAATCCCGGCCTGGACAAATATTTTCACTTCAAAATAAAAATATTATCACCATCATAAGAATAATAAATATAAAATAAATATCCTAGTTTTTCTATAGAGCTATTAGAAAGTCCCATTTATTGTCCAAATTGAGGCAGATGAGTTAAAAAAATTAAAATATTTAGTTTGATATTGGTAAAGCAAAGTATTACTATTGAAGTTTTAAATCCCTGTACCTTTTTTTATTTTAACTTTTATGTCATTATTCCCATAAAACTTTAGGTTCAAACATTATACAACTCAGAATATAACTTTACATGGTTTATATTTTATATATATAAAATATAAACCATATATATTATATATATAAAATATATGTTATATATTTTATAACTTTAAAAAAGGTTGGAAATGGAATATTAGATGTCGTTCCTGAATTAAACAGCTTCAATCAATACAATTTCTACTATAAGATTAATTCAAAAATTCCAGTTTTTGAGTTATGTCGTTGTTTTTTCTGAGGAGCGATATGTCGATTTGCATCGATTTTTTTTAAACGAAAGGTCGATTTTTCAGTTATGCCGTTGTTTTTTGAACGAGCTATATATCATAATATCCTTTACCGTATGATAGAATATTATATTATTTCCAGCACCTCCTGAGGGAGCCCAACTTCTGCTCTCCCGCCAACCCGAAGGCCTCCAAACTTTTCAGGAAGAATGAAGAAGAGTATAAAAAAAAGGTGAAGGCCTGCATAGAGAAGAATAAAGACGATTTCCAAAATAAACGAACTAACGATTAGTTGTTTTAATTTTATTTTTTGAACGAGTGAAAATATTTTAGGTGATAATGCACTTTATATCGGGCTTATTGTAACGAGTTTCTTTTTTTTTGCCGCTAAATTCGTCCGTCAGGTGTTTCTATCTGACCTCACTCTACTGTGGGCTGTCATTCCCTTCGGATGTATATCAGTGGTTTATATGGCTAAGTAATTGCCAAATTTTACTATTTTTTTTCTTATCGTATCTTTGCGGCTCAGCGGTTAGCATCCTATTAAAATTTGCAATTAGAATTGTATATAATGTTTGTTTTTATTAATTATTTATCTATGATTTTTAGTTGGTGTTACGTTGATGTTATGTTACGTTGGTGTTATGTTATATTATGGTTATGTCGTTGGTGTTACCGTTTGATGTAAAGTATATGGAAACAACATTTTTCTTGGGTCTTCGTTTTATTTAATCAATTTGGGCCTTGGACCGAAAACCCCACAACCTGGTCACATTATTATCGATATTTTGATAATACTTTGATAAGGTAGTTGCCTTGATATAACCTTGAGATCCTCGCACAAGGCAATTATGTATATTTGGTATGTGCTCTGGTAATCCTGCGATTAATATTATATAATTAACTTTCCTTGTTGCCGAAAACGGTACATGCTTATACTTGTACTATTGTACAATTATACTGTCTTCAACTAATTCAATAAATAAGTATAAGTATTTATCTCCGATTGCTCAATTCAAAAACGTCGAACCTTGAATAATAACTGTTATTCTGTAATATTATTAGATGATATTTATGCGGCGGTAGAGCGCCGAGCTGCTGTGCCGAAGTCCTCGGGTTCAAATTCGGCAGTGGCGGATAAATTATTCAATCTGTGCAAAGGCCCTGATGGAACCTGTGACATCTGAAGACCCTCCTGGGGGCTGATGCTGGCTCTATAAAATGGCAACCCTTAATTGGAAGAAATACCTGGCGGTTGAACGAGATCTTGAACAATTCAGATCAGTACATGGGAGAGACTGTTCCATTTCAGAGACAACGGTTGTGCAAAAAGTGGATATTTTTTCAAGATAAAAACCGACCTTTGCGAAATCTGAGGCGGGGCTGGAGAGATGTGGTGAGAGAATTGTAGACTCTTATCAAACTAAAAATCAGAAAATGAGTCCAAAAAAATACAATGTCAAACGCAAAGCAATAACTCCAAGATAACATGAAGATATTACAGTGAGAGAGAAAAAGGTGAGAATGAGGACAAAGGAAGACTGATGCGAGCTAGGTGATGAAGGAAGGGCCTGATTTCCCTGTGCGCGGCCGTACAGGAGGCGACTTATGCGCAGGTCGTTTTCTAAACTAGCCAACTTTAGTAAGACAGTTAAAATAAAATTACCCGGGTGCATGCTTAGCGATTCCGCATTGTGTAATCTCCTAAATTCTCCAATAATCTCATCCTTTACATCATTTTTAGTTTTACAAAATATTAATAAAAAACAAAAAATTTAAATTAACAATGTACTAAAAATTTATAATTTGCATTGTACTGTGCCTTTCTGTGTATTACTGCTCCACTACTAAAAGTCATGAAGGGGAGTAAAAAATCCTTGGACACACCGTTCTTCGGATAGGACGTAAAATGGGGACCCCGAGCCAGTACGATCTCAGGTAATCATTCAAAATCCCTATCCTAAATAAACTTGGATAAGCAAAATTTAGGACTCTTACAGTAGCATCGTGAAATAAGCCGTAACAGTGTAAAAGTAACGTCAAGCCAACCAAACAAACAAGATTAGAGTAAGCTAATGTCACAGCTTTCCTAGTATCACAATTTCAATAAATCTTCCTATAGTTGGCTAGTTTAAGAAACGACCTGCGCAAAAGTCGCCTCCTGTACGGCCGCGCACAGGTAAGTCAAGCCCTTTCCCTCACTACCTTCAGTCTTCCTTTGTCTTGGAGTTATTATTGCTTTGCGTTCGGCATTGTCTTTTTTTTTTTTTTTAAATGATTTTTTGTTTTATAAGAGCCTACAATGCGCGTGGTACAATTCCCTCCCCACGTCTCTCCAGTCCCACCTCATATTTCGCATAGGTCGTTTTGGAAATGGTTAGACAATATGTACGTACATATTTAAATTTTATTTTTTTAACCTGTGTACTACACACTAAGATTTTTAAATATATAAACGAGTTAAATGTTTGGCGTCATTAGGTCGGATGACACTTATATCACATAGGAATACTTATTTTCATCAACCCAGATATGCAACGAAGAAATCAATTTTTGTGAGGATAGATGTATGTATGTTTGTAACTCTTTCACGCAAAAACTACTTAACGGATTTGGATGAAACTTTACAGTAATATAGGCTATACATCAGAATAACATATAGGCTACAATTTATAAAGATATTGTGTAATTAATATAACAATAAATATCTACTAAGTCGGGTTAAATTCTGCCCTCTGAGTAGCTCACTCACGTGTTTCTTACTCGCAAAATCTACATATTTTCGCTGAACGAAACAAATCAAATAACATAGTTTACAGGAGTATATTGCAGTAGGTAAGTAGGACCGCCAAAACTAAAAACACATCGATAAATTACCTACATATGTACACTATTCTAATCCTTTCAGTTTTAATTTCTCGCTGCTGCTGTACGACAAGTGAAACCGTTATACTTACTAATCCTTGTCAATAAATTCAATGACATTACATACTAATCCTTTACTGACACGAACAACAGTAATCTTCTGTCCGTCCCGTTTGTTAATCAGTGTCAATGATGTTCTTTGATCCGTCTGTGATGTAATTTGATATGGATATTCTCAAGCCTGAAGAGGGACATAGGCTACTTTTTATCAACAAACCACTCAGGCGAAGTTTATATAAAACTGTAACCTGATTGACTAACGCACCCAGCGGTCAACGCAAAGCAGACACCACTGGACTTAGCATCTTGAAATTCGCAGATAGGTTCTTTGTATAGCTTATATGAGCACTAAGAAAGGAATTTGGACAATTCCATCCCCAAGGGTTTCCCCCTTAATATAATAGGGGTTCAAAGATTGTATGGAATCCGTCAGTTTTGAAGTTAGACATCTGAAATTTCGGATGTACGAGTAACTTATAGTTTAAAAAAATTAAATTATTTATTTAAAATGATCTTTCACGAAACTTTATGTGGCAGAACAAATTCCACGCGAGCAAAGCCGCGATAGTAAGTAATAATGTTAGTAAGGTTAAAATGATGATGAGTAAGGTAATAATGAGGATGTTTATATTCTACGTGTATATATGTATGTATACGGATATATGTATGTATATCTGTAGTTAGAGGAAAAATAATTTCATATAAAATATTTTTTTTCCCAAGAACTGGAGACGGATTCCAATTTATACTCTAACCTGAATGGAGTTAATTGACATGGAGGTATAAAAATTGCAAAGTATGTCCTTCTCTCTATAAGGGACGAATCAATAAAAACACTCACAAAAATGCTAAGGTTCCACGAAAAACAGAAAGGTAATAAGGAAAATGAAGAATCAAGGAAAGAAAAATTGAAAAAAGCGAGGCTGATGCAGCCAGGATTGCTCAGTTGGTAAAGTCCCAGACTAGCGATCTGGAAGACCCGGGTTCGAGTCCCGGTCCTGGACATATCTTTTCTTTTCAAATGAAAATATTTAAAAATTAGTAACAAATAAAATAAAATAAATTATAATAATTATAGTGACGTAAGTAAACTAGATCCAAATTAAAATAATGTTCAAAGAACATTCTTCCCCTTGTATACTTCGCAAAATGCGAGAACGCGGTGACATAGGATCGGTGAAAAGGAAGGATATGACCATGGCCGGAGAGCGGCGAGCTTGATACAGCCAGGATAGCTCAAATGGTAGAGTCCCAGACTAGCGATCTGGAAGACCCGGGTTCGAGTCCCGGTCCTGGACATATCTTTTCTTTTCAAATAAAAAAATTGAAAAAGTTCGAAAAACCTCTTTACTTCAAATCGTTTCAGCAAAAAAAAAAAAGATCTACATTTTTTTTAAACGCATCTTGTCAAGTTAATAACTTGAAATTGGGAATTATACAAATCCTTCGTCATTTAAAAAATAAATAAATAACAACATGAAGTTATTGCTTTGATTGTAGGATAGGTGAATTAATTGTTTTTTTGGTGTTTATTCACAGATCTAGTGAATATTTAAATATTTGAATATTTTTATAACATACATTGAGTAGACTATAGTGCTAAATTATATTTTTTTTATGAAACAGATTGTATCGGATAAGAACAAACTAGTATTTTATTAAAAGAGCATTTCATAAAAACATTTATATTATTTTGTAAGATTTAATTTTTGTTTATTTCTTTTTAAATGGGCAAACTCATGGTCTCTTTTTATTTACATTAGCTCTGCATAAGGCAATGAAGCGGTTTGAAACAAAAGGCTCTATAATAAATAGAATTACACAAATTCAGGCGTTCGCAGATGATGTTGGTCCGAAATGAGGAAGCAACCAAAACATTGTTCTGTGAATTAGAGGAGAGTTGTAAAGACATCAGACTACAGATTAACAAAAACAAAACCAAATATCTTAGAGTCTCCCAGCAGTGAAATGATTGACCTGAACATTGGTGAATATTGTTTCGAGTGTGTCAAGAACTTCACATGTCTTGGAGCAAACAAGATAGAAGGTGAAATGAAGGAAGCATCATGGCTGGGAACAGAGCCTATTTTGGATTGAGAAAAGTGATGAGATCAAGTGTACTCTCCAGGAGCACAAAGATGAAGTTATATAAAACCTTGATTAGGCCAGTTGTCACCTACGCATCGGAAGCAAAAAAGATGATCCATGATAGGATTCATGCCAAAAGAAGGAAAGGACGACTTCGTAAACGCTGGCTTCAAGATGAGGAAGAGGATCTAATAAGGATGAACATAAGAGGCTGGAGAACAAAAGCATTGAATCGACAGAACTGGAGGAGGATTGCAGAGGAGGCCAACCTCCATCCTGGACTGTAGCGCTGTAAAAAAATAAAATTAAAAAAAAGTCACTGGAGGACCCCATTTTTTCTGCCATCAGCTACGATGATATCATCAATCTAATAGTCATGGCTTATAATTCTGATAGAATGGGACTGTAGAAAAGTACTAATACCAATCAATTTTGAACTATCAAGATGTATAATTTTATTTATTTTGAAAATAACTCATTATAGTGAATAGCGAACATGTTCCAAGAGAACCTAAATTACCTACTTACAATGAAGGCATGAATATGTTGTGGTTCTGTGCTCTTTACAAATATATTTATTGCAACAAGGTTTACTTCTGTGTCATTTTTTCTTGAGCTTAAATAATACCTTGCCATCTGAATCATGTGTGTAGCTAATTTTTTTCCAAGTTCAAGTAAAAATAATTGTTGTTGATAAGCTTTTTTCCATTCCAAATGTAGATCAATCCAAAGACGAATGCAATTGCTGCAAAAATATCTATCAGATACATAAAAAGTGCGAAAGGCAACCTTTTAGTTTGCCGCTGACAGGTATACTCACTTACCATTCTGTCAAGATTGTCCACTCCTCATTTCGTGTCATTGTAATGGGCAACGATGCCAGGCTTTTTCTAAATTTCATTTTCAAGGATGTATCGACTATGATAATAAGCAAATGACAGAAATTCTGCAAGTAGAGTTCTGAAAGATCCCCTCCCCCCCCCCACCCTTTCTCTTTTTCGTTTAGTAGAGAAATATCAAGGAACTGACACACATCAAAGAACTCATAGCTTCTGAACAAAGGATGCAAAAGTGAAAGAGAGGGAGAGAGAATTCCAATGAAAGGACACCAAAGCTTGAACGACATCCAGAAAATATTTCCTTAACTATAATAATAGATACAAACGGTGGTAACTGGAACCTACACCGCCAATATGACACAGTAACTGCAAATATTCTTCTAGGAAATTATATAAAGATCCTCAAAAGGCACAGTCTGTGACTTGGGCGATCTGAAATAAGGCTAACAGTAACTACCAGGTGGGGTCGTTCCGGGACCCCATCCTCGTTTTTTGGAAAAAATTAATCCAAAGTGATTTATTTTGATCATGAAATTTGTTAGAGTTCTACTCTTCGTGTCACAGATAGTCTAAGGATAAATGTCCTTGACCCTCGTGAGCATAACTTTGTTTTTGACTTAAGGAGAAAAGTATGAGCTTGGGGTCGTTGGCGACCTCACCCGGTATTAGGAGGGTTAATAATTTATTGCCAGTAATTTGGAAGATTACTATTTGAAATCTGTGACCCTACCGCCATACGAGCATAAGGTACGGTGCATTGTAGAAGCAGTACTGTTTCTAACCAACTGTTGTGCAAGGAGGTCATTAGGTCAGAATACAAATAGGTCTTCCTCAACATAAGACTGATACTTTAAAGAGGCTGAGTGAGCCCCATGACCTACAGAATCACTCCGTGAATGTTAACAGATTAAATAATTCATCTTTAATAGTTATTATCGTACATTATGAAAAAAAAATAAAAAGTATATAAAATTATATGTAATTTAGTAAGGTTGACATATGGTATGACAGTCCGAAGTGTCCAAGTATCAGTAATTGTTAAGTCATAGCTACGTTACTCTGTGCTCAGAAAGGCCAAGGTGATTGTCGTCAGCAAATCTAGAAGGCTGCAGGCTGTGTTCGATTTTGTATTGTTATTGTTGTTATTATGTTGTTCAATGTGCATAACCTATCTTAGTTGTGTATTGTGTAGATCGGGTTTATCCATCATCTGTCCCTTGATTTTTTTACTATAGAGGAAACCTCACCTACCAATAATCTTAAAAAAAAAAAGATTTTCTAAACCTCAATACTTCCATTCTCTAAATTTGAACTTCATAGATGTAAAAATTAAAAAAAAAAACTTAGGCTACAACTAATCTATTATTGCAATTTGATATAATTAGATTGTAAATAAATAGTAGATTTGGGGTTATGTTTTAATTTAAAAAAAAACCTTGCAGGATCTTGGGTTCACTACATGGTAGAGAGTGTACTGTTTCTTGGACGGTTGTGGAGGGAAGTGATTAGTCCTAAACTAGGCTTAAGTCCCTGGTTTTCTCAGCGATTAAGATTTCCAACTTTAAAGAGACAGGGTGAGCTCCAGGATGGTCTCCGGATCCGATAGGATCCATCCCGTGCTGTTAAAAGATAAAATAAATTATCTGCCACGGCTGGATTTGAACCTGGGACCTTCGGGGCGGCTGCAGGCTGAGCTACTCCGTACCCTTACTAATATTATTTAAAATATATATTTTTCGCTATAAATAATAATTGAAATGTCATGATCTAAAATAAGAACCAATATCAATAATGATTAAGAGAATAAGGACACATAGAGAGTGTAAAATCGTTATCTTAATTTCCAATTATCCAGAAAAAAAAACAAGTTCATATTTACAAAGTTTTTTTTGGTTTGATTTGTACAATATTAATCGGTAACAACTTTTAGCCGTGACTAAAAATAACCAGATTAACTCAATAACCATTAAAAAACGATTGACCGATGAAAAAAAAGGTTTTAAACAGAGCAGTAATTACAAGCACTGATAGACAACACGGCGCTAAGACATACTAAACCACAATTCCGTTCTGTAATGCGGGGTTAACTCAACACTCACCACCAAGGCACCATTGACATAGCTATAGGCATAGTAATTTTTAAAATATATTACTTGTACTATACATAGAAATGCATATATGTATTTGTTTCTACTTATCTTGACTGTTATGGAAAGGATATGTCTGCTCGAGAAGCGAGCCAGGATAGCTCAGTTGGCAGAGCACCACGTGACGTGGCCACCCCGGGTTCGAGTCCCGGTCCTGGACATATCTTTTCTTTTCAAATAAAAATATTTAAAGAATAAATTATTCCCATTTGGAGTAGTACATACTTAGTATCAGAAATGCTGTATATTTTTTACTATATGTTATTTCACCCTACAATGATTCAATGAATATGAAAATATATCTATTAGGCCCCACTGGACTCCATTAAGCATTGACAATCAACGCAATATATATTTATAATTATTTCCATGTTTTTGCTAAGATAACTTTTATTCATATCCACAAAGAATTTGACCTGCAAATAAATGAAAGCGGGTTGTTTAAACAGAAAAATACAGCTTTCATGAATTTGAAATTGTTAAATAAGAGCCAGTATTGACATAGAAGAAATTAACTCTCTTTAAAAATGTAACATGGATGCCCTTAGAATTCTTCAAGGAGAATTTTCAGAAATTTAAAATTTATATAATATCTCTTTACTTTGTTACGAACAAATTAATCCATAATGACTTGAATGTCCCATTAGTTACTGATTTGGCCCAAAACCGATATCAATATTTTCATCACAATCTTTTTTCCCACTTAAACCAGTGAGTTACAAACTTAGCAACCTCTTCAATTTATGATAAACCTCGGAAAAAAAGGTGGCCTCGTGACCTTTTTAGTTGAATTTTATATTTGAGTATTAGTACAGGGTAGTTTCTCTACTTGTCTTTATTTATCACAATCATTCGGGTCTTTTTCGTTTAATAACCCGCATCTATCTATATATTAAAAATAAAACACATGTTATTAAAAAAATAGCTACATTAATAACAGTTAGTATCTTCTTCTTTGACTTCCTCTTATGCCATTGCTAGCGTCGAGGTGCCTATCCTCTCCAATGCGCTGGATATATTCCTGATAGGAAACTCTGGGACGGTTTCTCGGCCTGTTCTATCGTCAAGCTTCCATAACCTTCCTCGGCTCTCTCTCTTCGTCCATCGAAGAAACGTGGCCAAACCACTTTAGCTGTCGGTTTTAATGGAATTTTTCAGCTCGATCACATTTAGCTCCTCTCTGACTATTTTATTCCTGATGCGGACCCTCCTGGTTTTTCCAACGACTCTCCGAATTTAATCTCCGCCGCTGTCACTCGGCTAGCTTGTTTGTCCACCATAACCCAGCTTTCACTTCCATATGTGAGGGTTGGGAGGTATACTGATTTGTACATATGCATTTTGGTTTCCTTTCCAACCTCCCTATGCCCAACTGTACTGTTGCAAATAGGCTAGTAAACCTGGTTGGCTTTTGATATTCTGTTTGCTACTTCTGGGTAAATTCTTCCCCTGCTGCTGATGACTGTCCCCAAGTAGGTGTACTCTTCCACAACTTCAAGTACCTCCCCATTACAGATCAGTTGGAGGTCCTCGTGTTCCTCTCTTGATCCCACTAGTACCTTGCTTTTATTTATTGTCATTCCTTTGCGGATGAGTTCTTCCTCCCATTCCAGCAGGGCTTGCTGCAGCTTGTCTGTCGGGTCCGCAATCAATACTATGTCATCGACAAACAACATGCTTTGAAACATAACATTTCCTAAGTTCCACTTGGCGATGACCCTCCAGGCAGTACGGCGCTTACAGATTTTATGGATTTCATCCATAAATAATTTAAATAGAAGAGGACTCAAACTGTCGCCCTGCCTCACACCTCCCTCTATGAGAAAAGGCTTGGACCCACTTCCGTTGATCCTCACTACTCCTTTAGCAGCCTCGTATGCTGATTTAATTGCAGAGATGAGATCTTCTGGCACATTTTTAGCCGCCAGAGCATCCCATATTTCTTGTCGAGGGGCAGAGTCGAATGCCGCTTTTAAATCAATAAAAACCATTATATATTCGTATTTCTGTTCCCATGCTTTTTCTGCGATGCTTCGTAAGACCAAAATGTGATCTTGAGCCTGCCTCCGTGGGCGAAATCCCGATTGTTCCCTCTCTATTTGGCTCTCAATTGAAAGCCTTAGTTTTCTATCTAGGACTGAGGTGTATAGCTTGTATGCCGCCGAAAGCAAGCTTATTGGTCTATAGTTCTCACATTTAGTGAAGGTACCTTTTTTGTGAATCGGGATAATAATGCTGAACTCCCAATCCTTCGGGACTTTTATGTGTTCCATATTTCTTGGAGGAATTTTATAAGCTCTTGACCTCCTAATTTCAGTAGTTGTGGAGCTATGCCGTCCCTTCCTGCTCCTTTGCCTGTTTTAATTTTTCCGATGGCGTATTCAACCTCATCCTCCTCGATTACTTCCAGACTCTCCAGGATATTATTTCCTATCAGATTATGCAATTAGTATACCAACATTAAATACTCATTTTCGTTTGATCCAAAAAAACAGTTCAGCTCAGTTTTAGTGTTGTTCTAGAGTTATAAATACAAACTGAACTGAACTCAACTCTTCGATATCAGTTTTAGTGTTGTGACAAGTCAGCGCACCCACTATTTGCCCTGAAGATGGCCTATAACGTAGGCCGAAACGTTGGCAAGATTAATAAAAATTCTTTCAAACTAAAAATTCTTTCAATCCATCATATAAATATTTAAAAAAAAAAGAAAAATCGAAAAACTACTGGTCCTGACTTCTTTAAGCCATTAAACAAAATATGGCACTTTTTATTAAATTAAATGGACAAAATAGAAGTGCAAAAGGCGTTGAGAAGAGCTTAGAGCGTTGATGCGAAAAAACAGTTCATACGCGTCTCAGGTTTACCAGGGCGTGTTTAAGTGTTTAATAGGTGTATTCTACCAGAAAAAAGTAAAAAATAAAATAAAAAATTCTCTCAGACTGTTTTATTTTTTGTTTTAAAAATGCTCTAAATCTCACAAAAATTGTGTTTGTGTGTGAGTGCTTAGTAAGCCTAGCTCTAATAGAAAATTTCGGAAGAATCTAAAACAGGTTTCTTCACCCAAAACACCATTTTACATTATTGAACTTGAACATTACAGTTTTGTCCAAATGGCTATAATGATTTTATTAGGTTAAACAAAAGTAAAAATAAATAATACTTAATATTAGTTAGATCATTTTTCATTTAAATAGTTTGGCATCGCTTCAATACCGATTTTTCAAAATTTATTCCTATCAAATAAATACCTTTTTAAATGCTAATTTGAAAAACATAAACATCATTCTTTGTCAGCACTAATAATAATTAGGTATATAATATAAGTATATAAATATAATATAACTTATATTTAGTCTTTTTTGTTTTATTTACTCAATTGTCAAATCATTATATTTCAAGAGTATAAAGGAACATCATTAATTCTGTTTATTCAGGTATTTTATTTCGAATTGTATTTTTGTATTATTTTTATTTATTGTGAGTTTCCCCAAAGTTGAGGTTTTCTCCAAACAAATTTCAGAGCAACATTTTTTTCCAGGTTTTCCTGTCAAATGCGTCCTCTTCATTGAGGCCATATCCTGCCATGTCTTCCTGGACTTGGTTAATCCAAGAAGTTCTCTTCTTCTTGTTCCTTCAGGTCACCAGTTCATTGTCATTTTGGGTGTTCTATTATTGTCCATCCTAATGAGGTGCCCAAACCACTCTAATCTCTTTATTGTGATTTTTTCGAGTATGGTATTCTGAGCACCCATTGTCTCTCGCATTACTGAATTGGGAATCCTTTCACTTGCAGTTTCTCTGGACTTCCATTTCACAATTTCCACGTTTCACACCCTTATAACATCATGGACGTTATAATAGCATGGAAAATCTTTTTGTAGTTTTTAGGATGGTTTTACTCCACAGTACAGAATTGAGCATGGCAATAGCTTTCCTTCCCTCTCAGTTTCTTCGGGTTATGCCCCCTCCAGACGTCCCATCTTTTTGAAGGATAGATCCTAAATATTTAAAATTGGGTGGATTTTTGATCTGTAGACCGTTTACCTCCAATGGTCCGCCCTCCTCCGTATCCGAATATTCTCTCTTTTCAAAGTTCATTTTCATCCCTTACCTGTTAACTTCTTCTATTAGTTTCGTACAAATATATTTTGAGTCTTCTTTATCCTGGGCTATGATGACTTGGTGTCATCTGCAAATTTGTGTAAATTTAAATTATTTGTTACAACTTTTTTTTTTCATTCTATAAATTTTCAGACAATTGAAACCTTAAACTGCGATTAATTCTTATTTACCTAATAGAATATAGAAACACACACACATGCATCCATACATATATATGTTGTGCAGGCGTTTGCGGATCCCATAATTTTACTTACATAAGCTGACAATACTCGAACACTTCAAGAATTAATAGATCAATACACACAAACAATTGACAACTGGTCACACGAAAACAAACTGACTTTCAATACTATAATATCTACAAACGAGTATATAATGTGTTCTCGTATTTACATATAATATACACATATTTATTCTTCAATAAATATTCTCCTGATCAGTAACACATTAACCCTCAGAAACTAATACTTATTAATTAGAAATCCGCCTAAGGCACGTTACGGTTTCAAATTGACGCTTTTAACTCTAGCTATGAGATCTTGTTTAAGAATAAAATTTAAAACAATGTTAATTTTTAATAATAATTTAATAAATAAATAATAATTTTAAAAAATACAAAATAATTACATTTTTTTTTAAATTTCACGTTAAGATCTTGTTTAAAAATAAAATAGTAACATCAACAATCCTTTGGAGATAATATGTATAACAAAGAAACAAAGAGAAGAATTGACGAAAAACTAAAAAACAAAAAACAAGTCCCTTTTCATTTCTATTTTATTTTATTTTTTTTATTTTACGAAATAGAAACCTGTGTGAAAGGGACTTTTTAATATTAGAAAAAGCAATATCTATTGAATAGTGGATGTACCTGCTCCAAAAAGAACTTTTTATCATATCTTTCTTTGTAAACTTTCTTTTTGTATTTCATCTATAAGAATAATTCTAGTTCGGGTTATTTCTGATTTCAGAGAAGACTTTTGAAATATTTAACTCTTAAAGAGGCGTGGTCATATTTTTACTGTTGTCAAATGGACGTTTGCACTAGTTAAAATGTTGTATAAGTTCTAAAAGTTAAGATTAAGTATTTAGTGAATAGCAGAAAAGGGAGAAATTTTGGTGATATTGTTGTAGGAGGGAATAAGTCCGAACATGTGGAGATGTTCAAGTACTTA
Source organism: Troilus luridus (assembly GCA_964056705.1). NCBI lineage: Eukaryota > Metazoa > Arthropoda > Insecta > Hemiptera > Pentatomidae > Troilus > Troilus luridus. Next base: position 200,223,665 of record OZ057412.1, read on the forward strand.
GGTTACTATGGTAACTAGGAAAAAATAAATGAATGCGCAATATATCCCAGGGAATGCTTGTTATTATTCCGTCTCGACATTACCAATCTCCCGTCTTTTGTCCCCAAATCTAAAAATCAGAATTTATAGAACCATCATCCTCCTAACTATTATGGATGTGAAGCTTGGCCACTAACGCCGAAGGATGAACAACGTCTTAAGGTATTCGAAAATTAGGTGTTACGTAGAATATTCGGCCCAAAAAAGGATGAGACCACTCGGGAATATAGGAGATTACTTAACGCGGAATTGAAAAGCTTGCATCCGCTAAATATTATTCAAGTGATAAAACGTCACGAACATTAACCTAGGCTTGTAAAGTTGAATGGGCTTGGTAAGGGACGAATTCCTAAGATATTAATAGGCGCTGTGCCTTAATAAGCGTCTGAGGGGTAGACCGAGGCGTAGGTGGGAGGATTGCGTTAAGCGTGATCTGCCGGATTTCGGTATCGGCATCGAGCCTTCGGGTTCGCTAAGCCTTATTATTATTACTATCATCAAAAGAACGTGGGGATCGTTGGAAAGAAACGAAATAACGTCTAATAATGTGATAGCAGAAGGACCCTAAAGGACTCGTAATGTCCCAGCTCATGCGGCGTCTGCCTGTTTTTCAAGTAATTCTTTCAGATATAGTTACTTCTTGGGAATTAGAAGTGGCTAATCTAATATCTAAAATTGTCGTCTCACAATGTTTATAACAAAACTCCTCCGAAACTTGACCGAAACCTGAGAATAAGAACTATTTTTCATACTCCTAAATGATATGGGTCGGCCATTTTATTGATTATACGTCGATCGTAGCAGAGACGCTTGATGATGATGCATTTTTGATATGTTGTAAGGGCATGTCTGAGTAGTGTAAACCCAAGTACGCAACCGAAAAACAGACGGGAAAATTTTTGGTGCCCGAAAACCCTCGAAATTTTCGGAGTTATTCCAGTTATTATATATCATTTTAATTATTATACACTATAGTTAGATATAAGATGAATAAAATTTGAAATAAAAAATCTATTTAATTCATTTTTTCATTCATTCATTGTTTCTTTAAAATTAAAATTTTAACAAATATTTTTTTAAACTATTATAACAGCCACAGCAACGCGTGGCCGAGTCAGCAGGTAAATGTATATAAATGCTTGAATTATTTTCAATTCAGATATTCTTCAACTTTACTGCAATCCTTCAATTACTTCAATAATCAAGTAAAAAACCAAAATTCATTCTCAATAATTTTTATTTAGATGTTTCGACTAATTGCTATTTTCAATAAGTTCAATGTTGTTAAAATACAAACATGTAAGCTATGTATTAATAGCTTTACAACGCTACAAGTCAAATTCAAGCTGCTAACATCTGCAAAGACAAACTAAGTATAATTGAAACAACTTAAATCTAAGAACTTGCCCTATCAATTAGTGAACCGAGCGTACGAGTACATACCTTCAAAGGTGTAATATTTATCAAATTCCAAAAACTAAGCCATCATATAGGTATCAACTTAAATATTTGGTACCACTGAAGTCCACATTTATAAAATTTATCAATATATTCATTATATGTAATTTTGTGGATTACAAGATACAAAAACACAATGCACCAGATTTGTCTTTATCGCAAAATGAAAATTATCTTTACCAGATACAAAAATAAGAGCAATAACAAAAATGACGAAGAAACAATAAATTGATGAATTGTATTGTTTTTAATTATTTATTAATATTTTTTAGCAGTATTTATCGATCATTTTTTCAGGACCACAAACGAAGTTACTATTGTTTTTGATCTAATGCATTTAGAAACCCATTTACCAAAAGACGAATTTAAAGTTTTGACTTTTTTACTTGAACACATTGTTGAATTAATTAAGAGCCAAATTGTAAATTAAAAAAAAATCAAGGTATCAGTTCCGTAGATTGTCACAACAAGTTTTAACTTTCCATTTTTATTTCATTTCATTTTTAATATTTTCGAAAATAAAAATAACCATGAGTGTTAGTACGAAGATATGAGCATGGTGATGGGAAAGGTATTTATGTATATTTCGGTATTCATTTCATCAGGAAATAAACGTATCAACAAACATTTCGAAATGTAGATAGTGACTTGATAACCTAACCAGTATGTGTAAGTCGGATCTTTAATCTCGTATATTCAGTCAGTGATAAGATTATTTGTATTTTCTAGAATATTAAAAAGGGAAGGCATAAAAACTTAAAACTTGCTGCGACTCAACTCAAAGCGACAACTTGCAAAATCATTTCCCTGAGTAGAAAATTTCCTATGATATACAGCAAAACAAACTTGAAATATGTCATTATCTTTTTCAGTAAGAACATAAACATTTTTAAGAATTTTTATTTGGAAACAATCAATGGTAACAAACTGAATTAGGACTTCAATTAAACAAAACGTATATGGAAGAAAATGGTCCGGGTGGAGCTCAACAAATTTCTCTTAAATAGAAAGAACTGTTTAGTAAAGAGCCAACGTTTCGACCCACATTGCAGGTCGTCTTCAGGTCTGTCGAGGGGGGCGGTGTAGTTTCGTCTCTCATCTACTCACATAACTGGTTGTCATCAGTTATATGATCAGTCAGTTATGTGTGTAGTTAGTGACAAAACCACACCGTCCCCAACCCTCGACAGCCCTGAAGAGGACCTGCAATGTGGGTCGAAACGTTGGCTCTTTACTAAACAGTTATATACAAAAGAGACATATATAAGGTCAAATATTATTATTCATGAAAAAAAACTTCAAATAAAAAAACCTATTGATGATATTATACGCATGGTAGTTAGTTTTCAATTAACTGACTATTGAATGAGAAATTGAGAGCATTTTAAGTACTTGTTCTTCGAAATATTGTTCAAGAGAAGGAAAGAACTGATACCTTTAATGAGAAAACTTCTTAATTTCTGGTATAATTAACCCAACAATTATAATTGGCAATTCCTTCATAATAATGGCTATCATTCCTACAATTATTATTGGCTTTTCTTTCTTTTCTTTTTTTTTTGTGTCTTGAAGAACTGGACTAATTCTTCCCAGCCCTAAATAAAAGTTTGTAAATTATTACATAATGCTTTAACCATCTTTCAATAATATCCAATTAACAATAATTTACACACTTACTAAAACCATTTTGATGTGAATATGTTTTCAAAATTGCTTCAATAGTGGGAGACAATTAAAAAAACAACGAATGGTAACAAAATCGGGGCATACATTTTATTGTTGCAGCTACACATTACATCTCCATCCAAAATTCAGTTAGATCACAGGATAGCCAAAGGATCAAAGAATTCATTACGATAATGAGGACTGTGAAACATCACGCGCGGTGCCCTGCACGCAGACAGCGGGAGGCGCTGCCATTTTGAGGTTATTTTGCTGCCTATCGAGATTTCTATTCAGTATACTCTTGACTCGGAGAAGCTTCAATCGTCAGCTGTCGTCAAAATCTATCGATTATATACAAAACGTTAGTGTAAAATGGTGACAATGAAAATAATAAGGTGTTAGAATAGAAAAAATATTCACAATAGTATATAATTTGTTAACTTAATTATTTCCTGAATACATAATACATAGTCGTAACCATGACAGCCACACCCCATTTTGTTTGTAAAGACGCTTTTGTAATGGGGTAGCCATTTCATGTACTCCCACCACTAGATAATCCACATAACTAACATGGTCTATTTTCCCAACATGTAGCGCCACCTCCCATATCTTTCCCATATAACCATCAAATCAAAACATTTTTATTTATTGTTCTTTTGATGGTTATTATTTATAAATCTTTTTTTTTGAAGGCAAAAGATTTGTCCTGGCCGGGATTCGAACCCGGGTCGTCAACATCTCTAGTGCTCTAAACCTCTGAGCCACCAGAGGTCGTATCCAACCCAGACAAATGCGTTCTCTTCACCGATCCTATACACTCGTGTTAAATCGCAATTTTTGCAATGTATATACGGGGAATAATGTTCATTGAACATTACTTTAATTGGGATCTTGTTGACTTAGGTCAATTTTATATTAAGATTTTCTGGTTTGGATACGAACCCTGGTAGGTCAGTGGTTAGAGCACAGCACTAGAGATGCAGACCCGGTTTCGAATCCCGGCCAGGACAAATCTTTTCTCTTCAAAATAAAAATATTAAATAAAAACATTTTATTTTACTATCAATTATTTATTACGCTATTTCTATTTGTAATAATATTTGCTTTTCATTCTAAAAATGTTTTCTTATACATTTTTTTTAAAAACGTAGTTCAACCACCTCCATTGTAATACCTTACCGTCGTTTTCATTTCACTTTCTCTCCTGGGCCTCATAACAAGATAACAAGAGTTGTAATTTATTTTTGTCATTTGTTAATTTTTTTGTTTATTATGTTATATATGTAAGTCGTGAATTCAATGACTTAACCAAGGAGGTGAATGGAATAAAACACGTGGATGCAGTGAAGAACTGTAATTAAAAAAAACATATTTACAACTTATAAATAACTAAATAACTACAGGTATCTTTAGTTACAAACCTGAATCAACACAATAGTCAATATTCCATAATAACACAAATAATATTAATTTAACAAACGTTAACTTCTGTGAGTCTCTCAGTAAGCAGATATCTATCATAACCTTCCTCACATCTGTCCCTAAAGGTTATCTTCACAGCTGTTAAGTTTGGCGTGAATATTCAAACTTACAAATATTCACTGCTTGTTTATTGTTTTACATAATTCTTAACATTATTTGTCAAATTATTCATCATTACATTCTTTATTACTTTTCATTATTCTTTTCTTTCCATATCAATTTATCTGATTAGCCATTTGTCTCATTACTCATATCCCATTGTTCTAGTTCATATATTTTAAATAATACCGTTCAGTTATTTAATAATTTTAATCGGCCCTTCTATTGTAAATTTCCTATAATTTATATTTTTTTAAATATCGTTATACTATTCCATATGCTCCTACAGCATTTCTACATTTTATTTTATATATTGTGGCCTTTACAAAAAAAAAGAAGTCTGTATTATTGATATTAATACTGTATATTTCACCAGGGTTCTTTATTTCAAATATCTCTTATTAGATAAATTTTTATTACTTATTAGATAATACTCTCTAATTATTCCCTCTATTTATACATATAATTTTAATTTGTTTGTATCATATAATTCAATAATGAAGAAAAAACCTTTTTTCCAGTCAGACAATTTTTGTTAAAAAATTAACAAAGGATCATGGAAATTTCTAAAAAATTCCAAGTTTGACCATGGAAGAAGGTTGACTTACAGTATTCTATATAAAATTAATTTTAGATTTGTTTGACCTCAAGTGATGAATCGACTTATGAATTTTTAAAAGATGTTGTGAAGAACAAAAATTGAAAATGACAAATTGTCGAAACGTCTTTTTAATCCTTTGTTAATTTTTTAACAAAAATTGTCTGACTGGAAAAAGTTTTTTTTCTTCATTATTGAATTATATGAATCGAAAAGTTAGTCCAGTATATAAGAAAGATCTTATAAAGAAAATAAATTTGTTTGTATCTTGTATTTGTCTAGCCCTCAAGAAGACCTGTTATGAGGATCGAAACGTTGGCTTTAAAAATAATTGGAATACTTAGGGTTTCCGTTCAACCCTATTTAAGGAATTATTTCTCTGATACTGAAAGTTATATATTTTTTTTCAATATGTCAATCAACACTGGCTCTACAACCCAGTAAGGGTCCTCAAGGCGTCTCCTCCATTCTTCTCTGTCTTGTGCCAAGGTCCTCCAAGTGCATCGTAGTCGTCCAGGTTTCCTCTTTCCATCCAAGTATCCAAAAATCCAGTCCATTTTAGCCTAGCTATTCTTATATACCGCACCACATCTGACTATAGATAAATTTTATACAGTTCTAAATTTTGCCTGAGTCTGAATTCTCCGTATTTTCGTTCCGAAGAGGAGCAAATAATCTGGCTTGTACAGAGGCCTGATTTCTGATGCATATACTAAAAGATGCCTGATGATTATTTTTTTTTTTACGTGTAAACAATTTTTTTTTTTTTTAAATGATTTTATTGAATTGTACAACTGTAATATTATACATCTAGTACAAAGGCTGTATGAATAAACAAATGCATGAAAGGACGTGTAGAGGCACTACCCATTGGCAGCACTCTAATTTGTATAAACAATTAAAACTAATAAAATATTTTGAGCCACAATTATATGCCTTGTCGCTTTTATTTAGAAAATTTTTTGTGGTCAATTTAAAGTGGACGAGTGAACACCGGAGGAGTCGATTCATCATTTATTGTAGGGACTGTATTATTTCTAAGGTAACGGTTGTGCAAGGAGTTGGTCGAGATTAACTCCCTTAATTATCTTAATGAATTGTTTATTAAACCCAATTTTGTTTTTATCTTATTCCTAACCTTGGCCCAGTCCTTTATACAGTATATACAGCTGACATCCCAACTCATCCTAACACTATCCTTACCACGTACGCTGATGATACATGTGTATTATCAGTCAACACCAATCCAGTTATTGCAACCCAAAGCCTCCAATCCCATATAACTGATCTTGAAGAATGGTGTCAAAACTGGAGAATTAAAATAAACTCTCAAAAATAGCATCAAATCACTTTTACCTTACGTCGTAAACCAATGATTTCCTGCCCTTCAGTATCCTTTAATAATATCCCACTGGTGCCTGTAGAACAGATCCGATACTTAGGGTTGCACCTCGACAAACGATTAACCTGGAATCCTCATACGAGACCGAAAAGACAAGAAACCGCTCGACGTTTCAGGCTACTTCGACACTTACTAGACAAACGCTCTAAGCTCCCAATTAATTACAAAAGACTCATCTACATGACCATCATACGACCTATTTGGACCTACGGAGTAGAGCTTTGGGGCTCCACTAAGCCATCGAATTCCTCTCGTATCCAATCCCTACAACCCAAAATCCTTAATGCTCCTTATTTTGTTAGGAATAACCACAATCATCCATACCGACCTTAATGTCCCATTTGTTGCTGATTTGGCCCGAACCCGCTATCTATCCTTTCATAACAAACTTCATTTCCACTCAAACCCTCTGGTTTTAAACCTAGCTTCCTCTTCAATTCCCGATAATCCTCCGAGGCGTCTGATAAGGAGATGGCCCCGTGACTTTTTAGTTGAACTTGTGATTTGAGTACTACCAGTGGGTAGCTTCTCTACTTGTCATTTTCACATGTCATTATGTATCGCTTAGCCCATTTACTTGATGTATTATTTTAATACAGTTGTAAATATCAATAAATAAATTTTTAAAAAAAATCTTATTCCTTTTGTTTTTTGTTCATTTAACGTCACTGTTATAGCTAATCGGATGATGCTACAATGGGAGTCCTAAAACTTGCATATCCAGGTTTTATCAGGATAGAGACCTTTAACTAGTACCGGACACCCCACAGGCTCGGACCCCCTTTTAAAGTCCCTTCCAAAGGACGGCATAACCAATGATTTTTTACTACCTTTAAAAAATATTAGGGCAACCCGCCGAGCTGCGATCCCGAGATCTTGGGCTTAGTAGTTTGCTATGCTAACCACCAGACCACAGGTCGCACCTTTATTCCTTTTGTTATTACCTATTTGAAATTAACAGAATAACACTTCAGGAATAGCCGCCTTTAAAAGAACAAACTGTGAAATACTTGAAGAATTTCGGAATTATTCCAAGTTTATCTCAGGCTATAACAGATAACGCATGAGAAATGTTGAATAGATGGCGACAAGTGTTGTCGTACTAGTCAGAAGAATATATCATGATGGAATCGATCGGTGATTCTCATCAATTTTAAACAGCTATACATCTCCATAATGGATGCTGAGGCCAACGGCCTATTTCGTCCTGGGCTAAGCCGATTAATTCTTCAGAAAGAAAAATACAAATGCCTATAATGCTTCTTCATCTTAATATCCTACTTAAGCACAACTTTAAATTATTTATAAAATCTTTAAGCAGGAAGAAATTAAAAAAAACAATTGACCAAAAAAAAAAAAAACGCTCACTCACATCGCTATTAAAAATGCATAAACTCCTTCCAATGATTGAGTTAGCAGTGATTATTTTGTGAAGACTCATTTTATATTTTAGTTAACAAGTGTTGTGAGAATTCACTCATTACTATTAATTTTTAAAAAAAATTTATTTATTGATATTTACAACTGTATTAAAAAATATATCAAGTAACTAGGCTATGTGATACAAAATGACATGAGTTGATGGCAAGTTGAGAAACCACCCACTGGTAGTACTCAAATCACTAGTTCAACTAAGAAGGTCACGTGGCCATCTTCTTTTCAGACGCCTCGCAGGATTATCGGGAATTGACGAGGAAGCTAGGATTGAAACTAGAGGGTTTGAGTGGAAATGAAGTTTGTTAGGAAAGGATAGATAGCGGGTTCGGGCCAAATCAGCAACAAATGGGACATTAAGGTCGTTATGGATGGCTTTATTCTTAACAAAATAAGGAGCGTTGAGGATTTTACGAAGGATTTTGGATTGTAGGGATTGGATACGAGAGGAATTCGATGGCTTAGTGGAGCCCCAAAGCTCTACTCCGTAAGTCCAAATAGGTCGTATGATGGTCATGTATATGAGTCTTTTGTAGTTAATTGGGAGCTTAGAGCGTTTGTCTAGTAAGTGTCGAAGTAGCCTGAAACGTCGAGCGGTTTCTTGTCTTTTCAGTCTAGTATGAGGATTCCAGGTTAATCGTTTGTCGAGATGCATCGGATCTGTTCTACAGGCACCAGTGGGATATTATTAAAGGATACTGAAGGGCAGGAAGTCATTGGTTTACGACGGTTATGGTAAGACATATAGGATTAGAAGCCTAGGATTATAGCCTTATCGCATTGTACTATGTTCTTATTATTATTTAATTGTTTATCTTTAGGCTAGTATATATAGAGCCCTCAAAATAACAACAGTCAGTCTATTCTAAGTCGCAGTCTGTCACTATGCCCGTTTAATTATTGTTATGTTGTGTTCTTCCAAATAAATCTTTTTAAAAAGCATAGTTCTCTACCGAAATACATAACTGACGTAAGGTAAAAGTGATTTGATGCGATTTTTGAGAATTTATTTTAATTCTCCAGTTTTGACACCATTCTTCAAGATCAGTGATATGGGATTGGAGGCTTGGGATGCAATAACTGGTTTGGTGTTGACTGATAATACACATGTATCATCAGCATACGTGGTGAGGATAGTGTTAGGATGTGTTGGTATGTCAGCTGTATAAACTGTATAAAGGATTGGGCCAAGGATACTACCTTGAGGATTAATATTAATAACATGTAATTTAATTTGTAAGTTAGTATTTTGTAACTGATTATATTAATTTCAAAAGGTAATAAAACATTTCTAAACTGGATGAAGAATTTCGAAATAAATAAAAAGAGAGTAGACAGTAATAGAAGAACTCACGAATTCAAAGTTGGAGATATGATACATGTTAAGAATGGGAGCAACCTTAACAGAAGGAAGACTCTTGAAGAGCGAATTAGACCATTCAGGATTCTAAAGAGGATATCTTCATGAAGTTGGGTGTACAAAGAATAAAATATATAATTACATTCACATCAGCAAGTTGTCAATCCTTACAGAAAAATGATCTAAAGGTGGGGAGATGTAAAAACTCCATTCCACGACTGAATTAGGAGTGTTTGTTTTGTGAAGACTCCTATCATATTTTAGTTAACATGTATAGTGAGAATTCACTCATAACTATTGCAAATGTTTTCATTTAGTTTCCATGGAGATTTCAAGAATGAGGTTAACACACAAACGACTAAATAGTTAAACAATATGTATCTACATATTTTAATAATGAAGAAAAAACCTTATTCCAGTCAAAAATTGTTATTAAAAATTAAGAAATGATTAAAAAACGTTTCGACACTTCCTTGTCATTTTTAATTATAGTAGTTCTTCATACAACTGTCCTTTAAAATTTACAAGTCCAATCATTACTTGAGGTCAAACGATTTAAAAGTCAAATATATATAAATCCTGGAACTTATTATTAACAAATATATTTTTTCTTCATTATTAAATTATATAGATCAAGAAGATTAGTCCAGTATATAAGAAATATCTTATAAAGAAAAAAACAACAATATGTATCTTAAAAATCAAATATTCCTACAGCACAAAAGTTGTTTGCAACGTCGACGGATAATTTTGCCAAGAATTCAGTTATCAAGATGTAACTAATATACCAAATTCTTGTGTCACAGGGTTTGAAACTTAACTCCTTCGACAACCTTCCTCACTGACTGCTAGAGACAGACTGATCGAACCGACTTGAACGATTCTTATGAAATTTTGTCTGTATATTCAGTAGGTCTGAGAATAGAACGTCAACTATTTTTCATACCCCCTAAGTGGTAAGTTTCGGCCATTATTATGAGGTTAAAAACTTTTTTAATAAAAATACGTCATTTTTGAAACGAGCACCATGAAATTTTAGATTTAGCTTCTACATCTAAAACTAAGCACTACCTGTTTTTTTATTACTTGAAAATCAACCCCTAAAAATGGTAAATAGAGGAAATCGTATTATGTTAAGTCAGAGATGTGAAAATAAGTAAGGAACCATTACTTTTAAACATGATACTCGTAACAGTGGTAATCAAGATTTTGAAAAATCGACCCCCAGAAGCCTGCAATAAAGGTTGAAAGTTTGTATGTGTCTTACGTCATTTTTTATTTTAGATTTCATTTCTACATTTAAAATAAAGAATTAGGTGTTTTTTATTTTTTCGAAAATCGACCCCTAAAAGTTTAAAATAATGGATGAAATAATAATAATAAGAGATGGAAATTGGTGTGGGACTTACGTCACTTTTAGAGCGAGTGACATACAATTTTATATTTACCTACATTATTCGTTTAAAAACGTATTTTTTGTATAAGGATTGCTAATATTTTAGTGGGGAATCAAATTGATATTTTCACTATTGAAAGTACATTATCTATATATATAAAAGAGTTTGTCCTGACTGACCGACCATCGCCGAGACAAAACGGCATAAGCTGCAGACTTGAAGTTTGGACAGTAGGTACATTTTATTAGGCCAACACTATTTTTTTTTTCGAAAATAATCCCCTAAAAGTTTAAAATAGGGGTTGACATAGTTAGATCAAGTACAACTAAAATCAATGATATGCTTCTAGGGGCATTCGAAGGCGAGCTGATTGAAAACAAGTCAATAGATTCAGTAGTCGAAGCCCTGCACTGTCCCAGAGAAAGTTTTGCAGAAAAATATAGAAGCTACAGTAATCACGGGATGTGGTCGAGGAGAAACTGTTTTTTTCCACGGATACCTCTAATACCATCCGAGTTTACATTTTAATTTTGAGACATTACATTACAGTTTTAGATATTACATAGTGGATTTATATCGAAAACATAAGGAAAGTTCTGTAATTATGACATTCAATATTTAATAGGGCATTTTATAAAAATCGATCAAAAGAGGAATAAGAATTAGTAGGCTGGCTGAATTCACAAATGCTTTAAGTCATTGTGAATAATATGGAGTATAACTTTAATTTAAGTTGGAGATGGGAGTTCGTTGGATACACTCTCCATTTAAACTCAACTTGAGTTTTTATTCAAAATCAAAGCGGACGAAGTCGCGGGAAACATCTAGTAATATATAATTTCATGAAAGTTTTAATGAGGTTACATATTTGCTAATTGTAATTATTTAAATAAATATAACTATATTAACCTCGATTAATAAAATTTTAATCTATCAAATCAGGACACATAAAGCAACACTATAGATTTATTACACTTATTATATAATCCTTATAATAATTTTTTTTTATAGGAATTAAAAATATTGGAATAATCTCTCTGCCCCTCCCCTGCGATCACCATATCCTTTTTATATTAACGATCTCAATAATTACAATTAATAAAAAAACTATAAATTAAATTCATTTATTTTTATCATTTACTCAGTAATTGGTAATTAATATATAAAATTAACGAACAAATAAAACACAAAAGTTTATTTAATAACAATTTTCATATTGAAGAGTGATTAGATCTTTGTCCATTCTTCAAATCCCTTTTTACTAGAATAAAGTTTCATACATAATGACCTACAAAATTATAGCTGATAAATGGTAGAGGAAACCGCCGATATAGACCAGATCGTGTAGTCCCTGGACCAAAGCGCCCTGTGATGATGATGATGATATTTTCTATAACGGCTTTAAGTGGCTTTGCGATTTGCCAATTTTTAAAAACATTCATAATATTTTTAAATTAGTGTACACTGGACTTTAAATCTTTGGATTTTAATATATTGGGAAAAAAAACATTGTCCAGTCATCTTAACTTCTTAATTAATATATTTCTTTTAATAGATAATCCCCAAGAAAATATATTAAAAACAAATATGCGTTGTTGAGGTATCTATACTTAATTTTACTAGTGATTGGGACAATTTTATTGAAATTATGTATTTTTTCTTATTGCAATTGTTATTATTTTGCAGATTCATAGACTTATTACTTTTTAAAAGTTATGTATAATTTTTATATCAATGCTGAAAATCCATTTTGAAAAGATTGATAATCACAGATAGTTGTCGAAACGTTTTAAAAGAAATATATTAATTAAGAAGTTAAGATTACTGGAGAATGGTTTTTTACAAATATATAAAAATCCAAACATTCATAATTTAACTAATCGAGTATGACAAAAGACTAAAGAAAATGTAGTCCCTGGATCCGTTGCCAGGCAACGCTAATAAAATATTACATCACTAAAAACTTTTTTATTACCGGAAATTCCGCTAGACAGTGCCAGCAGCGCAGCAGTGCACGCTCGCAATGCGACAGTACTCAAGAGTTGAGTAAGAAAATAAAACCCAGCTAAATCTAATTTCGTTGAAGAAACTATAATAGACTTGTCAGACAAGAAAGTATTCGGAAACAAGAACTATATTTAGTACCAGACTAATCGAATAAAATACTGTAAAAAAAATCGTGTAAACTTCTAAGACTGTATATTGTAAGAAGCTTACATTGTGGGTTATTAACGTCTAAACAAATAAGTTAGGAATTGACAGCACAACTGGCAGAAACCCGATCCAAACACATTCCGGACCTCAGGCACACACTGTTGTACACACTGCAGCTCTCTCAATATCCTAATTATACGGCAAGTTATCAATCTGTCACTTATGCGTGTAAACAGTAGGTTCAGGGAGGGTGTACGCAATTCCAGCATAACCGAAAGTAGTTTTTTTATAGGAATTAAAATATTTATTAAAGAAATCATACTTATTCCGTTTGGCACAAATTGAATTTGTGATCTTCTTTTGTAAACCTCCTCTAAGGGATTCTCGTGAAAACGCGTATGGAGAAACCTGCCATTGAAGACACTCCTAGCCTGGTTCAACTCACTGTAGTAGATCCCTGCTCCAGAGACGTTTCAGTCTCCTTATCGAATTCTGTGGTAGTGTGCTTATCAGTAATGATTGTACAAGTAAGTTTGGATGTCCAGCAAGTGAGTAATGAAATTGTTTGTAGTTTTTCTCGATTGTATCAGTCACGAATGATTTGTTAGTAATATAAAAGGGACAATGTTTAATATAATGAAGGAATTTATATTGAAAATTTGAATGGTCTGTAAGTAGGATTTTTTACATGAGCCCAGACTTGCGAGGCATAGGTCCATATTGGTTTAAGTAGCATGTTGTATATTATAAGCATGTGTTTGTATGGGCAACGGTGTATTTTAAAGTGTTAGGGGGGGGGGGTATAGTCTGAATGTCTAAGTGTAAATGCTACGAAATTAGATTTTTCTATGTTTTTACAATTTTTTTACAGGATTTTAAAGGTCTGTCTTTAACTCCTCCCACTATTAAAATCAACAATGTAGCAAGAGTACTGTATGAAGTATTTTTCTCAACAAGCTACATAAATTATAAATCACTAGTATTTCCAAAATGATATAAGTCACAAATCTACAATTTTGGAAAAACTGGAAACCATTGGTGAGCTTGTAATAGCATTAGGCCACTATGAGTGACCCAGTGCCTTCTGACAGACATTCGCTGAAGCTAGCTTGATACAGTTTGTATAGTAGTACAGTAGGAATACTTCTGGAATGTATTCTTATAGTTAATAATAAAAAAAAAAAAACCTGTACCACTACGACCCGTGAACGAGTCTGGGGGTTCAGTACATGGTTGCGACTGTACTGTTTCATGGACAACGGTTCTGCAAGGAGGTGACGTCCTAGGTCTCGCTCAACCGCCAGGTTTTCCCCCCTTATTATGGGTACCCTATGTTTATTATATTTTATAAAGGCTGGGTGAGCCCCAGGAGGGTTCTAGTCCTATATGATCCATCTCTGGCTGCAGACTAAATAAAAGTAACTGCCCGCAGCGGGATTAGAACCAGGATTTCCGGCATGACAACTCAGTGCTCAACCACTGAGCCACTCCGCTCCCCCAGTTAATAATAAATACATGCATTATATATCGAAATTTATAATTTACAAAACTTGTACCACTACAACCCGTGAAGGGTCTCGGGTCAAGTACATGGATGAGACTGTACTGTTTCTAGGACAACGGAAGCGAGGCGATTTATCCGGATCACTCCAGGATTTATCTAACCGCCAGATTTTTTCTTCAATAAACGGTTTCCATTTTATAGAGGCTGGTGAGCCCCAATAGTGTCTTCGGCCAGGTGTTTGAAGGTCGCACAAAATTAAAGAGAGCTCCATTTGTGATATATTTCAAGGGCATATCTGAGTAGTGTAAATCCAAGTTTGCGACCGAAAATACGGATGGGAAACTTCTGGTGGCCTCGGGAGAGAATTAAGCAGCCCAACTCACTACAAAAACAAACATAAGTATAATTTTTACACACAACGAAGCTAATCAAAATGGACATGTCAGTTCAAATATGAAAATATTCAAGTTTAAAATGATTTCATTACTGCCTACAAAGAACTACTAATGCAGTAACTTTTTTAATAATTATTAGCCCTAATAACCCTAACGGCGGACCAACTCCTGTTTTACGAATTAGCTATTATAATACGTGTTGTTCAAATTGTGTTATTGAAATTTACAGGAATTCTGTAGTTCAGATTATATTTTTTTCAATTTAGCGTAAGCAGAACAAAAATCAAACTCAAGTATTTATCCCATTATTAAATTTATTCATATTATTAATCATTTAAATTGCAATTATATCACACATATAAAACCAAATATCACTCCATTATCAAACTTTTTATTATCAAACTTTTTTTTTTTTTTTATTATTTATTTATTGATATTTACAACTATATTACAATAATATAACAAGTAAATTGGCTGAGTGATACATAATGACATGATATAATGACAAGTAGAGAAACTACCCACTGGTAGTACTCAAATCGCATGTTCAACTAAGAAGGTCACGTGGCCATCTTCTTCTCAGACGCCTCGGAGGATTATCGGGAATTGAAGAGGAAGCTAAGTTTGAAACTAGAGGGTTTGAGTGGAAATGAAGTTTGTTATGAAAGGATAGATACCGGGTTCGGGCCAAATCAGCAACAAATGGGACATTAAGGTCGTTATGGATGACTATATTCTTAACAAAATAAGGAGCGTTGAGGATTTTGGATTGTAGGGATTGGATACGAGAGGAATTCGATGGCTTAGTGGAGCCCCAAAGCTCTACTCCGTAGGTCCAAATAGGTCGTATGATGGTCATGTAGATGAGTCTTTTGTAATTAACTGGGAGCTTAGAGCGTTTGTCTAGTAAGTGTTGAAGTAGCCTGAAACGTCGAGCGGTTTCTTGTCTTTTCAGTCTTGTATGATTATTAAACTTAAAATTTTATTATTAATTTATTTATAGTTGCTATTATTTATATTATTATTTATTTATTATTTAATTTTTTACTATTTTATTATTATTAAACTTTTGATGAAACTATTTAAAAACAGGTGTAGGTAAAAGTAGGTAATTTATGTTATCGAACATATAATGATATGATCAACAATCAGTGTCTCCAATGACATAATCGAAAAACACGACTTAAAATTACATGACTCATACCGAAACTGGGACATTCTTCAATACCAGAGCTATTTTTCAAACTCATTTCCTTATCGTAGCGTTTTTATCTCCTCCAGACCTAAGGTTTCTTATCACTTCAACTTTACGTCAATAATGATGACTAGTGATAACATATTGACAGGTAATAGTCCCTTTATGTGAGGTTGTCTGTAAATATATATATATATATTGTTAATTTTACATTATATAATCAACAACTATTTACCGGAAATTAACTAAAAACCTGTTTTTAACTCAGAGGGCATGAATATGACAATAATGCAATTATGAATATATTACTAGATTTTCCCTAAGAAGACACCAATTACCTTACTTACATACAAAAAGTAATAAAAAAAAAACATCATGTAATAGCTAAGTTTGTTTGTTAATTAAACTGTTACGGGTAATCAGACAAGGCTACAGTGGGAGAACTAAATATTGCCTATCCAGGTATAATCAGGTTAAGGGTCTTTAACGAGTACCCGAAACTGCACAGGCTCAAGACCAGCATTTTACGTCCGTTCCGAAGGACGGCATAAATTTTACTCCTTAAAATTCCTAGGCCCCCCTGTTGGCCCACAAACTCGCGAACTTGGGCATAGTAGATTGTTATGCTAACCACTAAACCAAAGTGTTACCCCAGGATAAGCTAAGTTAGCTCACTAAGCTGAACAAACTGAATTCAATATTCTTCTTTACAAACATAATCTTCATTACATTACAATGATGTAACAATTGATTATATACAAATAATAGTAATGATTAGCTATTATAAGCAGTAGGTGTAGGTTACATTATCAATGGTACATAACCTTCTATATATAAAGTATTTTAAAATTTGTATGTATAAGTTCTACTTCAGTTCTTGAGATTTAGTCAATTCATTAAACTTTCTTTTGGCGACGTTTCGAGACTGTGTTGTTCTCATAATCCTGCCCTAACAGTGCACTAACTAATAGATTATTAGTGAATTACATTAAATAACATACTAATATAATTAAGATATAGAATTGACACTTGTACGATGTTAATACATAAATATGTCAAACGATTTTTGTATCAATATCGTACAAGTATCAATTTTATATTCAGACTAGTCTTGGGACTGGTTTTCACTATAACATGATTATGAGGACGATATAGTCTCGAAACGTCATCAAAAGGAAGTTTATCGAATTGACTGAATCCTAAGAGCGTAAAGTATTTTTTTTTTTTTAATTGTTTATTGAATTGTACAACTGTAATATATACATCTAGTACAAATGCTGTATGAATAAATAAATACATGAGAGGACATGTAGAGGCACTACCCACTGCCAGCACTCTAATAACATTTCTATTATAGAAGGTCTCGAGGCCATCTTCTCTTCAGACGCCCCGGAGGATTGTCCGGGATGGAATAGATATATCTAGTAGTATAACTATCGACCTAAAAATATTTGACTTATTTCATTTCTTTTCGCAGACATTTTTATTTTCGAATGCATGCCATCCCCCCCCCCCGCAACAGCATCAGACTTATATGTTATAATACTTTACCATGTCTACTATAACTTTAGCTATCAAAAACAGTCACAAGTATCCACATCACAGAAATAAACACCCTCTAAAACACAGCCTTCATTGCGATTTTAAATAACCCGTGTTTATATTGTTCTAGATATTGGCCATTCCGCCATGTCTATGACTAGAAAACAGCTGCACGAGATTGTTAGAGGAAGCTCACAACGACGGCTTGACGGAAAACTTGGAGATTTAGTAGAAAAAGTAGTGGATATAACAAACTGTCCCCGCGAGAATATAGAAACCCTTCAAAAAATCCGGTGAAGAGAACGAATTTGTTTGACTTGGATACGACCCTTGGTAGCTCAGTGGCTTAGAGCACTGCTTTGGAGAAGCAGACGCCCAGGGCAAATCTTTTCTTCAAAACAAAAATATTTAAAAATAATTACCATAAAAATAACATTAATAAAAATAAATTATAAAGAAATACTTTTTGCTTAATCTTCGTTTGAAACAATAGTGGAATAATTCAATACCTACTTTATAATCAATAATTTGTATTTATTTCTTTTTAGTCTGTAAATTATCAATGAAATAAGTTCAATCACTGAAAAGCTTAAGGATTTTTAAAAATAAGTTGTATTTGAGTTCAGGGCTGAAATTTATAATGAGGAATAAAATGGTCCGGGCAGAGGTCAAGAAAATTCTCTTATATAGGGAGAACTGTTTATTGGTAAGCCAACGTTTCGACCCACATTGGAGGTCTTCTTCAGGGGTTGTCGCAGAGAATGATATATTCAAGGTCAAATGAAGTTTATAATGGTTTATATTTAGTTGTTTTTTTTTTAATATTTGAAAAAAAATCGAAATTTAGATTCAATTTAATTATTATGTCTTTTTATAACCGAAAATTGGCCAATGTCAAAATTCGACATAAACAAAGGTTGGTTCTAGTTGCCTTTCTGCGGTTTGGGATTCGTGTACGTTAGTCCCTCACTTAACTCAATGCAATTTTTCTATTTATTTATTTATTTATTTTTTTAAAATGGCAATGGTTTTTATAATAGGTTTGAAAATAATAGAACGAATACAACTGAAGTGTGTGAGTCTTGTCATTTAAGTTGAGACA
Organism: Troilus luridus; assembly: GCA_964056705.1. NCBI lineage: Eukaryota > Metazoa > Arthropoda > Insecta > Hemiptera > Pentatomidae > Troilus > Troilus luridus. The sequence goes on from OZ057412.1 coordinate 200,242,494, forward strand.
ACTCTATCCCCTGTACTTTCGTAGGGATTCTTATGGATTTCCAGGATGTCAAGTACGGATACTGTCTGCTTAGGGGAGAAAAATATAGATCCTTGAGTTCCTGATGACCCCGAACTGCCATAATTCTTGGGTCTAGACCGATTTATCACTATCCTTAATTTCGAGTGTACGTATGGGGGGAATTGGATTAGTGAATCGTCCCCAAAGCTATATCTTGAATGTTTTATGACCAGTCAGTAGGTATTCATTATTATTCGATGCAATCATTCTTTTAAAGAAAAGAAAACAGGACAATGAATTAGGTACCGTTAGATTGGACACTGCTCCAGTCGCGTAGGGAACCGATACGACAGCTCAACGTCTGGAATAATAATTGATTCTAAAACATTCGCATACATTATTCAAAACTTTGGGCATTGACACGAGTCCAAGAAACAATATCTTAACTTACACTGAGTTATATATTTTATTTTTCCTTTCTTCCTCAAGGTAGTATCCTTGGCCCAATCCTTTATACAGCTGACATCCCAACTCATCCTAATACTATCCTTACCACGTATGCTGATGATACATGTGTATTATCTGTCAACACCAATCCAATTATTGATCTTGAAGAATGGTGTCAATACTGGAGAATTAAAATAAACTCTCAAAAATCCCATCAAATCACTTTTACCTTACGTCGTAAACCAATGACTTCCTGCCCTTCAGTATCCTTTAATAATATACCACTGGTGCAGGTAGAACAGATCCGATACTTAGGGTTGCATCTTGACAAACGATTAACCTGGAATCCTCATACGAGACTGAAAAGACAAGAAACCGCTCGACGTTTCAGGCTACTTCAACACTTACTAGACAAACGCTCTAAGCTCCCAATTAATTACAAAAGACTCATCTACATGACCATCATACGATCTATTTGGACCTACGGAGTAGAGCTTTGGGGCTCCACTAAGCCATCGAATTCCTCTCGTATCCAATCCCTACAATCCAAAATCCTTCGTAAAATCCTTAATGCTCCTTATTTTGTTAAGAATAAAATCATCCATAACGGCCTTAATGTCCCATTTGTTGCTGATTTGGCGCTATCTATCCTTTCATAACAAACTTCATTTCCACTCAAACCCTATGGTTTTAAACCTAGGTTCCTCTTCAATTACCGATAATCCTCCGAGGCGCCTGAAAAGAAGATGGCCCCGTGACTTCTTAGTTGAACTTGTGATTCATTTATCAGGTAGAAAATTTTAATATTAAAACTGAGTATGTTATTTCCAATTTTTTGACGGTTGGGTAGAATTTGATAGGATCATTATTTAGAAGGAAAGTTGGATTATGGATCCTATATGATCCATCTCCCGCTGCAAACAGACTAAATAAAAGTCATGGACTGCAGCGGGAATTGAACCAGGATTTCCAGCATGGCAACTCAGTGCTCTACAACTGACCCACTCCGCTCCCTAAACCATTATAAGGAAAGTGTATTTATTGTCACATTAATAAATATATTTTCTCTTAACTTTATGTATAGCTCCTTAAAAAGGACAAACCCATACCTAAAAAATGACCGGGCTATACCCCCGTTATTGGGTATCTTCCAATCTGGAGGACCAGTGGCTAATTTCAGTAATGGGGCGAACAACATATCTATTATTCCATTTTAACATTTTTTTTTTTAATAACTTCTTATTGTGAGTTGTTGTTGTTTATTCATTTAACGTAAATTTATGCTGATATGGCCAATCAGACGATGCTACTTTGGGAGCTCTAAATTTTACCTATCCAGGTTTAATTAGGATAGGGACTTTTAACGGGTACCTGCCATCCTGCCGGGACCCCCGTTTAACGTCCCTTCCGAAGGACGGCGTAACCAAGGATTTTTGGCTCCCTTTTAAAATCCTAGGGCTACCTGCCGGGCAACGAACCCGCGATCTTGGGCTTAGTAGTTTGTTAAAGCTTTTAAATTGTCTATTGGTTAATAAAATAATAATTCAACACCCTCTTAAATTGCCACGGCCAATATTTTTAATCAATTCATAAGGTGTGTCTTCTGGGTTTGATCTGCTTCGCTATTTATAACTTTCCGTTCCAGGGGCAGAGGCTATTCCTCCAGTCTTCTGATTGGCTGGGTTCTGACCATGTCGTCTTTAATTGGCCTTACTTCTGATTGGTTTGTCTTTTCTTTCAGGTTTTTTTTATTCCTCTTGGCCACTGGTATGCTTAGGAGCAATAATTTGCTTAATATATAACAATCTCCTGTTTTGAATTTTTCGGAGTGATTTACTATTTCGATCGCCTCCAATATCCTTCTTCTGTCGCGCCACTACAATTTTTAACTAATCCAATTTTGTCTAACTCGATAGCAGGTTTTGTGTTCACAAAACTTTCTGCCAATCCTGGGGATTTGACATCCATCTTTTTTACGGTTCTAATATCTTCTGCAAGTCCTGTACATGTTAGTCTTCTTGTTTGGCCAATGTACTCCTTCTTACACGATGATGGAATGCTGTAGATTCCTTGCGTCTTGAGAGACCAAGGTCATGTATTGCATTACGCAGAACCTGACTTATTTTTCTGTCAGGAGTGTCCTTATTTGAACTTCTTTAAGACTTCGGATATTTTCTTGCATTAGCCTTGGCATACGGAATCACCACTTTCTATACAATAGGAATACTTTGCCTTACCAATACTCTCGATTTTTATTTTTTTAGCTCACGTGAACTTTCGAATAGCTCTATTGAAATATTATGTTTTTTGAGCTATGACGGTATTGTTTTGAAGGAACAGTATGATTTAGATTGATTATATATTCCCATTTGTATGCCAAGTTTTAAAAATCAATGTTATTTATGAAGTGAATGAATTCGGGCCAAAATGTCTTAGTTATGTAGTTGGTCTTCAGACACTGGCCTAACTTTCTCTTTTGATATTATTAAAATAATTTTGATATTTGCCTTTTATACATTTGGCATCATTCAAATATATTTATATATATGTATATATATATGGTAATATCAATTACCAGAACGTTTAATTAACTGAAACGTCTTCCTAGAAAAGAAACTGGAAAATTCGACATTTCCCTTCTTGTCGTTTCTTAATAATCACGCTTTTAGCAGTACGAAACCATTTTTATATGCCTAGCAACGGATGGAGCGATTGCTTTTTGGTTAGTCTCTTGTTCTGATCGATCGGTTAAATTATAAATATTTTTTAAAATGGACAAATCACAAAGGCACTGCTCCTGACTTCTTTAAGCCGTTAGACAAGTTGTTTTTATTTATTTAAATGAAATGTAACGATTTAAAAAATTTAACGAGCTACATCTTATTCAAATATACCTGAGATGTAGGGTTTAGCATAACAACCTCCTAGGCCCAAGGTCGTGGGGCTCGCTGCCCGGAAATTGATTTTTTTTTTTAAAGGAGTAAAAAATCGTTCGTTTTGTCGTCTTTCGTATGGGACCTAAAATGTTGGTAGCAGGTAGCGGTTAATAATCCTTATCCTAATAGTACTTGAAGAGGCAAAATTGAGGACTTGTAGAATTGTGCGTTTAGCCATGGCATAAAAACAAAAAAATTACACAACTTTTTTTCTAACTTATTTTATGTAATTTTTCACTGGACTCCCTGACCATTTTTACTCCCCTAACTAGCAGTCATCATTTCCACACGAATATTGTAAGATTGTATATTTTTTTTTAAACTAACCTACAGTTAATAAAACATTCCATTGCTTTATTTAATGCAAAAAACTTATATTTCAAAACAATACTAAGTGATTACTAATATCTTAAAAGGCTCACTAGTGGAATATAATTAGAATAATATAAGATAATCGAAGCTTTATTGTATTTATCTTTATAATTTTTAATTAAAATACGATTTAAATTAATATTTGGTGCCAGAACTGGAGAATTAAAATAAATCCTCAAAAATCCCATCAAATCACTTTTACCTTACGTCGTAAACCAATGACTTCCTGCCCTTCAGTATCCTTTAATAATATCCCACTGGTGCCTGTAGAACAGATCCGATACTTAGGGTTGCATCTCGACAAACGATTAACCTGGAATCCTCATACAAGACTGAAAAGACAAGATACCGCTCGACGTTTCAGGCTACTTCAACACTTACTAGACAAACGCTGTAAGCTCCCAATTAGTTACAAAAGACTCATCTACATGACCATCATACGACCTATTTGGACTTACGGAGTAGAGCTTCGGGGCTCCACTAAGCCATCGAATTCCTCTCGTATCCAATCCCTACAGTCCAAAATCCTTCGTAAAATCCTCAATGCTCCTTATTTTGTTAAGAATAAAGTCATCCATAATGACTTTATTTGCTGATTTGGCCCGAACCGGTATCTATCCTTTCATAACAAACTTCATTCCCACTCAAACCCTCTAGTTTCAAACCTAGCTTCCTCTTCAATTCCCGATAATCCTCCGAGGCGTCTGAGAAGAAGATGGCCACGTGACCTTCTTAGTTGAACATGCGATTTGAGTACTACCAGTGGGTAGTTTCTCTACTTGTCATTATATCATGCCATTATGTATCACTCAGCCAATTTACTTGTTATATTACTGTAATATAGTTGTAAATATCAATAAATAAATAATAAAAAGAAAAAATTAATATTAGATTAATTTTATATACTCCCCAGATGAAGATGCCTTTCCTGTTCCCCATACTAAGATCGTAGACAACGCATTTTAAATGTGAAATTAACAAAAAAAATAATAAAATAAACTGCTATTACTCTTAATAAAATTCTTTATTACGAATGTTTATGACTGAGTCACAACATTGTAGTCATTATTGATGAGCTGTAGTCACAGGGTTGTTTTTTTTGTGCTGCAGCAAGTCAACCGTTACTGCTATCTTCTTGACGACTATTCTCGAATGGACATCGCCTTTATAAAAAGGAAAAAAGAAACATATTATAAGGGGCTGAATACAAAAAGGGACTTCGAAGTCGAAACGAAAGGACAAAGTCTTGTTGCGAATGAAGGCCATTGTCTGGTTTCTTCAGCAGGTTGAGGACAAAACAGGACTCTACCAATTAAGCTACCGGAGTTTATTGACATACGTCATATTACTATTTATAATTTTTTATAATTTATTAGTTAGTTGTTTTAATTTTAAACATTTTTATTTTGACGAGTGGAGTGGCTCAGTGGTAGAGCACTGAGTAGCCATGCCGGAAATCCTGGTTCAAATCCCGCCGCAGGCAGTTACTTTTATCTGTTTGCGGTGGGAGATAGATCATATGGGATCTAGGACCCTCCTGGGGCTCACCCAGCCTCTATAAAATATTATAGAAATAGGGTACCCAAAATAAGGGGGAAAACCTGGCGGTTGAGCGTGACCTAGGACAAGGTCACCTCCTTGCAGAACCGTTGTCCATTACAGTCTCTACCATGTACTGAACCCCAGACTCGTTCGCGGGTCGTAGTGGTTACAGGTTTATTTTGACGAGAAAAATAACCGGCTGGCATCAACTCCGGTAGCTTAGTTGGTAGAGTCCTGTAACTGTAAGACAGAGGGCCCGGGTTCGAATCCTGGCCGGGTGCATATCTTTTCTCTTCAAAATAAAAATATTAAAAATAATTTATGATTTTTACACAGATAAAAATATGATAAATAAAGGGAAAATAAAATTTCAAAATTGGAAGAAGCGTTCTCTCGAAAGATCGTTATTGAATTATCAAACACATAACCTTCCTTACTGTTATTGTTAGATGATACATAACCTTCCTTAGAGCTATTGTTAAATGATAAATAATAATTAATAATGATAAAAACAATTACTGATTTTACACCGATAAATACAATTATCAAAGCAACTAATTTGAGTCATAAAAGTTAAAAATTGGTAGAGCCATTCCAACACTTTTCGCTACATTCCAACCAATTTACACAAAACCTTGACGAATTATATACCAAAACTTTTCTCGTGAATCACTCGATTTATTGGTAAAAACCGCTGGAAATCCGTGCATTAGTTATTGAGTTTAGCGCGGCAGACGGGTTTGTTTTATAATATGTATGCATTATTTTAATTAAAAGAAAATCAATGTTATAAATCGATTCGATATATCGATTACTAATCGCTGATTGGTATAACTTAAAGATAGTAACAGCTGTTCATTAATTATTAATTAGTGAGTATATTTTAATGAAGTCAAATAGCGAATTTTTAATAAACATTGTTGTAATCCAAAATCATCATTTTATTAATAAAACTTACCCAAACCTAAGCAGAAAGGATTGCAACTTAAAAAATATATATTATTTGTGCCATTGTTAATAAATAGAAAAATTTTCTAGTGAAAATAAAACTTGTTAAATTTACATGAGCCCCCATTGTTAGTAGAATGCTATGTAGGAAAAAAATGGAGAGATAGGATTTTATTTCAATTATTTAGGGGCAATAATATATAAATTAAAGTCTTAAATAATAATTAGAAAAATAATATTTATTTTCTAGCAGTTAAATCTGTATTTTTATAGGCTGTTAATGGAGATAAATTAAAACCATGCAAGACCCTTAGAGTGTCAAATTAATGTAAAGAATTTGTATTTATCGGGAGGGGAAAAAAAAACAAATATCTATCTCGAAATAAGCACGTGAGTAAAGAATTTGCATAGTTAAATATAATCATCAGAGAAAAAGAGACCGAGAGCACACCTCACATCAACCAAACAGGCGGCATCAGTACTATTATTATTATTAAGTTTCTTATCACAGAAAAAATTAATTATTAGATGTTTTATATTTTATTATTATTTATTAACAGTTTTGCTATATTATATCATTATTTTGGATTAAATCGCCAGAAATGTTAATGATGTCTTCTTCATCAGCCGTATGTAAGGCTCGTAATTTCGATTTCTTTTTAAGTTTTTAAAGTAATCATGTTCAACAGGAGGAGTGAATTTCAGCAGATCCATCATGTCTCTAAAGGCTTGACCACATTTTTTCCAACTTTGTGGTCTATCTCCCGCAAGTTCCCTTATATTGGTTGCATTAAATTTTGAATCTAAATTATAGTCACATTTAAATTGGAAAAGGCGTGGTTTGTATCTTTCTAATTCGATAAAATTCACCATTTAGAGCTTGCTAGGGCATTTAAATGGTATTATTGTAACGATATGCATTAGAATACGGAGTTAATCAAAATGATCTCTGAAAAAAATTATTCAAAAATTGTTTGATGGGGCTAACCTTTACTGTTAGGGCAAGATTTTATTAATATAGAATGCTTTTACACTTAAATGTAAGATTTTTCAAAAAGTGGAGTTATTGGTCAGTGAACATAAGTAATTATCTTTTTTGTATATATTTTAATTACCACATATATTGTTAGTTCTTATTTTAAAAATGTAATTAAAAAGCACCTAGTTTACTGAAGGATGGAGTGTGCCAATAAATAAACGGTCCTTTGAAAGGGAAAAAAGAAATCAATTTTCTGTTCGGAAGAAAACTGATTTTATTATTACTTTTATTTTCTTGTGTTTTTCTTCATTGGCCGTAAAGTCAGCCTGACTTCTCTTTATTATTAAACTTTTTAATAAGTTTGAAATGATTTTTTTTTAAAGTTATCAAATAAATAAAATGGAAGATAAAAAAATTAAATCGAGTGTAACTTTATTGCTGTTCATAAAAATATATTGCATTTTCGTTAATGTTCCCTGAAAATATCAACAATAACTAAGAACAAACAGTTTAATTCAAATGTTATATGACATAAACTTCGTGTCAAAGCTAATTCTATGATACGTCAAATCCAGGCTTCTCAGTTCAATAGTCTATATAAACGGTAAAGGAGTGTCGGGAAAAGATGCGAAAGAAAAAGTAAATTAGAAAGGCAACAAAAGATGAAAAAGTTATGAATTAAAAAAATGCCACCAACACAAAATAGCAACGCTATTTTTAGATTAGACAACTGGAATTTAATTGGAATTTCAGTTTTTTAATATGAATTCCCTACTTTCTGAATTATAGCATTACCTCAAACTGTGTCTAAATTTTCTCTATCTTTCAGTTTGTATGTGTGCTTTTTGGTGAATGAGTTGTGTGTGTATGGTGTTTATTTACTTTATATACCATAATATTATAAAGTAATCAGTGACAATTATAGGGGTATTTCATTGCTGAATTCGGTATATAAGGTTTTGTCGATAGCAATTAGTAGAAGATTGACAAACTAGTCAGAAACTGTTCTGGGTGATTACCAGTGTGGATTTAGACTGGGAAAGTCCACAACCGACCAGATTTTTTCCAGTAAGAAAAGTGCTGGAGAAGACATACGAAAACAATACTACCCTTCACTATCTGTTCGCGGACGACAAGCTTATGATTCAGTGAAAAATGTACGAGTTCCAAAGAAAAATGGTTAAAGTGACTCTGGCAAAAAAACACAGTAGAGTGTTGATAAATGGGAAATCCTCTGGAAGATTCAAAATAGGAAACGGACTTAGGCAAGGAGATCAACCGTATTGTTCAGTCTGGTCTTAGAAGCAGCCGTAAATAAAATAAAAACGCATGGTGGAGGCACAATTAATTACTGTATAACACAACATCTAACATATCCAAATGATGTGCTCATTGCACCCCGAACGGTACCATTACTTGCAGGCGCTCTTGAAGAATTTCTCAGGGAAGCTACAGATCTAAGCCTGGAAATTAACGAAAAAAAGAGCGTTTACATGCGAACATGGCCAAACGAAAGAAGAAGAAATACAGGTAGGGAACTGGAGCTTCAAGATATGCGTACCTGGGCAGAATGATAACGTATGAGGACAGAGTAGATAAGGATGTTAAGGCACGATAGCTGCGGGAAATAAATGTATTTTCGCCATACAGAAAATATTGTGCTGTAAAAGGATATAAAGAAAGGTAAAGTGTCTCATATATACAACAATTACTTTGTTGTTTGGGAAAGCAGGACTTTTCTTTGCCATACTTCAAGGATCCTTTTGCAATTTGTTTTCATTGACCAGGCCTCGCAACCGTAAGTTACAATGGTCTCACAATTGTTTTATATATGAGACAATTTTTAGACCTATCAAAGTGGATAATCAGGTCCAATAAGGGACCAACATGAAGAGCCTGATATAATAAAAGTCATCCAGCTCAGAAGACTACGATGGTTGGGGCATGTGGAGAGGATGGGCCCAACGAGAACTCCAAGAAGGATGGTGTATGAGATACAGAATGAGGGTTCAAGATTAAGAGGGAGCCCCCGTCTCAGGTGGCTCGACGATCTGGATGGTGACCTGAAGGCGATCGGGATGAACCGCTGCAGGCGCTTTGCAGCGGACAGAGGAGAATGGCGGAAGAAATTAGCAGAGGCCAAGGTTCTTCAGGGACTGCAGAGCCCATTAATAACTAAATAAAGAAAGTCTACAGGAGATGACTTAAGGTTTTTACTTCTTTAAGCATCAACAAACAAACCTGAAAAGAGAGGAACATTGTTTCACCCAGGGTCCAGTTGGATATATTCCCGTTTTTAAAGAAAACCAAAAATATGTCATTTAAGATGGTATATCTAGAATTTGATTTATATTTATGTACTTGATCATAAACATCCTAGAGAACAAAATCAAGTTCATAAACATCCTAGAGAACAAAATCAAGTTCATAAAGATCCATTCTAAAACGAAAAAAAGTTAAAATTCTTCACTATCATCATTTAACTCCTAGCTTTTCCAAGGTCACTAACTTACCAAAATGATGCTCTCTAAGCAGGCTAGTAATTTGCTTAAACGAATCAGTAATGAATAATTGATATTGTTGTTTATTCGCTTTTTCGTAAACAAGATATGCATTTTCTTACATGCTACATAAAGAAATTGTTACATGCTAGCTCATACATTTAACTGTAGTAATTCATTTAATTATTATGTTTAATTGTTTAATATTTTGTCACGATTTGTGCTTTTTATTAATTTTTTATTTGGTACTTAATAAATACTTTATGGTTTGTATTATGTAGCCAGATGGCCCAGATTATATTATTTTTATTATTCTGTTCATGTTTGTTATTTTAAAAGGGGCTTCTAAGGCCCAGAATAAAGTTATTTTTCTATTGTAACTATAAACATTATTGTATTTTATTTGATATTAATTTTTAAATATTTTTTAATATAAGTAGGTACTTATTTATTATGTGCCGACGTTTCGACCCACTTTGTGGGCCATCTTCAAGGCTAAGAAAGAAAAACAGACAAAAAAAAACCCCAAAACTAATATTTAATACTAATGTTTAATATTATAATTTTAAATAACTTAAATTCGAGCACATTTAATGTTCAATTATTTAATAAATTTATTGAGAAGCTGCTCGAAGTTTTCGCATCACGTCATCAGCAGTTGCTCTCACTCACCAAACGCAAGGATTGGGCCAGGATAGCTCAATTGGTGGAGTTCCAGACTAGCGATCTGAACGACCCGGGTTCGAGTCCCGGTCCTGGACATATCTTTTCTTTTCAAATAAAAATATAAACATTATTATTTTACGAGAAATAACAAATGGATTGTCAAACAGTGATATGTGATTAATTGATGAAATTACACATTTCATAGCATATTGCTCTCTGGTAAGTATCTCGGAACAAATTCTCAATATTTTCGACCTAAAATGCCATACAATTTTCATTGTAATCTCAGTGATACCAAGCCCCCATCTGTTTTATGTCCACTTGAGCAAAAGTAACTTAGCGATCAACAGTAACTCAATATTTTCTGAGCCAATGAAGCAAATAATAGTATTTAGGGTTAATAGAACTCACCACAACAAATCTCTCCATCGATCTATACTACACATACATACATATATATATACTGATACATGACGCAAATATCGTTTAATGAACAAATCATTTATCTAAGAAGAATATAATAATAAACCTGGAAACAAAGACGGGAGGATATAATTGATCCTGGAGAATTAGGAAAATTAAATGATGAACCCTGACATCATTGGAGAGTTCAGGTAGAAGCCACTAGAGGTCGGCATTCTCACCTATCCCTTCCAGATAAAAAACAAGGCACTAGATCTCAGACCTTCGAACAAGAATGACCATCTCTCTCATCTGAAGCCTTCATACAGGAACACATCTTTCTACCCACAAAGCAATCTTCACAGCGAAAGGATCACCTCTTCTATTAAATGCTTTATTAAATAGATTTCAAAATTCTTCAGAATAACGTTGACAAATATAATTTTTAGATCTCATTATAATTAAATTAAATAAATTCAAAAGCGCTATATAAATATAATATGTTAGTTGATTATATCTTGATTATAAGATTTGATAGTAAGAAATTGGTAAAACTGTTTTTCTAGTGAAATTAATTTGTTTATTATATTATTATTCTATTGAGATTAGTCTATTCATTATATTGTTTAAATTGAAAACAATTTGTTTATTAATTGCTTTCAATTGGGGTTAATAATATATCAGTGCTAACAAAATGTATTAACAAATACATAATAATAAATGTATCGCCTTATCTATTGATTTCCTGGTGTTGATCCATATTTGAATTCATATAAATGGTAAAAGGTTTATTAATAGTTAATAAAAGTAATTAATCTACTCAAGGTACGATTTTCAATTTATTCCAGTTCTTATCAGTGAATATAGATAATTAACATCTGCCCATTTAAACCCGTATACACCCTAGACAAGCGAAACCAAGTTAGTGTTGATTGAAAGTAATAAAGATGAAAACAATTTATTTAATTATTATATATAAAAATGTATATAATAATTAAATAAGCAGATGTGAGAATGGAAAAAAAAATATATATACATTGAAATTGGAGATCATGATCTAAAGCGGATAACTCCAAATTTTAAAAACTGACTTTTGCAATGCTTTATGGTCCTGAAACTCCATATTTAGAATCAGAAAACTTTCGTATTAGAAAAATTTGCTTGACTAAACTGGCGAAAAATGTGAAAACCTCAATTTTTTTAATTCGGAGGAATCCTCTTTAGTTGAACGTTTCATTCAGTTATTTTTGAAGTGAAAATTTGTTTAGCCCCGTTTAGTGACTTTTGTTAGGAGTAAAACTTATGGGTTCACGTTACCGACATGCTCGTAAACGTAATGTTGCACGAGGCGGGCGACACCTAGTGGACTGTGCATGAGCTGTTTTAATCAACTTTAGTTTAGATGTTAGAATTCGATTGTTATAAGAATTATTCATAATAAATATTCTTCTATCATCATCATCATCATAATCTTTCCCTCTCTGCGGCTGCGCAGTGTGGGGATGGCCTCTATTGAGCTTGACCCAGCTGTCCCTTTCTTGAACCAATTCTCTCCTCCTGCTCCAGTCCAACCCTCGCTTCCTGAACTCCTCCCGCACGGCTTCTTCCCAGGTCTTCCTCTTGGTCTTCTTCCGTCTACTCTCGTCTCATACGTTATCCTGGCCGTTCTCTCCGTGCTAATCCTCAGGAAATGCGCAAACCATCTTAATTTATTTTCTTCAAGAGTGGTTTCTACCGGCGGTACCTCGAGGTTCGATCTTATTTTGGTGTTGCGGATCCTATCTCTCCTGGTCCTTCCTTCAACCTTTTTTAGGTATCTCATTTCCATTGTCTGGATCTGCCCTTTGTGTTTTGAGGTAAGGGTCCATGATTAGGAGGAAGATAGGATAGGGCAGGAACGTAGACTTGTGGACGGATATCTTTGTCTTCTACGTCACCTCTCTTTTGTTGAGGAAATTTCTTCTATGTTTCACATCTACCAGGCGTCCCGCGGCGGCTTATTTTGTTTTCTTTTATGAAGGCGAATCTTCATTATAGTATTTGTAATTAAACGACAAAGATGTAGAATAGAAAAAAAAATCGATTTAGTCATAGAGGGAATTTAAAAAAAGAATGTCTAACTAGTTGGCAAGAGATTAACTGAATAGAGAAAAATTAAATCATTTATAAGCAGGCGAAGATACATAGATCTAGAAGATGCAAATCGATCAATGAAGTAATATATTATCATCCTGAGCAAGGACAGTTTAAAATTAATTATGAAATATAAAATAATTATAACATTTACACAAAAAAATTAATTAAATTACTATTAGAAAATTTTATAGCAGGATGAGAAGAATATAAATAGAAATCTCATCTATATGCAAATAACTAGTAAGTAGGGGCAGGGATAGGATATGATAGGATATGATAGGATAGGATAGGATAGGATAGGGATAGGATAGGATAGGATAGGATAGGATAGGGATGAAAACATCAGATTAAAAAATAATGGCTATAAGAAAAATTTAAATTTCTAAATGACGCTGCTAGCTTAATTTGGTCTCCAAGAACTGATCAATTATTCACTTTTTTTTCGCTTTTTACTTCGTTTTTACTTCCACCACCTTCTTGTTTTTCCTCTTTTCCCTTTACTTGAAAACTATTTTTTATTATTATTTCCATTCCACAACAGAGCTTCACAGATAATTCGTAGAGCAGTGCTATTATCCATTATTATATTGTTGTTTGTTGAATTTTATGTTTCGAATGTTTCTTGATGTTCACCTGAAAGATAAATAACCAGGATATAAATAAAAGAGATATGTGGGCACCTTCTTCTTCTTCTTCCCATGGCTCTACAGCCCTTGGAGGGCCCTGGCCTCCGCAACAACGCCTCTCCAGTCCTCCCAGTCAGCAGCTCGACCTCTCCACTGTCTGATCCCCATCCTCTGCAGATCGTTCTCTACATCATCCAGCCATCGCAGCCTTCCTCTTCTTCTTTTGCCTCCTGGTTTGCCATATAATAGCTTCTTTGGGTACCTATCTTCTCCCATTCTTTCTACGTGCCCAAGCCATCTTATACGTGTAGATTTTAATAAAGGTGACTAGGTCTGGTGCATTGTATAGGTCCTGAAGCTATCTATTATTTCTAGACCTCCATTGGCCTTCATTACATACTGGCCCAAATATCTGCCGAAGCACCTTCCTCTCCCAGGAATTATGTGGGCACCTGCTAAGAATGAAACCCACAAGACTGGCGAATCGTATTTTTACATATTTGAAGGAAAAGAAGACCAAACCTGCCTGGTTAGAAAGGGGTTTACAGGAGATGTGGATTACCTGCGAGGATGTCTGGTAAAGCAATCGTTTCAGGATGAAACGGGATATTCACGTCGGTTTTCAAGAAAAACCAAATCTGAAGACGGGAAGAAAGAAGGGAGCATCACCGGCGACGAATGAGGGAGTACTGGGCCAATGTTAAGAAGAAAAAAAAGACAGTTGAAATGACGTGGTTCTGTACCACTGTACCACCACCTGTACCACTGTACCACCACCTGTACCACTGTACCACCATTGCTAGCATACAGGAGCCTCCACCCAATCCAGCCATGCTTTTTAAAGTAATGTCTTGTTTCCTTTGAATAGAATTTTCACCATGCGGGTTGTTCCATCATGACCCTTCAGGAGAAAGGGTGGCCAGGCTGTACCCCCCCCCCCCAGTATTGGGTTTCACCCAACCTGGAGCACGTAGGGTGCTGGCTGCCCCATCGTCAAGACATCTGACTGGAATCAGCAACTGGCCACTGGTAATTTTTAATATATTAATATAATTATTAGAAAATTTCGGATAATTTTATAAATCTTCGAAGGCTCGATGCCGATATCGCCGATACTACGTAGTACTACTGCCAAACCCAAATCCGTTAGATCACTTCTAACGCAATCTTCCCACCTACGCCTCGGTCTACCCCTCAGGTTTTATCAGTCGGCACGGTTTGCACATATGGTCAGGGTGGGTGAAGAGATAACAAAAATCGGGGGTCGAGGATTCCACTTCTAGAAGGAGAGTCTCTCACTTACCTTTAGACTTAATCTACCGCAGTTTCACAGATAAATCGTAATTTAAGTTCGGTTATGTATTTTATGGCAATCCTCTATTACATCTAAATCCTTAAGTGTAATCCTCAATGCACATATTGAATCATTATTAATCTTGTTTAAAATCGTAATAATAAAGTATATTAATTATAATTCTTTTGGTGCTTACTTACCCCAGATGCAATATATATTTATGAATAATACATTGAAGGTTTAAATAATTGGTAAACACACAACAGACCTCTGGAAAAGAATCCGATCAGGACTAAAGCTAGAAATAATAATTTGAGTAATTATCTTAAATGATTACTATAACATCCCAAAATCAATTAGGATATTTAAATTATATTTAAGCTTATAAAGCATGGCACATTATTGTGCATTACACAGTAGCAACGGAAGAGTGTTGGCTATAGAAAAAAAAATTAATTTTTTTATAAGCCTGAAATTATTATTAAATGTGAATATAAATCATATAAAATAAATGTTATTGCTTAACTATTGAAGTTAAGGAAGAATTTCCAGGTGAGGAAGCTAAGTGCTTTTTTGATAAGTCCTTGTACTGTTTTTCAATATATTTGCCATTAAAAACTAAATGGTGCTACCTGTGGTGTAGTGGTTACCGTAGCGACCGACCTATTCCCAAATTAGAGAGTCCGAGTGGTGGATCTAGAATTTTTTAAAGGATGTAAAACATTAGTTACACAGTTATGCCGTCCTTCAAAGGGTACGTAAAATGACGGCCCTCAGCCTGTGTGGTATCAGAAATTCGAATAAGATCACTATCCAAATTATACCTGGATAAGTAAAATTTGAGACAACCAAAGTAGCATCGTCCGATCACACAGCAGCATCGTCCGATCATACAGCAGCATCGTCCGACCACACAGCAGCATGGTCCGATCACACAGCAGCATCGTCCGACCACACAGCAGCACAAGCAGTGGCGGATTAAAGGTCCAGAGCGCCCTAGGCAATAACTTTATCGGCGCCCCTGTACCGGCCATAAATGGCCATCTTAATTTTAACTGATTGTTTTTGTAATTACGGTGACGTTGTATCGTCACATTCTAGACTAGTAGATCAGGGCCCTTGTACTTACGCTAATGCGCGATATGTTATTTTTTTTATTTATTTAAAAATTCTGAGCTCGCGCGCCCCTTGTAACTACGCGCCCTAGGCACGTGCCTAGTTTGCCTTACTGATAATCCGCCACTGAGCACAAAGTAACGTAAAATGAATAAACATTATCATTATTCATTACGAACCAGACACGAAGTGTATGTTACATAATTAATATAGGTAATTTATTTTTATTAATTGTTATTTTCATGGTAATTATTTTTAAATATTTTTGTTTTGAAGAGAAGAGATTAGACCGGGATTCGAACCCAGATCGCCTGTTTCTCGGTAGCATTCCTCTAAGCCACTGAGCTACCAGAGGTCGTATCCAAGTCAGACAAATCCGTTTTCTTCACCGATCCTATATCCCCATGTTTTCGCAATTTTTGCGATGTATACAAGGGGAAGAATGTTCATTGAACATTATCTTATTTTTATTAAATGATATTTTACGGTAATTTTTTAAAAATATTTTTATTTTGAACAGAAAGGATTTGCCCTGGCAGATTTGGATACGACCCCCTGGTAGCTCAGTGACTTAGAGCACTTCTACGGAGAAGCAATCAACCCGGGTTCGAATCCCGGCCAAGGCAAATCTTTTCTCTTCAAAACAAAAATATTTAATGTAGGTAATATTATATTTTTGCAATATCGGTTTCAGTAACAAGATATTAATGAGAGAGATGAATATCAAGTTCGAACATAATTAATTTTCTAACAATTAGGAACGTTCCATAACAAGTTCCAGGTACTCATCAACACATCAAAGCCGAGCAAAACAACAGATTGATATAGCTTTTATAAATGAATAACATAAAAAAATTGAAAAAATATATACTACAATAAAAGTTACCCATGCCAACGATGAAAAAAACTTTTGTACTGAAAATACCTTATTCCTATGGTTTTAAGGGTGCTGAATCCAAATATGATATTTAAAAAACTGTATCACCCACAATTCCTTAACATTTTATAGTTAAATTTATTAAATTAAGCGATTTTTAAAGAATCGGACAGCTTTAATATTGAAAATAAATAACTGAAAAACTAGGTCTATTGGTGTGGATGAAGTTGGTAGCACTGCTGAAACACATTTGCTGGCCAAAAAAGGTTGATTCTTTTTTCTGTTAACAGCTGATGTTTTGTTTACCTAACCTCACTTTCACGTTTCCTGTACATGTGCTCAGTACAATGCCTAATCGCGGTTGTAAAAACTATGCTAACAGTTTTTGTTAAATTTGTAGTGAGTTTGTGATTAAAAAACACCAAATAAACATTACAGACTTTGTCAAAAAGGTTTATGTATCATACTTTGGAACTAAACTTGGTGATCAGGATAAATCTTGAGCCCCGCATAAAGTATGTTATGTATGAGTATTACACAATGGTAACATGTACGCATCTATTCCTGTTGGTCATTCTGTACATATGAAAGAAAACTATGAAAACCTAGAAACAGTGTTAAATCGAATATCCAATTCTGCTCATGGTTGGATGGTATGTGGTGATTAAAAAAACTATGCTTGCTCCTTGGTCAGCAAGGTGCTTTTACCAAATTTCCATGTTTCTTGTGTGAATGTGAAATGGTGCAGAAAGAGTTGGCCTGTGAGGAAGTTTTGAAAACCTGGTGAGAAGAACATTCTACGCAAAAACCTTGTAGATCCAAAAAACGTTCTTCTACCACCTCTACATATAAAGATAGGCCTCATGAAACAATTTGTAAAGGTTTTGCCTAAAGATGGACCATGTTTCAAGTATCTCTGCCAAAAGTTTCCACGCCTTTCAGAAGCTAAACTAAAAGAAGGCGTCTTTGTCGGACCTGACATTAGAAAAATGATGTTTGATGTTAACTTTGAATCCACAATGACTTTAAATGAGAAAGAAGCATGGGTATCATTCAAGCAAGTCGTTGCAAATTTCTTGGGAAATGAAACAGACCCAGATTATGTTTCTATTGTAGCTAACATGTTACAGAAGTTTAAAAGGTTAGGATGTTTGATGAGCCTGAAAGTTCACTTTTTGAACAGCCACCTTGATTACTTACCGGACAATTTGCAAGATGTTAGTGAGTAGCAAGGTGAGCGTTTTCACCAGGACGTTAAAGTGATGGAAAAACGCTACCAGGGGCGCTTGAACACCAACATGATGGGGGACTACTGTAGGTCACTTCACCGAGAACTTCAACAAGCAACTCATCGTAGAAAAAGCTACACAGGAAGCTTCAAAGAAAAAAGAGAAAAAAAATATAAGAACAATTCCAGTTGGCAATTGAAACCTGTATTAGCACATTATATCACTGTTTTAAGTAGCCACTGTAAATACAAACCATGCTTATGATGTAACATAGTGTTTCATTAATTCCCCCGAAGACCGTATAAGGGTTTAGATAGCGGTTTTTACAATATAATACAAAAGCGTATTGCTGGAAAACTACGGGTGAGGCTAAAAAACTAAGTTTTCTAACAATATTCTTTTTTATAGCCTGCGTTATAGATGTACAAGCTAATCACCTGCCTGTAGAAACGTCGCCGTAGCAACAATACTGACTCTGTCATGTACTGAAGCCAGAACCCTCCATGGATTGCAGTAGTACAGGTATTATAAAAAAACAAATCATGTACCACTACAACCCGTGAACGGGTCGAGGGTTCAGTACATAATAGAGACTTTACTGTTTCATGGACAACGGTTCTACAGGCAGGTGATTGGCACTAGATCACGCTCCACCGCCAGATTGGGTACACATTTTATAGAGGCAAAGAGCCCCAGGAGGGTCCTGATCCTATCTGATCCATCTCCGGCAGCAAACAGACTAAATAAAAGTCTTGCCTGCAGCTGGATTTAAACCAGGATTTCCTGCATGGCAACTCAGTGGTCTACCACTGAACAGAAGGTCAACGAGATCCTTTAATGATACGTCCCCATGTAGATCTCAAAAATTGCGAGAATGGGGATATAGGATTGGTGAAGAGAATGGATTTGTCTGGCTTGCTTACGAGGCGTGGTAGCTTAGTTGGAAGAGTGTCGCACTAGATGCGGAAGACCCGGGTTCGAATCCTGGCCAGGACAAATCTTTTCTCTTCAAAATAAAAAGATATCTTAAAAAAACTAAGATTATATAAAATTTTATTTATTAAAATTGGGATTGATCCGCCGTTAGGCAGATAGTGGGTAACTACCTCTCCAAGTAGAAGATAAAAAAAATATTTGCAATATCTGAAAAAAGAGCTTTAATTATAATAGAGATAGCACTTTTATCCATTAAAAAAACAAAACAAGATAGCTAGCCAGATAGCCTTCTCTCTACGCAAAGCTTCGTGCCCAGCAGTCAAAATTGACAACGACGAAGTAACTTCCAAAAATTATATACGTTATCCCGGACTATACTTGGACAAAAGACTTACATGGAACGTACATACAAATTTAAAAAGACAAGAACTGACTAGACGGTACTAACAACTCTCACATCTACTGGACTACAGATCTTCACTTGACTTACGGAACAAACGACTTATCTATAATAGTATACTAAAAATCTATTTGGACATATGGAGCAGAACTTTGGGGTTCAGCAAAAAAAGTTCACATACACAAGATATAAACAACACAGTCCAAAATTCTCAGAAAAATTGTTAATGCACCATGGTATATTTCGAATCACACCCTACACAACGACATGAACATTCCCGCTATAAAATCATATATTCATACCAAATACATGACATTCCACTCATCGACACAATATCACCCAAACCCACTCGTTCTTCCGCTTTCCTACTCCCTGTTACCTGGACTTGATAGGAAAAGGTTAAAAAGACAATGGCCAAGAGACCTACTCACCTATTGATTTTTACCCCATCATCATATAGTTTTATGATCATAGAAGAGCAAAGTGAAAAACATTAGGATCAAATTTGCTGAATGCGCAATTGCGCAGGTGCAAATGAAAATTAAATATTTAAATTAACATATTTCGGTAATAGAAATTTATAACAAAATGCTACCATTATTTCTTTGTTACATCGACCTCGAGAATTGAACCGCCCGCCCACGTGCCCAATGTAACGCCTACTGCATCGTCATCTGTAAATAACTTATTTATTTTTTAGACTACAGACATAATAGGGTGCCTTATTCTTTTCCAGAATTTTCTAGATATATTGGTATTGAATGGTAATATTATCACAATTTGTAGCAGTTACTTTCAGTCAATGCCTGGCATGTCCAACCTACTCAATAGACTCATGTGGCTTCAAGACAGACGAGCCTATTCATTGATATTTATCTGTTATCTCTCTATTTATACAGGTGCAATATTTTATTTTACCTTACTAAAGGGGGCGGACCGTAAAGGAGGCACTAAACTTCTTATTCCCAGAATAATTTCTCCCTTAGATTGTCATGTGTTCAATTTGTTTCTGTAAACTCTTTTTTTATTTTATTATTCAATATGATGTAGTCTCCTCTGCATTAGAACGTGGATCATATTGTTTGGGCGTCTTTCTTGATGTGGAACAGGCATTTGACCGTGTCTGGCATCCGGGATTACTCTACAAACTCCGTCAATTCCTACCGCCTACCTACTTTCTCATCCTTCAATCCTATCTCACAAACAGAACTTTCCAAGTAAATCATAATAATGTCTATTCATCCCTATTTTCCCAATCTGCTGGTGTTCCTCAAGGTAGCATCCTTGGCCCAATCCTTTATACAGTTTATACAGCTGACATCCCAACTCATCCTAATACTATCCTTACCACGTATGCTGATGATACATGTGTATTATCTGTCAACACCAATCCAATTATTGCATCCCGAACCCTCCAATCCCATATCACTGATCTTGAAGAATGGTGTCAAAACTGGAGAATTAAAATAAACTCTCAAAAATCGCATCAAATCACTTTTACCTTATGTCGTAAACCAATGACTTCCTGCCCTTCAGAATCCTTGAATAATATCCCACTGGTGCCTGTAGAACAGATCCGATACTTAGGGTTGCATCTTGACAAACGATTAACCTGGAATCCTCACACGAGACTGAAAAGACAAGAAACCGCTCGACGTTTCAGGCTACTTCAACACTTACTAGACAAACGCTCTAAGCTCCCAATTAATTACAAAAGACTCATCTACATGACCATCATACGACCTATTTGGACCTACGGAGTAGAGCTTTGGGGCTCCACTAAGCCATCGAATTCCTCTCGTATCCAATCCCTACAATCCAAAATCCTTCGTAAAATCCTTAATGCTCCTTATTTTGTTAAGAATAAAATCATCCATAACGACCTTAATGTCCCATTTGTTGCTGATTTGGCCCGAAACCGCTATCTATCCTTTCATAACAAACTTCATTTCCACTCAAACCCTCTGGTTTTAAACCTAGCTTCCACTTCAATTCCCGATAATCCTCCGAGGCGTCTGAAAAGAAGATGGCCCCGTGACTTCTTAGTTGAACTTGTGATTTGAGTACTACCAGTGGGTAGTTTCTCTACTTGTCATTTTCACATGTCATTTTGTATCGCTTAGCCCATTTACTAGATGTATTTTTTTTTATACAGTTGTAAATATCAATAAATAAATTAAAAAAAAAAAAAGTATTCAATAAAATTTACAACTGTATGAGACTAATACAAGTAAATAGGATGAATGTTATATATTGGCGTGAATAAAGACAAGTAGAGAAACTACCCAGTGCTAGTACTCGAATAAAAAGTTCAACTTGGAAGGTCACGAGGCCATCTTCTTTTCAGACGCCTCGGAGGATTATCAGGAATTGAAGACGTTGCTAGGTTTGAAACTAGTGAGTTTGAGTGGATAGGATTGATATCGGATTCGGGCTAAATCAGCAACAAATGGGACATTAACTTCATTTTGGATTACTTAAGTAAGGAGCATTGAGGATTTTGGTTTGTAAGGATTGAATACGAGAGGAATTCGATGGCTTAGTGGAGCCACAAATCTCTACTCCGTAAGTCCAGATGGGTCTAATGATTGTCATCTATATGAGGCTCTTGTAGTTAATTGGGAGCTTAGAGCGTTTGTCTAGTAAATGTTGAAGTAGCCTGAAACGGCGTGCTGTTTCTTGTCGGTCCAGTCTAGTATGAGGATTCCAAGTTAAGCGTTTGTCAAGGTTTAGTACTAAGTTCCGGACCTGTTCTACAGGAATCAGTGATATGTTATTAAACGGTACAGGACAGAAAGTCGTTAGTTTACGACGAGGGTCTGTAAACTCTCCACCGATTGTCCGTAGAAGCGATTCAAAAATGCCTTAAAGCTAAAAATAACTTGAAAATTCAACGCGAAATTTTGAACAATTGGATATGCATCTGGAATTTATGTGTGTTTGGTTAAACAATTTGGAGTAATATTAGTATATAGATGCCTTAGTTCACAAATGTGTTAAGTGCAAATTTTTCAAAAATGGGTTTTGTCATATAAATGATATTGTAAAGTTGTGATCAGGAAGTCATTGATCATTTGATGATATAAAATTAATAGAGAAGCTGTAAAGGTTACAAAAATATATTGTGTGCTTAAACTTGAACTCTATTTCTTGAGATAAATTATCATCTAAGTTGACTCGTGTAAAATCTTGTTTTCGGGACTTAAAAATAAGGCATCGATATGGCACTGAAATACTATTATCTACTTCATTGGCTCGGAAAATATTGAGTAACTGTCAAGTTATTTTTGCCCAACTTGTCTAAGAGATTTTTACGGTTGCATGCGTTCGCGAAGTCTTGAGTCACAAATATATTGGCTATTGATCTGTGAGTATCTTCTTATATGAATCTTATTGCAAGTGTTTATTAATATATTTTTAAAACAACAATTAATATATATAATAATTTTTATCAAACTATTAATTGTGTAAAAATCAAACAAAACGAATACAATCAAGTGTCATTATATTTATTTTTTTATTGTTTGGTAAAGTTCCCATACAAACAGGAGTTGGCTTGGCAGGCTCACAGTAACAAGAAAATAAAGCATTAGTTATGACAATAACAAACATAGAATAAAAATAAATAATTACAAGTGAAAGTACATAATATAATTACACAACATGACATAATACAAAGTACAAAGTGAATCCATCAACTCAATATTCAATGACAGATCTAAGGAACAAAAAATTGTATTCAGCTTGCCGATGATATTTAAGTAGTATATTGTATGATATTTAAGTGTATTGGAACTTTCAAGATATCGCAACCACTCCTTTCAATAATATACTTATGCAGATATCGCTGCCATTGAGATTGGATTGCAGGACAAACGAATAGCAAATGTTTCAAACAGTCTTCAATGCTTGTATGGCACCATTCGGATGGATCAACCACTTTGATCACTTAACATTGATTTATTTAAAGTATTCTTAAATATTCATTGTTACACACTCTTAGCTGACTAACAGTTCTTAATTTTTGTATATTTCTATTAAATGTTAAATATTTTTCTGGCTTGGGGTTACTAAAATTGCAAATAATTCTATAAGAAGGGTTGTTCTTTGAGTTAAACGCTCGGCTTATATCTTTCGAAAATAAATTGTTTTTTAGTTTTTCTATATTAGTGCTTTTGTTGGATGTTAAGAGTTTTGCATTAGAAAAATCAGTGAAGTTATCAACAATGTTATTGGCGGAGGCTATCATTTTAATCTGTGAGATCAGTTGTAATTTAAATCTTGTTTATACGAGTCCAGAGACAAAAGCCTCTCAAAACATTTGCGTGGCAGTCTATCTTCCTTTTTTTTTAAATAATAGGCAATAGGAAATTTTTAAGTTTAAATGAAGAAAGAAGAACAAATAAAAAAAAAGACACACGACATAAGTGGAACCGATCGGCCTTTGCTCCGTCTGTATCAAGCCAGACAGTTTTGGCACGAGAGAGTGCACATTGCAAACAATAGTGGAGTTGTTATTGTGGACTCCCAGATATTCCAAGTCTCTGCCCACCTGCAGTTGGTATTAGTTCAGTTTGAAACTCGTCAACGATTCGACCACATGGAATCCACCTTGGCTATCGCCTCGCCCTGTCGAAGGAGGACCTCTGGTTTTTTGTTTTTTGTTTATAATATTTCCAACTGGCCAAACAGTCATACTTTCATTTATTTGGGATCGACAAACATTTTATTCAGAATTAAAAATAGGTTAGATTTAACATCTTAAGAGAAAGTTATAAATTGTTCTTTTTTGATGCGAAACATCTAATGGCGCGTTTGGCAGTGAGAGAAACTATTGATGTCGTGATGCCGTGATGCGAAAACTTCGAGCAGCCCCGTGGCTGTGCTTCTCAATAAATTTATTATTTAACTAAATATTAAATGTGCTCAAATTTAAGTTATTTAAAATTATAATATTAAACGTTTATTTAATATTAATACAATTATTATCCTTATGAAATTACGCTTTAAGTGCTTAAATGCCTCATTAAATTTCCTTCTCAAATTACATTAGACGATGGGAGACAGATACTCATGGCTGTTGTATATATTTCACTTAACCAAAAAATCAAAGATATCATCTCATTTTTACATCGAAGTTTACTTCCGTACAGTATAAGTGGTTCAAACTAAAATTGAGATGAATTAGCCATGATTTTAGCTGGACACTTGAATTTCGCAAAAGATGAGTCAGCACCATTGATTACGTTTCTTTAACAAGATTTTCTGTGGTATATTAATAACAATCCACGGGAATCTATAACAAGATATGGCACAACAATAGATGCAGTATTTACAAGACATATCTAAAACGTTGAAAGTAACACTTTCGTTGCTTATTTAAGTTACCATCGGCCTATTGTAACTTTGATAACATCAGAAACATCATCGAGTGTTAATATTACAGAAATAACTGATGATACTGAATTGTAATATTTTATTTGGATTATAATGCTCTTTTATGTATAAATCTAAAAAAAAAACCTGTATTCCCTTCCATAGGAACCTGGCATAGTTTCTTGTATTAAAAAAGCAATATTGAGATTGAGGGCACGTTCACAGAATGGACAAAAAAAGGCTCCCAAAGTTGATTCTGGAGGGACGTCCAGACAGAGAATGAGGAAGAGGAAGGCCTAGAATGCGATGGCTGGACGATGTGGAAGCAGACCTTAAGCTCCTGGGGGTAAGAACATTGTGAAGAGCAGCGGGAGATCGCTCAAAGTGGAGGAGAATTGTTGAGGAGGCCAAGGTCCTCCATGGACCATAGCGCCATGTGATGATGATGATGATTATTCCCTTCTATTACACCCTTTTCTTACACTTAAATAATTAATTCTATCCTAATAACATGCAACTTCTATGTTTCACATGTAGCAGGCATTTTTATTTTTTTATTAGTCAGTTGAATTTATAATTAGCTTTTGCCCGGGGCTTCCCTCGCGTGGAATTTGGTCTGCCACATAAAGTTTCGTGACAGATCATTTTAAATAAATATTTTAAGTTTTTTTTAATAATATGTTACTCGTACATCCGAAATTTCAGATGTCTAACTTTAAAACTGACGGATTCCATACAACCTTTGAACGATGCTTTATGAGGTCGTGCCCAGGAGCTTATCGAGAAGGTAATCAGTGAACAATATTAGATAATTCTGAAGGATGGAATGCTTTGGGAGGGGAGCATTAACGCGAAATGAAGAAACAAACAAAAAAAACAACAACGAACATTTGGATAATTTATTATTGGCTGACCCAGAATGACCCAGGAACAGATTCGTAAAATGGTCCTAGACAAGAGGATTTATGGGACAAGAGTGGGAAGACCTCGGCGGCGGTGAATCGATGGAGTGGCGGCGGATGCCAGGTACATCTTGGGAATCCGCAATCGGAGAGCAGAGGCAACCAATAGAGAAGACTGACTAGCTGCAGGAGGCCATGACTCTACAGGAGTTGTAGCGCCACGGATGATGATGATGATGATGATAATAATATTTTTAAACAAATAAACTATAATATAATAAACAGTTGATACTAAATAAGGAAACAAGTCGCATTACTTTGCTAATTCAATGGTGAGAAGGTAGCGGAACAGACATCGAGGCAAGTGTAGCCTTGAGGCGGGGTATCGCCTTGGAATCGATATTTAGTATCGATCCATCGTAACTCCTCGGCGATGCGTGGCATCAGCTCGTAAATAGGGTAGGTTATGGCACTTTATGTAATCCATCCCATGTTCAAATCGAATTTACCTTTCCGATCTCTGAGAATATTATAACTGTATAGTGAAGAAGCTTTCCATGCTTCCATAAATGGCCATCTTAATTTTAACTGATTGTTTTTGTAATTACGGTGACGTTGTATCGTCACATCCTAGACAGTCTAGATCAGCATTTAGTTCTTTCTTTCTTTGTCGATATGTTATTTTTTTTATTTATTTAAAAATTCTGAGCTCGCGCGCCCCTTGTAACTACGCGCCCCTAGGCACGTGCCTAGTTTGCCTTACGGATAATCCGCCACTGACTGTTACGAAATACTGGGTGTAAAATGAATTAAACTATTACTGAATTCAAGACACTAAAATTTATTAACAAATTAAAAAGACTACAATGAAATTATTTAAAACAATTAAATTATAAATATACAATAACAATATTCTACAGATTATAACCTAGGCATACTTGTTATCTAATCACTAATATAATATACAAATAATATAAGATATTGCGAATACTAAATAACTTAACTATTTACATAAATTTTTACAAATACAATAAAATTACACAATTCAGTTTATAACTAAAAATTAACACTTACAGTCCTCTAATTAAAGTCCACCGACCGTAATACTCTCCAAATACGACAAACTGTTTATTACACTCACTTAGCACTTATCACAGAATAGTTCACACTGTCACTAACTGTCCCTGTCCCTGAACTCGACAACCTTACTACTACCTTATTACTCGCTTACTACTGACTGACTACTGCCGCGGCTGAAACAGCTGGCCTTTTATATAGGCAAGGTTGGTCAGGGTGGGGGGACTTTTAGAAGTTTCAAGAAAACTTCTCGCCAGATCGAGATGCTTCTCGATCTTTCTAATCTCATAATCCCTCCAGCCGTCCTAATCTTTCCGGCCCTTTCTCTCCGACCTTAATAATACTCCCCCTACGCCCTTGTATTCACGAATTTTGTCAAATATTATCTTGTTAAGCCTTAGCTCCATTCCTACCATGCGCCCGTGGAATCTCAGTCTTGTGATTCTTATTTCGGTTTCCAGGTCTTTCATCTCCCTGTATATTTCCTGGTTGAATCTTAACCCATAAAATCTCAGAATCCTTTTCTGTATTTTGTCATTTTTCTAGTTTAGGGAGACATGTTTTCTCCATCCCTAACAAAATTACTGGTTTTATCCGTGTGTTGTAGTGTCTTATTCTTGCGTTAGAAGATAGATTCTTCTAATTGCAAATATTTTCCCTAAATATAGGGTGTTTTTTTAAGCTAGGTAGAACTTTAAATTGTAAAAAGTAACACAAAAAATTAAATTGTAATCAAAATTTTTTTTTTATTCGAAAGATCAATACGTGACATTAACATTTGAAAATGATTTCGGGCATATGGGCACCGCGGCTGTTCTTGACGAAGCGCATTCTGGACGTCCAATTTTGGGCCACTTTTTCGAGCACTGCTGGCCGTATGTCACGAATAACACGAACAATGCTGGCTTCCAAGGCGTCAATTGTTGCTGGTTTATCAGCATAAACCAGTGACTTCACGTAGCCCCACAGCATGACCTTGGAGGCCAATTGACAGGTCCATTTCTCGAAATCAACCAAAAATGCGCCTCATCGCTGAACACAATTTTGCGATAAAACAACGGGTCAGTTGCCAACTGCTCTAGAGCCCAATCGGCGAAAGAAGTATACGAAATGTCAGAGTATACTGAAACAAATAAAAAAAAATTTTTGATTACAATTTAATTTTTTGTGTTACTTTTTACAATTTAAAGTTCTATCTAGCTTAAAAAAACACCCTATATTTATAGTATTATATAAGTAATATTTCTAATTGCGAAACTTAGTTTTTCCAACTTTTTGATTTTATATTTTATGCTCTCGTTTAGCGAACCATTGTTGCATATTGATTCTCCTATATATTTAAATTTCTTTGGTACTTTAATTTATCCGTAGCTTTTCTTAGTTGTAATAAATTCTTTTTACTTTGAAAATTTCCATTAATTACTGAAACTTTATTATAGAGAAATTGAAATCAACAAATATTTCTATATAAAATATAAAAGCTCTGCCTGGATTAAATAGGGAACTGCCAGATGGCTTGATAAAGAAAACTTCCCGGAAAATTCACCTTTAAATTTGTATAAGATCTGAAGTTCTAACTACCTGATATTTAATTCCTTTTTTTTCATCATAAAAGGTTTCAAATAGAAAAAAAAAGATTTACATAAAATTCGATTAAATTTGGAGAAAAGAATTAAATCGATTAATGAAAATTGAATCACCACACTCAATCATCGTTTTTTTTTAAATATAACAGCCTTCTTTTCACTATTATAACATTAATATGAATAAAACCTATCCAGGGTTTCTTCACAATATTATTTTATTATTTGAACTTCCTGGATCCTTCCTTCCTTCATCCTGGAACAACTTTCATAGTTGTTATAAAAATAAATTGGTTTTTCGTGTATATTTATGAATATATAGGGAGAGGGAAAAAGAGTGTGAGAGAAAGGAAGAGAGATATTTCCCTAAACCCGGAATATCGATTGTGGAATTGGTTATTATTTCCTATTGGTCGTTGCCCGTATATATACCCCCTTTCGAGCTATTTTTAGCTTGGAGAGATTGCAAAGTTTTATTTAGCTATGTAGGAAAAACATATCCATTACAATACTTTATTTACTACAAAATCATTTTATCGAATCGTATACTTCTATTTTTATTTGTTCGAAGATAAAAAAAATAATTATTTATTTGACAAGTGAGGAAAGCTCCACTTTATTACACACGAGTGAATTTTACCAAACGAGCCCAAGGCGAGTCTGCTAATTAAACCAGGGTATTATAAGCACATTTCTCACCTCTTAAATATTACATTTTTCCAGCAACCATTTAAAAATTAAGAAATTGAAGGTGAAACTTTAGATTTGTTAAAACTACGCTAGCGCTATCTCTTACAATTTTCTATTACTAACCATAAAAATTATAGCTCTTGAACGGTTTACTCATTGAAACATTTATTTATTATTATTTAGAAAATAATATTTTGATAGCACATACAAAAATAAAATAAACGTATATTATTAAATCTTGATTTATATTTATATTTCACTTCATATCTGACTTTAGATGTTTTTGGTAAAAGTTGATTTATTGCTGCTCAGCCTGTTCTTTTATGAATGGAGGAGTAAATTCTATGAATTCATCACTATCTAATTCCATTTTTTACTTTGTTTGTGGTCTAATAACTGTTTTAATGCAAGATCTCCAAATTCCTGATGTGTGAAGGTTCTAATACATTTAAGGTTATATTAAATATTTCTATAAAATCGCTTCAAAATAAATAAAATCTACCTTGAATTAAATATAAAATAGTTTAATAGTTATTTATGGACCTAGGGACTAAAGAATCATTATTCTCTGAGCTGCAAGTTTGTACCCGAGCGAATGCGAGTTTGTAACTATCTTTGCCTACGTCATATAAAGAGCACACCCTCCAAGTTTCAGGTCTCTACGATCAGCGGTCCAGGCTGTGCGTTGATCAGGACAAAACATTTTATATGTATAGATAGAAAATAATTTTTATCAGAGTTTCAATTGTGTACCGATCAATCAGTACGATTAGAATCAGCTAACATTATATATTTTTATTAATAGTCAATATGTTGACAATTTAAATGGCATTCATGAGGACTCCCGACAGAAGTGAAAACTTAAGACTTTAAATTTCAAATTTGTAAATTTCAGTTGTTACCATTAGCCTGGTTTTCACCTAAACTGACCATCCGAACTATAATTATATACATTTTCAAGTAGTTTATTAACTAATCAAAACATGATGGACTGGACAAGCCCATTACAAAATATCAATAATTTAATTGAAATAATAATTAGCATATCATAATATTATTAATATCTTCTATTTTAATTTACATAAATTGTAATAAACTTTATTTTCATTTTTAGCATTATTATCAACGTCACAAGCATGTCGGTGACTAGAAGACATAAGCTTTTCACCTACCAAAATTCGCTCACCGTGGCTAAAGATGGTTTTGCCCCACGGCCTGATTCAAACCCGCTTCCTAACCCACTTTCCTACACCGTGCCATCCGACCTACGCCCATTAATTGCAAATCATGAATGAGAACGCTGCAGTGTTCGAGCGGAACGAATCCAATCCTTTGGCTGACAGCTGAGGAATTCGGCCTTGGCGAGTGGCCTCAGCACTGTATTTAACAGATGACTGATACTCGCGGGATCTATTTTCGTGCCGCGCCCTCTTGGGTGTATCGCTCTCAAAATTAGAAAATAAGTTATATTTTAATTTAAGTAGCGGAGTGACTCAAGGGTAGAGCACTGAGTTGCCGTGCCGTAGGTTCTGGGTTCAAATCCCGCTGCTGGTAGATTTTATTTAACCTGTTCCTGTTATGGTGGAAGGATCTGGGGCCCTTCTGTGACACTGCAAACGCAGTCTTTTGGAGAATTTAAAAAACAAAACGCCTAAAATACTATAAAATAAAAAAACAGTCAAAGTTTCGCCAATTCATAAATCATTAAGATATACACCAAGAATTGAAAAGAAGAATAACCCTTCGCTAACCCAAAGGCTCGATGCCGATTCCACCAATCTCTGCTTAGAGACTTCCGTTCTTCGATTTCTATCCTTAACTAACCTTAACGCTATGCTCCCACTTACGTCTCGGTCTCCCTCGGACGTTGACCAGTCGTCTCAGCGCTTAGGCGGCTACACAACTTCATCTCGACTTTAGCGTGCTATTTCATCAATAATATTAACCGAATCTAAGCATCCTAATTCCGCGTTGTGTAATCTCCTAAATTTCCCAGTGGTTTCATCCTTGTTTTCATCATCATCATCACCATCATCCGTAGCGCTACAGCTCCTCTAGAGTCAAGGCCTCCTGCAGCTTGTTTCGCCAGTCTTCTCTATTGGTTACCTCCAGCTCTCCAATTACGGATTGACAAGATGGACCTGGCATCCACCGCCACTCCATCGATCCATCGGAGCCGAGGTCTTCCTACTCTTCTTGTCCCGTAAATCCTTTCCTTTAGGACTACTTTAGGAATCTGATCCTAACGCAGTCTATCCAATCTAATTATTTTCTATATTTTTCTCTTTTATATTGATTATAGAAATATTTTAACAATATATTATATTTTTATTAATATCCTTAGATGAAACTTTTAAGAATTGGACAAACCTTTTTTTAAAGGATTTCAAGTTATTAAAGAAAATTAAAAAAGTTTTTCATTCACAAAATTAAGTATTGATATTACAATAAATTGAAAATATATTATTTAAAAAAATAAATAGATATTTTTAATCACCCCTAGGAGCAGGTAAGTTAGTTTGCCCAGCAACCTGACTCGTGGTTAGGAGAGGCAAGTTCGTGAACTCCTAGTTCAATGAGGTCGATTCAGAAAACTCGGTTACATTAGACATTAGCAAGGGAAGTTCGAATTGACATATGGAACCGCTATTGAATTTATCAGTTTCCTGTCTCATCAAGCAGTTATAGAGGAACTGGATACAAAATGGAACTAGATACACAATGTAACTTTCTCAATTTAACTTTTATCTTCTGTTTTATTCATTTTTAAAGAGTTTCATCACTATTAAAGAGTGACTTTACTGACTATGTTTTCGAAATGAATCGAATCTAAGGTGGATAAAATCTAAAAGAATCTAAGGCTTTGAATAAAAGAACGCTTTGTGACATTATTCAATCCATAAAAGATGAGGAAACATGTTTCTGCCTTGACAATAGATAGAATTTTATCGTTAAAGGATGAGCAACGTCGAATATTCAGTCCGATAATGAATATGACCACTGAGAATTTAGATTACACAACGTTAAATATAATTGAAGTGATTGTTTTGAGATGGAATGGTAAAATTGTTTGGCAGAGTAACGAACTGATTCCTAAAAAATAATCACAAAGAGGAAAGGCAAACAGTCAAGGGTCTAAGGTGGAAGGACTTAGTGGATTGTAAGGTATTATGTGGATAGATCATGCTCAATGACCAAGTTTTCTCTCAATAAATGTTGTCCGCTGTATAGAGGCTGGCTGAGCACCAGGAGGTTTTGGAGATCACACAGTGTTCGTGCCTGGCTGTTATATATAAGATCAAATAATTTATCTCCCACAGGTCGTTTTGAGCTTGGGACCTTGAGCACACCAACTCAGTGCTCTACCCACTGACCACCGCTCAATCATAAATTTTTACTTAGGCAAATATTGTTATTGTATATTAAATAAATAAACATCTTAACACTTCTAAAGCTTATTAATTACTGAATAACATGTATACAAAATCATATGTTTTTAATAATAATTGAAAAACACGCTACTCCCGTTATTTTTGGGATTAGCAACTGATCCGCAGTTTGCCTTTTCTTGCTGTTACTGTTACAAAACTCCACGTTATTTATAATTTCTCACTTGAACACGATCCCCGGGTTTAAACTGTTTTAATCGTTTAATTTTTTTACTCTCAGTTGGGGAAGAAAACATCATATTTCATTGCTTTCAGAATTTTTTACGAACTGAACCAATCTTTCAGCTTGGCCGCTAGTTGAGGGGAGGAACGGGGCAATTCTCCTATGTTAAAATCCATTTTCTTTCATGAATTTTGAAAATTGATGGGACGTAAACTGCGAGCCACTATCAGATACCAACAATTTTGGAAAACCAAAAAGCTGGGCTTAGTAACGAACGAATTCCTAAGAAGGTAACAGGCGCTGTACCGACTGGGATGTGTCTGAGGGGTAGACCGAGGCGTAGGTGGGAGGATTGCGTTAAGAGTGATCTAGCGGGTTTGGGTGTGGGTGCTCCGTGGACGGAGGTTTGTAAACATAGATTGGGTGGTGTCGGCATCGAACCTTCGGGTTCGTTAAGCCTTTTATTTATACTTATGTATGTAATTTTCAGAGCAGTATCAACACTTCGAGGATAAAAAACGACTCTTTCAGACTTTGTAAGAATTGAGCCTTGAAGACAAAGAAGGTCGTACAAGAAGTTCTGTCTTGGATGACGATGTTCTCCGAGCTTTCGTGGAAGAAAACCCGAGAATAACCATTCGAGAACTACCAGGGAGAATCGAATTGAGCAAATCAACCCCCGATGACCATCTCAAGGCGAAAAAGCTTGAAAGTTGGGAGAAGTTCTTCCACGGCCTTCTTCATCTTTGTGCGCTCACTTAAACTGCCTTTGCCTCAGACATCGTTGATATTTCTGGCCGTTTGGGCCCCGTGCCGGCCGAGTTAACTAAATTATGCATAAGTCTCGCTTTGACAGCTTAGTGTAGACTGAATTATTTCCATGTAGCTAAATGTTACAGAGGTTAACAAGCATTTTTGTTTGAAAGAGGATTGATAACTGTTATAATAAAATCCTCCCTCTCTCTCTCTCTCTCTCTCTCTCTCTATATATATATATATATATATATATATATATATATATATATATGTAAGGATTCTCCGCTAATGACATCCCTGGCTATTTATCCTTAGATTATTTCCAAGTAGCTAAATGTTACAGAGGTTAACAAGCATTTTTGTTTGAAAGAGGATTGATAACTGTTTAGTTATCACATAAAATCCTCTCTCTCTCTCTCTCTCTCTCTCTCTCTCTCTCTCTCTCTCTCTCTCTCTCTCTCTCTCTCTCTCTCTCTCTCTCCCCCTCCCTCCCTCTATATATAGTTAAATAAGGTAAATCTGGAAACCAAATATGTGATCATAAACAATTCTAGGAACTGTTTAATGTACATGTTTAACTTGAATAAATGTTCTTTTTAAAAAGTGCTTAGTTTACTAAAGATATTTAACTATATATATATATATATATTTAACTATATATATATATATATATATATATATATATATATATATATATATATATCTTAAGAGCTTCCGGAAACAGAATGTAAAAAAAAAAAAGTTGGGCTAGAAATAACTCTCACGAAGGCTGTTTAAACACTGACTTTATTCGTCTATTAATCCTCTATATATACTATTTACAATGTGTGTTTACAATGGTTTGGCATTAGTGGATATACAGGTATTAGTCTCATCTTAACTTATCTATCTATATTGTATATATATATATATATATAAATATATATATAAGGATTCTCCGGTAATGATATCCCTGGCTATTTATCCTTAGGTCGATAGGAATGCTATCAAGAAGAGACGACCACGGAAGGTGTACCTACAATGCTCTCTAACCAAGCCCTCCTCCGAGCAGCATACCTTAGCAAGTATCTCAACTCCTGAAGTTATTTTATCTAAAGCCAATAGTTTATTTAATTATTTATAGCTAATTGATTAAGGTTGACAATAAAATTATTTTTATTAAATCCATGAATGAATGAATCACTAACAGCAGAAAGGCATCAGTCCACTTTTATAAATTTTACAAGAGATACAAAAATGTATTAATACATAATACAACTACTAGTTAATGTCTCTGAGAAAATTATTTTTATTATACCATTACAATTACTTATAACATGGATAAAATCTAAGCATCGAAGGCCTCTTGTTCACGCCACGTGTTTTTAACCGTACGATTAACAAGACGTGGAAGCGTATACGTGACAGGGCAAAGCTATCGGTCGATACAATGCGCAGGTGCCGCTCAGTTGAGATTTTTCTGCCGCCAAGCTACGACGTCCTCGCCATGAATCCTTATAAGAAAAAGATTATCCTTTCCTACTATGCATATAGAGAATTTGGATTTGGTTTGGAAGCCGCTTATTTTTATAATCTTCGATAGTCTTAGCCCAGATTACAGGGCTTTCCGGCTTGTACGTCAACGAAGTGGGAGTAGTTCATTGAAATTATTTACATTTCCGTCCCATGTTTTTTTCCTAAATAATATACCTTGTTCTTCCATATTAATCTTTATATTTAATTCACTCATTTTAAAAACTTTAATATTTACTTTCTTATTAATTTCCATACCCTGATAATTGGTTTTCCCTTTTTTCTTATAAACGATAATAAACTCGTTGCAGATAATTGTCTTGGTTTAAAACACGAAGTGAGGCCTATCTGGCACACTTGTTCCTTCAATTACAAATATTTAAGAAAACTCATAAAATCTCTAGCGGTGAATAAGCTTACTACTTGATCTGTTGAGGCCAGATGAAGTAGTCACCTTGTAAAGTATTATTAGTTTTAATCTTTAAAAAAAAAATTAAACCATTTTTCGTAAAAGAAAGAACATTAGCTTTTTATTTTTCACATTTTTATTTAATATAATAATTTAAACGTTTATTTCATAGTTGTTAAGAATAATTTAACTTTAAAGGTGATTTTATTTGTTTAGTGATAAGTGTAATATATTGTAGTAAGTTTGAAAACATATGTTCTAAAAGTGAAGAGAGAAAAACAAAAGAGAGTCGACAGGCTTTTGTTCGCTCAGTCCAGACCAAGCCAGACAGTGTTGGCACGAGCTTCTTGGCGTGCACATCGCAAGCTATAGCTCAAAGTATTTTTTTGTGAATTTGAAGAAGATACTAATTTGCTGCCCACCTGCAGGTGTAATTAGTTTAAACTAAGTCATCGATTCGACCAATTCGAATTGACCCAGTCGATCATCTCAGCCTCTATTGTCTCAACATCCTCGCTCGCCCTGCCGAGAATCTACTACTGGAATCTACATCAACAGACAGATAAGAGTTTTTTTTTGTTTATATCATCTCA
The DNA here is from genome assembly GCA_964056705.1 of Troilus luridus. Taxonomy (NCBI): domain Eukaryota; kingdom Metazoa; phylum Arthropoda; class Insecta; order Hemiptera; family Pentatomidae; genus Troilus; species Troilus luridus. Next base: position 200,278,411 of record OZ057412.1, read on the forward strand.
ATTACAAAACCAGATAAACGTTCATTATTTAGTAATAGATTTTATTTATTTGTAATTTAATAGAGTTAAATTTATTATCGTAAGATTATATAATAATGGTTTCATTTTTGTTATTAATTAGTTGTTTATAATTTAGTTAATATTAGTAACTTCATTTTCTCATTATAAAAACGTTTAAATTGTTCTTTAATTTAATTAATTGTTTTTCATTTTCAAAATTATTAGTTATTTAATTTATGAAAATTGATTTATGTTATTAGTTTAATAAAAGGTTACATTCAAAATGACATGGGATCTGGTATAATTGAATCAGACATTTATTTTCCTTATCCATTTCGTAGCTCTCATCGAAAGGTCCAATAACTATTTTGAAGTTGCTCAAACATAAAATTGAGAGCCCTCTTTATAGTTCATTTTCCGGATCTAGTTCAATGAACTAGTTCGTTCACGTAATTCTCATCTCTAATTAGCAGTTATATAACAAAGGTTCCATTCTGGGAGTATTGGGTCCGACAGCTGATTAAGATGAATGAATCCGTAAAATCTGGGTTATGTACATGACACTCTGAGCCACAGGTACAATTTTGTTGGCCACATGGGATCTGCCATGTGGGGTAACAAACGAAGACAAGGAATAAACCAAACTTTTTTGACTTCCTATCTTGCTAAATTCATGTGGCGTATAAAACACAAGGATAAAGACCCATTCGCCCAATTTTTATTAGATATTAGAGATTTTTGGAATTATGTAAACAATTAAAATTAGCTTAATAAAAACATAGATTTATTTCAAATTACATTAATTATAATAAATTCTAAAGTGGTGATACCATAACATGCAAGTACCGAAACTGTATTCTGTTTTTTTGATTAGTTGAAAGCAAAACAGCAATGAATATTTCACGAACTAGCTAGCAGGCGCCATCGTAGGGAAACTGTTTACTATGGAAAGGGATTTCTTATCCTGGTCTGGTTCTCTATCAGGAGTAAACATGATATTGAAGGCGTTGTTAAGACTAAGCTATCTTGTGGGCAAGTTTACATTCTGTAATTAAATGATCGGTTCTGTCTGTAGAATATTTTAATTTTCATAAAATAAATATCTCAGAAGTAAGATTAGTTTCCTTTTTACCAGGACCTGAATATAAATAATGGAAATAGCTTTTCAGTCGATCAAACATATTTGCAATAAAAAGTCATTATCTCGCAACTGCAGAACAGAAGCATGTTTCTCTTTATGCGGAAACATTGCCTTTAACAAATATAGGACTAATGGATATGTTGCAAAAGAACCAAAGGAAAATTATTATCTGGTTTCAAATCAAAATCAAAATTAGGCAACTTTCAGATAAAAAAACACACAAAAAAAATGTTAAATTTCGGGACGAAAGACGCGAGCTTAGTAATTTCGAGACCGAATAATAACAAGCGTTTCCTTTAGTCGCGCCTTTGTTTCCTCTTGAACTTCGTTTTTTCCAGTTACCATAGCAACTTAAGTACTTATCTTCTCCACATGATCGAACTTATTCCCCCCTACAATAATATTACCAAAATTTCTCCCTTTTCTGCAACTAACCATAGAAAAAAAAACTGTACCATTACAACCCGTGAAGGGTCCGGGGTTCAGTATATGGTAGAGACAGTACGGTTTCTTGGACAGCGGTTGTGCAGGGAGGTGATATGTCTTAGGTCACGCTCAACCGCCAGATTCCCCCATATTTTGGGTACCAACTTTAAAGAGGCTGGGTGAGCCCCAGAAGGGTCCTAGATCCTAGATGATCCATCTCCGACTGCTAACAGACTGAATAAAAGTCTCATTGTTGCCTGCAGTGGGATTTGAACCAGGATTTCTGGCATGGGAACTCAGTGCTCTACCACTGAGCAACTCCGCCCCCACTAACAAAAATAGCTTTAAAAAAACAGAAAACCAGTGAAAGACTTGCTATCTGTTATTATATTTGGTTTTTTAGGGTTTCTCGAATTTTCACTCTTTATTTCCTAACTATCTTTGCATGTTTCTTTTTGAGCCGTTGTTTCGCTTGTTTTACGGGTGTTTTTATGAAAGTACAATGTGCGGGTTAGATCAGTATGATCCCTAGGTCCCCAGCTCGATACCGGCTGTAAAAACTAAATTATTAATTCATAACTGTTATGAAACAACATCGCGGGATCCACAGACCATTGTTGGCAGTAAATTGGTCGACTTGCACCTTTTCCGAAAGAAGCAGTTCGGATAATTGACGTTCGCATAATCGAGATTCTACAGTATATAAATATAATACTTATAAGGTTAGTATTAATGCATATACAATATTATTAGTGTAGGACGGGAATTTTAATAAATCATTTTAGCTACGGCTGGTGAATAAATATCGGCAATTCCTTGGAAGGGCATTCGATTATTCGATACCGCTCTTTATTCATCTTCCCTTTTTATTCCTTTTTGAGCCGATACATTCTTTTTTTTTTTTGGTTTTAACTGCCAAAATAAATCCAACTCTTTTATTTTCTCGATGCTATCTCAAAATTACACAGCGTGAGGCCAATGCACTCGTAATGTATTCTTTCAGGTTGAACAGGAAGGTGCAAGGCCTTCTCTGTTAACTCACATTATTATACAGTCTCACCTGTAAAAAAGAGAAGCGACATTAAAGTGAATATTCTACTTATTATTCTTATCTACAAAATTATTCTTCTAAAACAGTTCAAAAGAAATGTAACCTTCCCGGTCTTTAAATGCCAGCTGTTACCATAGAAACCATATCAGTAACATCTAAAAGGCATTTGGTGTACGTCTTTTACATTCACATATATCTACAGCTCCGGTGAATAAGTGGTTAAGTCTAATTTTCTCCAAAACGAGTTTCTTGTACTTAAGCAAGCGGGATCGAGTTATTTTCGTAGTGAATAAGGAACTAAGTAGGCATTAAATTGAAAAGGAGTTATTGTTAATATTTCAACTCCATTTCAAGCCAAAAACTACGCTATGTTACGATTCCTGTTATCTGAAAGCGGTTAACTCTCTCTGGACAAAATCCGACTTTACCATTTAATCACCGGGGCTGTAAGATATATATATTAAGTATTATTGTAATTTTTTTAGAGCTAAAATCAAATGTCGTGTACGAAATACAGGGTGAAGATAAATGCTGTAATTCCTACTTCGGAGATATGCGACAATACTTAAAAGGTAGAGTATACCAACACAAATACAGTTGTAATTATAGAAAACACTAATCAACCGGTTAACTCACTACACAGAAATTCAGAAAAACATAAATTTAAATTTGATAAACCTGAAATAATACAAGACAAAAACAGTTTTAAATGGAATAAAAAATAAATGATAACTATAGAAATGTATAATAATCGCGCTGTAAAAGAAAATCGGATGTTCAAGCTCTAAGTTTGTATTATGATGAGTTAACCCTCCATTTACGTACCCTCCTGAGGACGACATAACTAACGATTTCCTTACTGTTCTTACTTTTTTATAAGGGGATTTATAGGGTAACCTAGATGTAGAAAATGAAGGGTTTTAGGCCGAACTTTATAACCCTGGGTAGAATATCGACCCTTCATTCCTCACTGCAGCGTTCGGAGTCCGCCCAGCATATCGTCATAAACTGCACCCACTTTTAGGTTCTAACAGGCACGCATCTTTTTTGTATGTTTGTTTTTTGAAGTCACTTTATAAGAACCCTAAATTGTGCATATACAGGTATACTTATTATGGCGATCTTTAACGAGTACCTGACCATTATAGGCCCCTCTGAAGGAGGGCATAACGAAGGATTTTTTTACTCCCTTTTAAAAATTAATATTAAATATTAATATAAACTAATAAATCGATAATAATGATTCAATAAAACAAATAAAACTGCTGATCCTAAAAGAACAATAATTACTTATTTCATTGATGATTACTATTAAACAATGTTTACAAATATATGCAAATATTGAACAGATATTTGGTTTATTGATGTGGTAGTATCTTATTCGTCATCAATTTGTTATGTACCATATATATATATATATATATATATATATATATATATATATATATATATATATATATATATATATACTAATTTCCGAAACTACTGAACCGATTTTAATGAAATTTCGCCCAGATATGTAACATTGTCCAACTTAAAATATAGGCTATATTTTATTGCGATTAACGGCCGGGGTATTTTTTTTGCATAACTACATTTTTTTCTAATCTGCTGCATTTTTTATATGTTTTTTTCAATTACTCTGATCATTTTAACCAAAACGTTAACCATGTACTATTCAAGTGAATCTTGGACTCTGGCTAAAAAGCACAAGAGCCAAATCCAAGCCATGGAGATGCGTTATATAAGAAGAATGGAAGGGAAGAGCAGAAGAGACCGAGTGCGAAACATAACAATGCAGTCCAATGTGGGGCTTCGGCCAGCGGAGGATATCATCGAGGAGCATCAGCTGAGATGGTTCGGCCACGTTTCCAGAATGGCAGAAAACAGTGCGGCAAAGGCTGTATATGAGACGAAGGTGGAAGGTACAAGACCGAAGGGAAGACCAAGGAAGACTTGGGAAGGCGCAATCCAGGAGGCCTTTGACAGAAGAGGTTTGGAATGGGGAAGGAGAAGAAGATTGGTACAGGAGAGACATTCATGCGTTAGGCTCTACAGGAGGGGTCCTCACACCGTTGGCGGTAGAAGAGGAGTAGATTAAATAAATAAACGTTAACCATCGAGGTACCCGCTTCCCGCACGCGTTTGTAGTTATAAACTCTAGTTTAGTTTGTATTTGTACACATTTATGGAAATAATTAAGTTATTTAGTATTAGCAAAACCTTATATTACTTTAATAATTAAATAACAGTTAGGCCTAAGTTATTATCTGTAGAATATTGTTATTGTAAATTTATAGTAGTTTAATAATTTAATTGATTTAAGTAATTTCATTGTATTCTTTTTAATTTGTTAATAAATATTAGTATCTTGAATTTAGGAGTAGTTTGATTCATTTTCACACCCAGCAGCCCGTAACAATATTTACTGGATGCATGGTTTGCAATTCCGCATTATGTAATCAATATATTCTCCAATGGTTCCATCCTTTTTTGGACCGAATATTCTCGTAGTACCTTATTTTCGAATACCTAAAAACATTGTTCATCCTTCAGCGTTGGCGGCCAGTTGGAAGGATGATGGTTTTATAAATTCTGATTTTTTAGTTTTCGTCACAAAAGACGCGAGCTTAGTAATTTCGAGTCCGAATAATAACAACCATTTCCCGCCTTTAATTCCTCTTGAATTTATATACATATATATATATATATTAGAATGGAAGCCTCAGCTTCCATTAGCCCTGAAGATGACCCACAAAGTGGGTCGAACAGTTGGCACAGAATTAAAATAAGTAGCCAGTTATTTAGTGTTTAATTTGACTGCACCCCCAACTATTTCCTTCCTTATTCAGATCTTCCAGTCAACTATTTCCTCGCATACATATATATATATTTATACATATATATGAACCATAATTACCTAAGTACTTAAACTTCTCGACATGTTGGAACTTATTCCTTCCTACAACAATATAACCAAAATTTCGCCCTTTCCTGCTAGTTACCTTATCCGAATTTACTTCCAGCTCTATTTTCTTACCTGCATTCGTCAAGTTTCTGTATTTAGTTGTATTGTTTCCGCGTCATCACCCAACAGAACCAAATCGTTTAAAAATAATGGTTATTTATTCTAATAATAACCATATATAATAAATGTTTTTTAAAAACATTTTTGGGGTATATAATCATTGTGAATAATATTGTAAAAAAAAAAAAATCATACTACTGTTTCCTGTATTGCTTTGCCCCAAGAGACAATATAAGTCGATGACCTTGTGATATTAGCAATCTAACAATAATATCAACAACAGCTGATTATTTTTAATATTATTGTTGATTGTTGCCTTCGACTCTTGATGTAGCTTCCAATTTTGTTATTAAGTGATTGAGAATTAGATAACAAAAGTAGACTAATGATACAGACTCCTAAATAGCAGTTCCTCCAGGACAGCCTAGTATAAATGCTAATAGCAAGGTCTTGTTGTGGGGGCAATACACTCCCTCAACGTGTCTGTGTTCAATTGGCCTTGTGAGTCTTGTAAGTAACCTATTATAGGTTATTTTTAAATCACGGAATATTGTTTTTCCTTATAGTGAATATTTTCTGATATGAAAGTTACGAATCTTTTTTACACAATAATATGATATATATTTTTTCTTATTAACTCTATTATCACATAAGAGAAGAATATTTGTAGGACTCTTACCTGAATACGAAAACATGAGCATACTTCTAATCATATTCACTTACCTGGAAAGAAAAAAAAAGTTATTATATCCATTTATATTTTTAAAAATCAGTTAAAATCATTTCTTAAATTAACACTAATTCCAGCGCTGGTGTTAAATAATAGATTGATTTAATCTGCTAATGGAAACGACGTGCGTTGGGATTAGATACGGCATATATAATTCAAGAGAAAGGTTTCTACTCTTAGGAGATGTCATAAAAAAAAAATTCTTATCACTAATGTTATAATTGTTTACTAAAACATAAATAACATGGAGGTTCTTTGCGGTTATAATCATATCGATACCTCTATCGAGCCAACCGTCCATTTATCTTGAGAATTGGTATTTGATTATAACTTAATCCTTCATTTGGACTTTTATTGCAGAGGCCCAATGTTTAGAAACAAGCTCACTTCATATATCAAACGTACTATGTAAAAAAAAAATAGTTATTGGCAAAAATTGTTATTTATATACATTAACATTGGAAATGTTTCAGGACTGGATTTCTTTCATTGGTTGAAAAAATTAATAAAACGATCATCTATATGTACAGGTAATCATAAATACTTTAATATGTAATATTTGCATGTATGTAATATTTATATATAAAGAAACAAACATTACAGGGAATGTTTTGAATATGATCCGGGTGAAGGTAAAAAATGTCTCTTAAGTTTGGAGAACTGTTTATCGGAGAGCCAACGTTTCGAACCACATTGCAGGTCTTCTTCGGGGCTAAATATGCAAAATACAGACAATTAAAGTACATATCGTAAATATTGAAGGGAATAAATGTGGAATATTAATAACTTAAGTGGAATATTAAGACAAGGAAGGTATTACAAATAGTAAAATAAGTAATACAGAAAGTAATACAAATTAAAGCATCAGGTAATAAAGATAGAAATTACAATTGCAATTGGTAAATTTTTTTTTTTAATTTAATTTATTGATATTTACAACTATAATATGATTATAACTAGTAAATCTGCTGATATGTACATTATGACATGAAAAACACATGTGGAGTAACTACCCATCGGCAGCACTCCAATAAAGTTCTATAGTAGATGGTCTCGAGGCCATCTTCTTTTCAGACGCCTCGGAGGGTTATCAGGAATAGTATGGGAAGCAAGTTGAGAGACTAGAGGATTCAAGTGAGTATGGAGCTTGTCATGGAAGGATAGGTATCTAGTTTGGGCCAAATCAGCAACATATGGGATATTAAGATCATGATGGATGAGTTTGTTTGTGACATAATAGGGAGCATTGAGGATTTTACGAAGGATTTTGGATTGTAAGGATTGGATACGAAATGAATTGGATGGTTTAGTAGAGCCCCAAAGCTCAACTCCGTATGTCCAAATAGGTCTGATAACTATCATGTAAATGAGTCTTTTGTAATTAATTGGGAGCTTAGAGCGTTTGTCCAGTAAGTGTTGAAGTAGGCGAAAACGTCGAGCAGTTTCTTGTATTTTCAGTCTTGTATGAGGATTCCAAGTGAGACGTTTGTCCAGATGGAGTCCTAGGTAACGTATGGTAATTATTAAACTTGAGTACATAAGTATCTTTATTCTTACATATTTCTTCATTTTCATTTTTATTACCGTATGCCTCAATTTTTATTACATTATTTTTTTAATTATAATATGTTTATTATTATTATTATTATTAGGAACTTATTTACTGTGTATTTATTTAACATAACATTATGCTGACGTTTTAATTTGTTTTTTATATCACCTTAGTAATGATAGAAATTAAAATAAAATTAGTAAATATTAAACTTAAAATACACAAGTATCAAGGTATCCGAGTGGTGGAAAATTAAGATGGGGGGAGAACTTGAGATATATATATATATACACAGCAAGGGTTATCAATGTAGAGTATTAATAACAAAATGGCAAGGAAGTGATATAAAAAATAATAAATAATACAATAAGCAATAAATTGAATAATACGTAATCAAAATGAAAATGAAGAAATATATAACAAGAATAAGGAAGGTAATAAAGATACTTATTTGTTCAAGTTTAATATTTACCAATTTTTTTATTATTTTATTGAATTGTACAACTGTAATATATACATCTAGTACAAGGGCTGTATGAATAAATGAAGACATGAAAGGACATGTAGAGGAACTACCCATTGGCAGCACTCTAATTACAGTTCTATTATAGAAGGTCCCGAGGCCATCTTCTCTTCAGACGCCTAGGAGGATTGTCCGGGATGGAATTGGATGCAAGGATGGAAACTAGTGGGTTTGGATGGGCCTGGAGTTTATTATGGAATGATAGGTATCTGGAATGGGCTAAATCGATAACATATGTAACGTTAAGGTCATTATGGATGGTTTTAATTGGGACAAAATAAGGAGCGTTTGGGATTTTGCGAAGGATTTTGGATTGTAGGGATTGGATACGAGAGGAATTCGATGGTTTGGTGGAACCCCATAGTTCAATTCCGTAACTCCATATAGGTCTTATAACAGTCACATAAATAAGTCTTTCGTAATTGATCTGAAGCTTTGAGCGTTTCTCTAGTATGTGTTGAAGTAGTCGGAAGCGTCTAGCTGTTTCTTGTCTTTTCAGTCTTGTGTGAGGGTTCCAAGTAAGACGTTTGTCCAAGTTGAGTCCTAGGTAGCGAATCTGTTCAACAGGGATAAGTGGAGTACTATTAAAGGATACAGTAGGACAGGAAGTCATGGGTTTTCGGCGAAGGGTAAAGGTAATTTGACGGGGCTTGTTGGAATTGATTTTAATTCTCCAATTCCGATTTACCAATTATAATTGTAATTTCTATCATTATTACCTGATGCTTTAATTTTTATTACTTTCTGTATTACCTTCATTGTCACTTAGTTATTAATAATCCCCATTTATTCCCCTTAACATAAACCATATGTAATTTCATTGTCTGTATTTTGCATATTTAGCCCTGAAGAAGACCTGCAATGTCGGTCGAAACGTTGGATCTTTAATAAACAGTTCTTCCAACGAAGGAGAAATTTTTGATTTCCACCCAGATCATTTTCTTCCACATTATTATTTTAAAAACTACTTTTTTTAGTTGTTATAGTATAAAATTATCAATGCAACAGTGAGGTGTATACAAAAAAATGACCGTTTCACCTTCCCTATGGAGAGAAGGTGGCGACTAACATCTTTCGATACACCACACTCCCTGGCTAATTAGCGAGTACTTGTGGACGGATTTGACTCAACAGCTTCCTTCAGAACCTCATCAATATCCATTAATGGTCGCCCAGAGCCCTTCTTCCTTTCCAACGTCGTAACTCCACTGCTAAATATTTTAGACCAACGCCACGCAGTGCGCTAGTCAAGGACACCTTCCCCTCCATATTTAATAATTTCACGAGTTGCCTCAGCGGTTGTGATTTTTTTTTTTGCACTAATGTCTTAAAATTACGAGAATTTCGTAGGACACGAAAAAAAATATTCCAACCAAGACCTGGACAGAAGAAAGAAAGATGGGCGGAGAAAAAGCTGAAAAAAACCCAGCAACATAGTCACGTTGTATTTCATGGATGTTTCGCATAAAAAAAAAAATATACACATACACACGCACACACACATACATATATATACATATATTTAATTTCTTATATGGTTAACTTATACTAAAATATAGGCAGGTATTAGACCAAGAGGTACTAGACCTTGGCTTACATACCGTAGTTGTACATCCAAGTTGGGTGGAGCAAGAGGAATGATGATGCAAGAGATGACTACTCTTTCGAGGCACAAAAGAAAGAAGACCTCTACAATCCATGAAGGTTTAGTACATGGTAGAGACTGTGCTGTTTCATGGACAACGTTTGTGCATGGAGGTGATTGGTTGAAATAAATAACTAAACTGAGGCTTTTTTTGAAGAATTCCAGTGTTAGTAAACAAGCTTAGAGAATCCTCTAAAGGGATTATTAAGTGTTGGTAAATAATAAATAGCATTAACATATTTACAGACTTTTGAACTCTGGAATTTGATAGAACGGTCATTTTATTTGATACAACCCATTACATATATATATTCCTCAAGTCGAGGTCAAGCCATAACTAAAATTTCAGCTGTTACTGCTTCCAATACAACTTCGAAAACGCATATTCAGCAGAAGTACAATTAGATTAAATTAAAAATTAATATAAGTAAATAAAATATTAAATAAGGCTTAGCGAACCGGAAGTCTCGATCCCGATACCAGCAATATCTGCTTACAATATTGTTTTGCGTAGAATATTCGGTCCGAAAAAGGTTGAGCCTACTGAGGAATATTGACGAACGTGTTCCTAATAAGTTAATAACCAATACGATCACCTGTGGTGTATCGTTATTATATATTGTTACGGTCAGAGAGGGAAGGAGGGACGGCTTAGAGGATTAGACGAGCTGTGGGATTAAGCGGAAGGGATTAAAGAAGTTGCCGAAGCCCATCTCGTTCAACCTGGATCGGCTTGGATGGTTCTCGTTCTTGTTCCGAGTAATGCCCCACCCCGACCTACCTTACGTCGTCGTCTGATGAATCATGAATCGCGACGTCTGATGAATAAACATGAGAAAATTCCCAGTCTTGTAGATAACGGGGAATTCATCACCAGCGATGTAGAAAAGGCTGAAATGTTCGCGGATTACTTTGAGAAAACGTTCTCCAATGCAGAATGCGAAAGAAATCCGCATATTGCTAATGACATCCACGATTATTTAAATCTTCCCGTTGCAACAGTGCAGCTTCCACCCAAATTCACTACCCCAAAGGAAATCCAAGAATTAATACAAAAACTTAAAATAAAGAAAAGTCCTGGCCATGATTTGATCCCAGTCATAGCATTAAAGAATTTGTCCAGGAAAGCTGTCGTTTTCATTTCGTCCATATTTAATAGTTGCCTAAGAATTGGATATTTCCCCGTTACGTGGAAAAAAGCCGAACTCATAGTCATTCACAAACCTGGTAAAAACGCTAAACAAGTCAGCAGCTATAGACCCATAAGCTTATTACCAATTATTGGAAAATTGTTGGAATCAATTATAAAAAGGCATCTTTCTTCTTTTTTTAACAATAATGACATTATCCCAGATTTTCAATTTGGTTTTCAGTATAGTCATTCCACCTCGCACCAACTAGCAAGACTATCAGAATTCATAATAAACGGATTCGAAATGAAGAAACATACGCTGGTAACGTTCTTGGACTTCCAACAAGCGTTTGATAAGGTTTGGCACCGAGGTCTACTGTACAAACTTAAGAAAGTAGATACCCCGAAATACTTATATGCTATTCTGAGCTCATTCCTGAACGGTCGAACATTCTCTGTTAGAATAAATAACACATATTCAACTGTGAGACAAATCCATGCAGGTACTCCACAAGGTTCAGTCCTTTCTCCCATTCTATTCAACTTTTATCTTCACGATATCATCCAGTCTACACATACCTCCATAGCTATGTTCGCCGACGATACAGCCGTTTTCTCCCAACACAACGACATAATAATAGCCAGAAATACCTTGCAGGGCCACCTGGATGATCTTGAGCAATACTTTACTAAATGGAGGATTATTCTTAACATCGAAAAATGCACCTCAAAAGTTTTTACGCTTAGACGCCCAACAGACCCACCTGAGCTAACCCTCGTAGGTAAAAACGTGAAATGGAACCCTGCCAGCGAAGCTATACGATACCTTGGAGTTCACCTGGACCGCCGCCTAACATGGAAAACCCATATCAACATTAAATTAACCCAAACCTACGCACGGTTATCAATGCTCTATCCTATCGTAAATAGAAAATCTAAGTTAAAACCAGAGATAACAATTCTCATTTATAAAACAGTCCTAAGGCCATTACTGATGTACGGCTGTGAAGTCTGGGGAGCAGCATCCGCTACGAAAAGAAAAAGATTGCAAACTTTTCAAAACAAAGTCCTAAGAATCGCAGTGGATGCTCCCTGGTTCATCAGAAATAGACAACTGCACCGAGAACTACAAATAGAAACAATAGACGACCACATAAAAAAAAGATTCAGAAAATTTCACAGCCAACTACCAGCAGTTAAAGGAGCTATAAATTACAAGGTAGGAAAGCAGACATCATCTCGAAGACTAAAGCCCAGGTTACTGCAGGACATCTTATTATAAGTTGTACAAGTATATATAGAAAGTGATTGATATAACTACCTTAAATTTATTTTACATATATTTTATATTTGTAGATTTTTAGACATTTAGCCAATAGTTATAACGATGTATTTAGTTAGGGGTGTCTATTGTACGAGACTATACCCCCCCCCCATAATCAATTGTTATCAATAAAACCAATATTATAAGAACCATGTAAAGGCCCACCAGGCCGATCTGGTAAAATAAATAAATATATAGGGAGACCTACCTTACCTATATAAAGAGGCCAGCTGTTTTCGGCCGGACCAGTCTGTAATAAGCAGTCGTTAACTAGTGACAGTGTGTGTGAGTTAGTATCAGTCTGTAGTAAGTGAGTAATGCTGTGATAATACTGTTGTGATAGTCCGTGTGAGGAACAGTGACAGTGATAATTAGTGGCCGTGTAATAAGTGTAATAAACTGTGTGTCAGTTTGTCATATTTGGAGAGTCTTACGGTCGGTGGACTTTAATTAGCGAACTGTAAGTGTTAATTGGTAGTTGTTAACTATAGTGTAATATTATTGTATTTGTACAAATTTAAATAAATAGTTTAGTTATTTAGTATTAGCAATATCTTATATTATTTTAGAAATTAGATAACAGTTAGTAGAATATTGTTATTGTAAATTGATATTAGTTTAATAATTTAATTGTTTTTTATAATTTCCTTGTAGTCTTTTTAATTTGTTAATAAATATTAGTATCTTGAATTAATAGTTTAGTTCATTTTACACCCAGTAGCCCGTAACAATATATTATACCTTGATAGGTGAAATTCAGAGCTCCCACTGTAGTATCGTCCGATTAGCCATAGCAGCATAAAGTGACGTTAAATGAATAAAAATGAAACAATCTAATTTATTAATCAAGCTATTCCGACTGGTAAACGTCCCAAATACAGGCGGGAATATTGCGTTAAGAATAATTAAACGGATTTGGATTAGGGTGGTAATTCTTTAAGTTTATTGGGATTGGTGACATCGACACCGGACCTTTGGGTTCGCTTAGCTATTTTATGTAATTTTAAATTATTGGTATCAATGTTAATGTGACTGGAGAATTTAGGAGATTACAGAACGCAGAATTGCGAAGCATGCACCCGGTTAATATTATTCAAATCAAATGGTCGTCAATAAATTAACCTTCGTTCCTATCCTATCTTACTCTTTGGAATCGTGGACCTTGACTTCAAAGCACAGAAGTCAAATACAAGCTGTGGAAATGAAGCACCTGCGAAAAGTATAATGGAAAACTCGGAGGGATAAGATACGGAACACAACAATACGGGGTAATCTCGATATCAAACCAGCAGAGACTATCCTGGAGGAACACACATTAAGGTGGTTCGGATATCTACTTAGGATGGAGCCAGATAGAATCGCCAGGAAGACCTACGAGACCCGCACAGATGAAGGCCTCGCATATCTTGGGAAGACAGCGTAAGGCGTGCTTTCAGGAGGAGAGGAATGGACTGGAACCGAAGGAGAGAGCTGGTTCAGGAAAGAGATACTTGGTCGAGGCTCTATAAGGAGGATCCTCAGAGCGATATAATTTATATTTATAACCAGATTATAAGGTTAAGGCCAGATGAGGTAGTAACCTTATAAAGTATTATCAGTTTTAATCATAAAAAATTAAATCATTTTATCTTAAAAGAAAGAACAATATCTTTCTTAGTTTTCATAATTTTTATTTACTATAATAATTTAAACGTTTATTTCATAGTTGTTTAGAATAATTTAACTTTAAAGGTAATTTTATTTGTTTAGTATTAAGTGTAATATTTGAAATAAGTTTGAAAACATATGTTACAAAAGAAGAGAGAAAAACAAAAGCGGAGTCGATCGGCTTTTGTTCGCTCCGACTAGACCGTGCCAGACAGTGCTGGCGCGAGCCCTTAGCCGTGCACATCGTATGCTCTATAGGAGCCCACAATTGAATTTTGATGCTAATTTGCTGGCCACCTGCAGGTGTAATTAGTTTAAACCTCGTCATCGATTCGACCAATTCGAATTGACCCAGTCGATCATCTCAACGTCTGTTGTTTCACCATCTTCGCTCGCCCTGCCGACGAAAATCCTCTGTCGTCTCAACATCCAGCTCGCCCTGCCGAGAATCTACCATCAACTGGAAACTACTTCATTATTTTGTAATAGATTTTATTTGAACATTTGATTTATTTGTAATTTAATAGAGTTAAATTTATTATCGTAGGATTAAATAATTATTGTTTTCTTTTCTTCTTATATTCAACTTCCGGGATGGACCATGTCTTGTTGATGTTATGAACCAAGCTTTCGCTCATCGTGCTGTGAGCTTCTTCAGGGTTAGTCAGTTAATGAAGAGCGGATGGTTGGAGTCGGGGTATTTATACCTGGGGGGCGTGGTCTGGATCGAAGTCGGCCTTCCTATTGGTTCGCTTGTGTCGGTCGTGTTGTGTTCGGGTGTGTTCGTGTGTGTTCGGTGGGGTGGGGTTCATCTGTATGTGGATGGTGAGGTAGTGTATGGGTCTTGCGTTGGATGGCCGGATACCAGTTTTTACTGAGCTTATAGCCATCTTCCCTATTGAAATTGTTGGGTTGTTTGACAATTTCGATAGCTCCTCTTATGTTACGGGGATGGTAATTAGAATCTTTAATAAGCATGGTAGTGTTTTCAAAGGGTATGTGGTGGTTGGTGTTGTAAAAGTGTTCTGCTACAGCCGATTTTTCTTTCTTGAAATTTTTGACGCAAGATATATGCTCTTTGATTCTTTTTTGGATGGTCCTTCCTGTTTGTCCTATGTAGACCTTGCCGCAGGAACAGGGTATACTGTAAATGCCTGGGGTACGTAGCCCCAACTTGTCTTTGGGATTCTGTAGGATGTGGGCTATTGTTTTGTCTGTAGAGAATGCGGTTTTGATGTGGTGGTTCCTGCGGCAAGGTCTACATAGGACAAACAGGAAGGACCATCCAAAAAAGAATCAAAGAGCATATATCTTGCGTCAAAAATTTCAAGAAAGAAAAATCGGCTGTAGCAGAACACTTTTACAACACCAACCACCACATACCCTTTGAAAACACTACCATGCTTATTAAAGATTCTAATTACCATCCCCGTAACATAAGAGGAGCTATCGAAATTGTCAAACAACCCAACAATTTCAATAGGGAAGATGGCTATAAGCTCAGTAAAAACTGGTATCCGGCCATCCAACGCAAGACCCATACACTACCTCACCATCCACATACAGATGAACCCCACCCCACCGAACACACACGAACACACCCGAACACAACACGACCGACACATGCGAACCAATGGGAAGGCCGACTTCGATCCAGACCACGCCCCCCAGGTATAAATACCCCGACTCCAACCATCCGCTCTTCATTAACTGACTAACCCTGAAGAAGCTCACAGCACGATGAGCGAAAGCTTGGTTCATAACATCAACAAGACATGGTCCATCCCGGAAGTTGAATATAAGAAGAATAATAATGACCGTGGAAGCCTACGTGAACATTGTTTTCTTTTGTTATAAATTAGTTGTTGATAATTTAGTTAATATTAGTAACTTCATTTTCTAATTATAAAAGCGTTTAAATTGTTCTTTTAATTTAATTAATTGGTTTTCATTATCAAAAGTATTAATTGTTTAATTTATGAAAATTGATTTATGTTATTAGTTTAATAAAAGGTTACAATCAAAATGACATGGGATCAGGGATAATTGAATCAGAAATTTATTTTCCTTATCCATATCGGAGCTCTCATCGAAAGGTCCAATAACTATTTCGAGGTTGCTCAAACAATATCCTTACCAGATTTAATAATTTCTTTGGTATACCCTGTTCAATAAATACGTTATACATCATTTGACAATCGAAGGAATCATAAGCTTTTTTAACATCGATATATTCCTGATAATCGACCTAACCTTAATTCAACAACGTAATGGAATTTGATTTTAAAACAGTGGAATCAATATTTAACCCGAGAAAACCTCAAATTTCAAAGACACAACGTTTAATTCAACTGTAACAGATACAGAAATACATCTCGTATGTCATTTCTCATTAGGGTACAATTAATTAATTTCTAATTTAATTGAAATCCGAATACAGCTAATTAATTTAAATGGGACCTGGAGGCAGGCTAAGCCCTTCAGATGAATACGATGATCCGGTCATTGGACTGTGTAATGGATTACTTAAAAGAAGAACGACGTGAATGAGCTTAAAAGTAATTCCTTTAGCCACTTAGCTCTCTACCAACTGCATGACTAAAATAATGATATCTGAATTGATGATAATGAGAACCATGATTATTTTTTAAATTAAAAATAAATTAATTTTCAGATTCGCCATAATGTATCTTTTACAATAATATTTATTTTATTTTTAAAAGATCATTTTTCATCGAAAATAATCGCGTTTGGACGATGGCAAAATTCACGCGGGAAAATAAAAACTTTTAAACACTTCATTTTGGCTTGGCGACGCCATCAGGGTGGTTTCTTATCACAAGTAACAAACTATGTGACTTGATTTGATTTGTTCAGCGAAAACATGTAGATTTTGCGAGTAAGAAACACGTGAGCATCCATAAAAATTTTGCACCCCTTTTTCACCTCCTTAGGGGTAGAATTTTGGAAAATCCTTTCTTAACGGATGCCTACGTCATACGAAGAACACACCCCCCAAGTTTCAGGTCTCTAAGATTAGCGATTAAGGCTGTGCGTTGATCCGTCAGTCAATCATTCAGGGCAAAGCAATTTATATGCATAGATTATAAAACAATTTCTAATAATTATATTCATTTTCAAATTATTTATTTATTAAAAAAAAACATATGATGTGCTTCACAATATTATTACAAAATACCAATAAATGAATTAAAATAATAATTACTATTATAATATAATTTATACCTGTATTGTATTGTATTTATATAATTTTATTTTCCTTTTTAGCATTCCTCAAGGTAGTTATTTGGTCAATACCTTTCCAAAATCTTTCATCCACATCCTGATATCATTAACCCAACTCACATTGAATATATAAAAGAAGCGTTAGATGTTCCCCTCCAAATGTCCCTTCCACCCAAAGCATTCCATCATACACAAATATCCACCATTATTCACAGATTACCTTCCCGCAAAGCTCCTGGGCACCTCATCACAATTCATATCTTAAAACACCTTCCTAGAAAAGCCATTCTATTCCTTAACTATATATATAATGCTGTACTCCGCTCCACATATTTTCCTGACCTCTGGAAATTATCCATTGCATCAATTATCAATTCAAGATCACCAGATTGGATTCCGAGCATCCCACTCCACTATTCAGCAATGTCATCGTGTGGTGGATGTAGTCTTCTCTGCATTAGAACGTGAATCATATTGTTCGGGCGTCTTTCTTGACGTGGAACAGGCTTTCGACCGAGTCTGGTATCCGGGATTGTTCTACAAACTCCGTAAATTTCTACCGCCTACCTACTTTTTCGTCCTTCAATCCTATCTCACAAACAGAACTTTCCTAGTAAACCATAATAATGTCTATTCATCCCTCTTTTCCCAATCTGCTGGTGTTCCTCAAGGTAGTATCCTTGGCCCAATCCTTTATACAGTTTATACAGCTGACATCCCAACTCATCCTACTTCTATCCTTACCACGTATGCTGATGATACATGTGTATTATCAGTCAACACCAATCCAATTATTGCATCCCAAAGCCTCCAATCCCATATCACTGATCTTGAAGAATGGTGTCAAAACTGGAGAATTAAAATAAACTCTCAAAAATCGCATCAAATCACTTTTACCTTACGTCGTAAACTAATGACTTCCTGCCCTTCAGTATCCTTTAATAATATCCAACTTATGCCTGTAAAACAGATCCGATACTTAGGGTTGCATCTTGACAAACGATTAACCTGGAATCCTCATACGAGACTGAAAATACACGAAACCGCTCGACGTTTCAGGCTACTTCAACACTTACTAGACAAACGCTCTAAGTTCCCAATTAATTACAAAAGACTCATCTACATGACCATCATACGACCTATTTGGACCTACGGAGTAGAGCTTTGGGGCTCCACTAAGCCATCGAATTTCTCTCGTATCCAATCCCTACAATCCAAAATCCTTCGTAAAATCCTTAATGCTCCTTATTTTGTTAAGAATAAAGTCATTCATAACGACCTTAATGCCCCATTTGTTGCTGATTTGGCCCAAACCCGGTATCTATCCTTTCATAACAAACTTCATTCCCACTCAAACCCTCTAGTTTCAAACCGATAATCCTCCGAGGCGTCTGAAAAGAAGATGGCCTCGTGACTTCTTAGTTGAACTTGTGATTTGAGTACTACCAGTGGGTAGTTTCTCTACATGTCATTTTCACATGTCATTATGTATCGCTTAGCCCATTTACTTGATGTATTATTTTAATACAGTTGTAAATATCAATAAAAATAATTCAGCCTTTTTAGCATTATTATAATCGTTAAGTTGAAGAATACTTGGATCATTTGTGTTCAAACATTCAACAACACTAATTTCACTATGACAAAAAAAATCTTTTATGGGAAAGGAAAAGTTCAGTTTAAACTAAAGATGACTAAAAGAAATTGTATAACTCATGCAGAGGCCGCTAGGTGTCGCTAGTCTCGAGCATCTTTGCAAGAAGCGAAACCTTAAGTTTTTCCTCTTCCAAAAGTCGCTTAACGGGCTCAAAGAAGTTTTAGCCATGGCAGTACAAAGTAACTAAATGAATAAAAAACAACTATGTAAACGTATCAACGATTATAAGATAACGCTATTGCACGCATTGCAAATAACTAGTCCGCCGTACGGAGCTTGTTATTCAACTCCTTTTTTTGCAAGTTGCTATTGTTGAACCCCGATGTAGTATACAATAGAACAATAGAGCATGTTTAATGAGGGGTTTGCCAGTTTCCCAGTATATATATATATATATATATATATATATATATATATATGTATATATATATATATATATATATATATATATATATATATATATATATTGACCTCTAACTTTATTTATGTAATAATAAGCCGACTTGTCAGCTGTAACTTTAAGTCTATGTTGTATAAGATGCTAATAAAAAAATTCTACCACTACAACCCCTGAACGGGTCTGGGGTTCAGTACATGGTAGAGACTGTACTGTTTCATGGACAGCGGTTCTCCAGGGAGGTGATTTGTCTTAGATCACTCCCCTTATTTTGGTCTCCTATTTTCTATTTCTATAACATTTTATAGAGGCTGGGTGAGCCCAGGGTCCAAGAGCCCATATGATCCATCTCCGGCTGCTAACAGAGTAAATAAAAGTCTTGCCTGTCGCGGGATTTGAGCCAGGATTTCCGGCATGGCAACTCAGTGCTCTACCACTGAGCCACTCCGCTCCCTATAAGTCGCTAATATCACATGCAATATCACAGGTTGGAAAGACATGGAGCCCCAACAAGAAAGGATTGTCTAGAGGAACCGTGAGGGACATTGTAGGGGCAGTTTGGGACAGAGGAAAAACAACGAACTGTTCTTGATCTAACGAGAAATAAATATATCATAATTCATTACGACACTGAGACTAAAATTGCTTGTCCATGTATTGAGGATTAGTGATGAAACAGCGGCACAAGAACTTTCTGGATGGTACCCAGGGTAGCCGAGGATGTTGTGGGGCAGGATCTGCGGCAGATGGAGATCCCTGTTAGCCCCGCAGGAGAAAAAAAGAAATGGTTGGCAGGTGTTGAGCAAGCCATAAAAATATTTTGTAAAAGTGTGATGAATCTCACTGGCTGTAAAAATTTTCAAGACTGGACGTCTGGTTGGCCACCTTTGAACTAAATATAAAAATACAACTTTATAAGCGAGATTTACCAATTACTAACCGGAAGTCCGAAAATCGTCATGAGTATGGATGGCTGCCATTTTGTATCTTGTAAGCTTCGTGACGACAGAGGCGAATTTTTAAACTTTTCTTCGAGGAAATAGTTTAATAAATTAAGTGAACTTTTCATTTTTGTAGTCAAGTCGAAGCCCATGAATACTGAAAGGTGTAGTAGTTCGACCCCAATGTCACGAAATCCGTCACCAGCAGGAGAACCGAACCTCAACCGCATATCAACTACGATCTTCATAGCCATGTCCGGAGAATGGCCTAATTATGCCTAGAATGACAATGAACTACGGAGGTATGTTAATAAGTCGTTTCTACACAACGCGTTCCGAATAAACTGCCGAGGACGGAAAAGAACGTACTGTAAAAACAACGAACACAAAATGATCACAGAGGACTGAATAACTGAACATAACTTTTTTTTCTGTTTCATAAATAAAATAAAATGAAAATACTATCTATAGGTTTCTCTGACACTAATTTATAGCAAATTTAAAATCAGTAAATTTTTTTAATTATGTAAATTTAATATAACAAAAATTATTATTTATGAAAATATTATAAAAATTAAATGGACTAAATACTATTCCGTATTACAGAATGGGTGTTGTAAATACACCGAACAACCTGTCAACAATTCTGAGAAAATAAAAGTGAGACATTCGGACACTTTTTACAGCCAATTTAGAATTTTTTTATATAACCTAATTCTAAGACAAAGGCTGTCAATATCGAAAAATGTTTCGATTATACCTAATCGATATTAATTAGTTGACATACAACAAACGTATTGATATTTTGGGAGCGGAGCGGCTAAGTGGTTGAGGACTGAGTTGCCATGCCGGAAATCCTGGTTCAAATCCCGCTGCAGGAAAGACTTTTATTTAGTCTGTTTCCAGCCGGAGATGGATCATATGGAATCTAGGACCCTGCTGGGGATTACCCAGCATCTATAAAATATTCTAAAAATAGGGTACCTAAAGTAAGGGGGGGTGCAGCGGTTGAGCGTGATCTTGGACAAATCACCTCCCTGCAGAACCGTTGTCCATGAAACAATACTGTCTCTACCATGTACTGAACCCCAGACCCGTTCACGGGGTTGTAGCGGTACAGCTTTTTTTTATTGATATCTCTTTGATTGACTATCGGGTCTCAGTATATTTTGTATCGGTGTATTTTGGCTAAAAGTCCAGTTGGCTCGGTCTTATTGTAGGGGATAAATTATTTAATCTTTTGAAAAAAACACATAATAATACTGCAGGATTTGCAGACCCTCCTCGGCCATAACATAAATCACTAAATAAACTGAAAAAAAAAAATGTGTCTGTCGGCTCCGACGCAAGACTGGAGTTGACTCCTTAAGAACTAGTATTGTGTGGACTATGAAAAAAGAGGGTAAATGAAAGCATCTTAAAAAATAATCAAAGCATATATAAATATTTATTCATAATATTTACATCATTCCAATTAAATATATATCATCAACTATTTCACGTAATAATAATTGTTAATATTTTTATATGAATCATTCTTGGAAAGATTAGCTTATTCTACCATGAACAATTAACATGATTTTGAACAGTATTTAGTCCGTGAATAGTATTATCATCATTATTAAATACTGTGACAATAAGTTCGTTGTAAGTAAAATACAATACAGGTACGTCAGAAGTTACATGGGTTAAGAATCGTGAAAACATTGCATCAATAGTTGTACCATATCTAGTCGTCCCGAGTAATCTGCCAGAAATAAAGTCTATATTAAGTTCATTTTTCAAGAATTGTACGAAGTGTAAACTTTCATCTTTACTTAGTGAAAATTAAATTTACTTTTCACTATTAAAATTTTACTTAGTGACGTTAAGTGAATAAACAAATATCCACTGTGTCTTTATCTTTGAAATAACCAAAGATAAATGATTTCATACTAAAACTGGTTTCCCTGTAAGTATTTTTCAATTTTACAATTTTGACAACACAAAATGACGGTTAGGTTGCTGTTATGCACATACATAACCTCGAAGTGAGAGTTGCGCAAAGGAACGTGACGTCTCTCAATATATTTATATTTTACTGTAAAGTTTATTGACTAAAACTCCTCCCTGACCATTTAAAACATTTGTAAATCTATTCTCATAATAACAAAACATAAAAAACATCTAAGCTCAAAGGTAACATTGAGGTTATAAAAAATTACCGCATTTCAACACTTGGAGAATAAAGCAATAGAATACACTGTTACCACACGTATCTCTTCCCGATTAGTCCCGGGATTTGAAGTTTAATTTCGATCCATTATGTAAAACAAATATTACCATATTATCGAGAAAGGAACGCAACACACCAAATTTAGCTAAAATTCGATTTTACTCCTCATACAATTTTTGGTACCGCGTGCTAAATATGGAAATCGTTCCTTAAGAAGTAAACTCCAAAAACTTTGTAAATAAAAAAAAAAGATTAAATTAAAGGAAAAATGTCAAATATTTTATTTTATTTGTTATTAATTTTTAAATATTTTTATTTGAAAAGAAAAGACATGTCCAGGACAGGGACACGAACCCGGGTCGTCGAGGTCGCTAGTCTGGGACTCTACCATTTGAGCTATCCTGGCCCTAATCAAGCACGCTTCTCGGTCGTGGTCATATCTTTTCTTTTTTTCCTGATCCTAAGTCCCCGCGTTCTCGCATTTTTGCGAAGTATAAGAGGGGAAGAATGTTCTTTGAACATTATTTTAATTTGGATCTAGTTGACTGACGTCATTATAATTATTATAATTTATTTTATTTTATTTGTTATTAGTTTTTAAATATTTTTATTTCAAAAGAAAAGAAAAGATATGTCCAGGACCGGGACTCGAATCCAGTTCTTCCAGATCGCTAGTCTGGAACTCTACCATTTGAGCTATCCTGGCCCTAATTAAGTACGCTTCCCGGTCGTGGACGTGGTTCGAGTCCCGGTCCTGGACATATCTTTTCTTTTCAAATAAAAATATTAAAAAATTTAAACGTTTTTTTTTTTATAAAGGAACATAAAATTACTTATACTAAATTATAAATTGACTAATAACAAAAGAAAACAAAAGTATACTTAACTGATTATACTTAACAATTATAACTTACTTATCGCACTTTTTATACGATTCTACATGTTAATTTAATATCTATTATTTTCTCCTTTCTCTCCATGTCTTAGCAATTATTATATATTGTACTACATCTATCCTTTATACTATTTCATGAACATTATGTATACATCATCTTCCCCATTGGTAGTAATATGTATGTCTCACTTCTATTACTTATCATCATCATTTCTTATCAACATTTTCTTATTTATTACTATATCGATATAATTCTCATGTGCTCTCCCCTGCCCCATCTTTATTGTTCACCACTCAGATACCTGATACTATTGTATGTTCACTTTAATATTTATCCCATTTGAATTTATATTACCTTATTCTTTCATTTTTAGCACTTTCTGTTTTTTCTTATTGTATTCTATAGTATGTTGTTTTTTTTTTGTTTTTTTGTTGTTTTTTTTCCTACCTTTGTATTTTAACATTTGTTTTTACCATGGTTAACCTATTTTTAAATATTTTGTGATTTTAAATTGTCTGTATTTTGTATATTTAGCCCTGAAGAAGACCTACAGAGTGGGTCGAAACGTTGGCTACTGAATAAATATTCTTGATATTCAGAAAAACTTATTGACCTCTTCCCGGACCATTTTCTTCCACAAGAAAACAATTATAATTGAACATAATTGATTACAAATAAAATGTTCACATGCTCAAATCACAAAATAAATAAATGTTAATCAACTATAGTAAATCTGGCTGGCCTGTTGAAATGTGAATAAAAACTTATCTGTTTGTCGTCGGCTGGGCGATCGACGAGGTTTAGACGTCCGAGGATTTTCATCAACGGGGTGACCGAAAATGTCGAAAACGTCAAAGGTCCTCAATTCGGCAGGGCGAGGGAGGATTCGGGACTAAGCCCAGGTGGATTCGATGTGGTCGAATCGTTGACGAGTTTCAAACTGAACTAATACCAACTGCGACTTGGAATATCTGCGAGTCTACAATAACAACTCCGCTATTGTTTGCATTCTGCACTTCCTCGTGTCAACACTGTCTGCCTTGATACAGACGGAGTAAACAAATGCCGATCTATTGTCATTTGTCTTTTTTTTTATTCTTCTTTCTTCAATTTTATATTAGGTCTTTTTTAAACTTATCACTAAACAATCAACTATTTCCTATTGCCTACTAAAATAAATTGTTCTAAACAATTAATACAAAATAAACGGTACTTATCTATTCGGACGTCCGTTGACACCAGCGCCCCAAGTGTCACTTTTCTTAACTATCTCTTGCTGTTATCGTTGCCTTTCTAAGCGCTTTGTTATTGTTTGTGTCAAGTTGAAGGTGAATGTGTTTTGGATTATTTTCAATTTGACTTGGAATTTGAAGAAGATTTTTCGCAGGGTCACTGATGAAAAATCAGCTCTCCTATTTCTTTAGGAGCGGAATGTCATTCCGCAGAAAATGAGTTGTGCAAATGGACATAATATAAAACTACAAGTGTGGAATGCAATTAGATGGCCCGGGCAAATCTTTTCTCTTTAAAATAAAAATATTTAAAAATTAAAACAATTAACAGGAAATGATAAAAAATTATCATATTTTAGTTATATATTGTTGTTTTTAATGAACATTGCTTGTATTAAATGTTTAATTTTTTCTAGTTTTATTTTGTCTTCACGTGTTTCTCATTTCCTAAAAATCTGTTCTATCATAATAAAAGGCAATGCCTATTTCAAATTCATTGTAGGCAGCATAACCTGACATGGTCAAAATAGTTGAGGTAAGTGACACCTGAGCGAGCTGATGTCGACCGACGTCCAAATAGACTAGTATCAAATAAACTATTATAATAAATTATTATATTTACAAAAAGATGCAAAATAAAATAAAAGGAAAAATAATCTTTCAATTACAAAATATTTGTTTAATTGTTTACGATTAAAATAAATAATCTATACTAATATAATAAATGCGAAATTAACTCTGTATGTCTGTTACACCTTCACGCCTAAACTACTGAACCGATATAAATTAAATTTAGTACAGTGATAGTATAGAACCGGGGAAAGGACATAGGCTACTTTTTAATGCGAAAAATGGGATGTAAGGGGCTGAATTAGGGGATGAAAGTTTGCATGGAAGGCTACAATTTATTTTACACATGTTCATTTATTTACGTTTATTCACACATGTTACACGTATATTCGTTATAGAAGCGTTTATTTACTTTTATGAAATTTAATATTAATTTTTGTTTTCATAGCGCTATGTAATTAAT
The DNA here is from genome assembly GCA_964056705.1 of Troilus luridus. Taxonomy (NCBI): domain Eukaryota; kingdom Metazoa; phylum Arthropoda; class Insecta; order Hemiptera; family Pentatomidae; genus Troilus; species Troilus luridus. Next base: position 200,304,227 of record OZ057412.1, read on the forward strand.
AATTACTAATTAATTTATTAAAATAGAACAATGTAAGATTTGAACGACAACCTATTCGGTGGTGCTGTTCTATTAATATCTGCTGATTTCCGACAGACATTTCCAGTCATGCATCGCTCTGCTTTTGCCGATGAGATTAACTCATGATTAATACAATCGTTTTCATGGCGAAATGTCGAAGCACTTCGATTGACCATAAACATGCGAGTACATATACAAAATGATCCATCAGCACAAATATTTTCAAAGCTATTCCTGGATAATGGAATCGGTGAAATAGAACTGTATCCAAATACACTGAAAATTGAAATTTTCTGGCAATTTTATGGATTATTTCACCACTGTTGCTCAGACAAAAAATTAATTTATTATGAGTATCTTCCCGGATGTACAAAATAATTACATGGACCATAATTAGCTCAATAGTCGTGTTATTTTGCCAGCGAAAAATGCTGATGACGAACCTAAGTTTAAATATAACAGTTGTTACGAGGTGATCTAATGTCCTTTAAATCAATGGACACTATTGTTTATGAAAACCAAGCCGTAAATTATCCAGCTGAATTTTGTGAACCACACGATCTTTCGTTGAAGATCTGTTTCCCTATTATTCTTCTGCGTAATTTGAATCCACCTAAATTATGGAATGGTACACGTTTGGTCATCAAAAATATCACCGGGAATGTTATTGAAGCAGCCATGTTGACTGGAATCTTGAAATTAAAGGAGAAATCATCCTGTAGCCACGTATTCCGATGATACCACCAGAACCCATAATACCGTTCAAAAGGCTTTGGCTATGACCATCAACAAGTCTCAAGGTCAGACAATGTCCAATTGCAGTGTGGACCTAGAACATCCATGTTTCTCCCATGGGCAATCATATGTTGCATGCTCACGTGTTGGTAAACCATCTAATCTATTTGTAATAGCAAAGGACGAATAAAAAAAAATATTAACCATCGATTAGCGCTCAATTAACTTGAAATAAATAGTTATAATTTAAAATATTATTAGCCAAAATTTAAAATCAACCATGATATACCTCATTAATTAAACTAATGTTTATATTTTATCAGTTAAGAATTTTGTATATTATTTATTTATTTATTATATACTATACTTATTTATAAGATGAATAAAATGTAAAATCAAAAATCTTTAATTAATTTTTTTCATTCATTCATTGTTCCTTCAAAATTCAAATCAACGCGTGGCCGGGTCAGCTAGTTTTTTTATAAAACAATCAAACTATCCGGCTTTAACATGATTGAGAATTTAACAGTCGAATTCAAAGTGATTAATTGCCCCGCATTCCGCTAGAAAGCATTAGTTCTGCACCATGGAATTGGTTCTGAAGCGACCTGGGCTAGTAGCAATTGTATGTTTAATGTATAGTAATCGATTTATATGTTTCCTATAGCAGATCTTAGCTGCTATTGTAATGCGGTCGAGTAATAATCACATTATCCCTTAATTGTAAAGCACTAAATAGGTTTATCTGTCTCTCTAAGTAATTAGCATTAAGTTCGTAGTGTATACAATTAATTAAGATAAGATCTTTCACCCAGCTTCTTTTCAGTTGCATCTATTATTCATGTCAGCTGTAACCATATTACTTATCAGTTTATCGCCCTATCAAATAATATATTACGAAACTGGAGTTAAGATTACGTCTATATTGGTAGATTGGTGTAGGTCGGTGTTAAGAGTTTTATCATTAACGTACTAAGAACTATATTATTAATTTAATTTTTAGTGAAACATTTTAGTTGAAAAGGTTCAATAATTATAATTATATTTATATATTATAATTATAGTTATAAGAGTACACTCGAAAATAATATGCATGCAAATAAATTCGTAGATAATGAAATATTTTGTTTTGCTTTTATGCTTATAATATATACATAAGAAAATACATTAGACAGTCAAATTATGAAGGCATAATATGCCTCATTACCGTTTATATATATATATACCAAAGTAAAAGATCCCATTCCCCTTAAACAACGCTCCCATGTCGTCTACCGCATCCCCTGCTCTACTCCTAATTGCAACTCCTCCTACATCGGCGAAACTAAGAACTTCCTTAAAGACCGTATTTACCAACACAAATACTCCATTTCCTCCCATAACCTAACCGCATCAAAACTTTCCGAACACGCCTTATCCCTTAAACACAATTTTTACTTTGATAATACATCCATCCTAGCTTGTGTTCCCAACCATGATAAACGCATACTCTCTGAAACCATCCACATAAATTTAGATTCCTCCACTGTTAACCTCAAGATCGATTCAAACAACTTATCCTCTTTCTACTCACAAATTTTCAATTTACTAAATAAACCTTAAATTAGTTTACCTTGTTATTCCTTCCCATTGTCATTCTGTTACTACTATAGTCTTATTACTAATTAATCTTCTAGATTCAAAACTGTTATTTAAAAAGTTTATTACTAATTTGTTCAATCAATTTATATTTTTTTACACAGAGCACATGGACAAACACACTGTATAAGGTTATCTCCTTTTTTTGACATATGTTATTTTTATTATTAATTTTATCGATCAGTGATCGAATTCCGTAATTGTTTATTTATCGATTGTCCTCTACAGTTCTTCCTCCCAGAGACACAGTCACGACAATGTTTCTTAAAACTTCAAAAATAATTGCATTTTCTCAAAATTATTCTAGCAATCTCAGAACAGTATTGTCTCTAAATACCGTGATGGGAACTTCACAGCACGACCACTCCGTGTGGTTGGTATTTGTGGTTCTCTATGATTTGAACTAGATTCATTGTTGTCTTCTGAGGTAGATGGCAACTCTGGAGGAGGATATGTTTCCGGGCTAGGAAGTCCTGATTCCTCGGGTGACGCCAAGATATAAGCTGGCTTCAGGCGGTCTATGGAAATATTTGCATCTTTACTTTTCAATTGGATTGTGAAATATTTCTCAGATCTGGCAATAACTTTAAAAGGTCCCTCATAAGCTGGTTCCAAAGGCTTTTTCACTCTATCGATTCTGACAAACACATGAGAACAGTCAGACAATTCCTTGTGAATAAAAAATGTCCTGTTTGTCTTGTGTTTTACTGGAACTGGTTTCAGTTTTCGCATTGTTTCTTGTAGTTGCGATATAAAGGTTTCAGGATCTTCGACGCGTTGAGCTGGTTGTCCGAGGAATTCACCAGGTAACTTGATAGTGGTTCCATAAACCATTTGAGCAATAGAGACTCCTGTTTCAGGATTAAATGAAGCACGCAATCCTAACAGAATTGTCGATAAAGCTTCTGACCATTTTAAAGAACCGTTTGCCCTTAGTGCAGTTTTTAATGTGCGGTGGAGTCTTTCAACTTTCCCGTTACACTGAGGATGGTACGGAGTTGTCCTCTGCAGTTTTATTCCACATAAAACGCTCAATTTTTTAAACAGGTTAGCTTCAAATTGTCGGCCTTGGTCCGAGGTAAGTGAAAATGGAACACCGAATCGAACAACCCAGTTGTCATAAAATGCTCTTGCAACAACTTCTGCTGTGATTTCTTCTAGTGGTATGGCTTCCATCCAACTAGTGAATCGATCTATAGCAGTTAGCAGGTAGGTATTACCATTTGATGGAGGTAACGGACCAACCAGGTCGATGTGTACAGCGGAGAATCTCTCATCTGGTGGTTGAAATGTCCCAAAAGGTGATTTGGAATGCCTTGTCACTTTTGATTTCTGGCAAGAGATACACGATTTTGCCCAATTACGGACGTCCTTATTAAGGTCTGGCCAAACAAAACGCGCACCAACTTGTTTAATTGAAGCCTTAACGCCTGGATGATTCAAATTGTGAATCTGATCAAAAAACAGTTTCCTAAATCCTTGAGGTATGAAAGGTCTTACAGATTTCGTAGAAGTGTCACACCACAAGTTTTTACCACTTGGCAGTTGGTAAGGTTGCAGTTTTAACGAAGTTTTGCCATTTTTTATTTCTACAAATTCGGGATCATTTTCCTGTGCCTCTGAAACTTTGTCCATATCAATGGTGCTGATAGAGTTTATTCTTGAGAGTGTATCAGCAACCACATTCATTTTCCCACTGATATGCCTTATATCGGTTGAGTATTCCGAAATGTATTGTAACCGCCGTAATTGAAGCGGTGTAGCTTTGTTGTCATTTTGCTTGAATGCGTAAATGAGAGGGCGATGGTCAGTGTATATGGCGAATTGTCTTCCTTCAAGGGTGTGCCTGAAGTGCTTGACTGATTCATAAATGCCAAATAATTCCCTATCATACGTGCTATAATTTCTTTCAGCATTCTTAAGCTTCTTAGAAAAGAAGGCTAGCGGTTTCCAGTCTCCATCCTCTAGTTGTTGCACAACTCCTCCAATGGCGTAGTCACTGGCATCCACGACTAAGGCCAAAGGTAGATCTGAGCTGGGATAAGATAGCATTGTTGCATCCGCTAAATCCTTTTTACATTTCTCGAATTGACTAATTGCTTCAGGAGTCCAAGAAATTATCCGATTGTCCTTTTTTCTAGCGCCTTTTGTATATTCATGCAGAACAGCTTGCGTTTTAGAAGCATCAGGGAGGTATCTTCTGTAAAAATTTATCATACCAAGGAATCGGCGAAGTTCAGAAATAGTTTCAGGACGTTTGAAGTTCAGGACAGCTTGTACTCGATCAGGCAACGGTTTTGTACCATCGGGTGTGATGAGATAGCCAAGGAACTCTAGTTTTCTTACGCCAAATTCCGATTTTGCGACATTAATATGAAGTCCATATTTTTCTAACCTGTCAAAAACAAGTTTTAGATGATGTTGATGATCTTCTTCTGAATTAGAGGCGATTAGACAATCATCCAGATATGGGAATACGAAATTCAATCCATGGAACACTTCGTTGATGAATCTCTGAAAAGTGCTCGGAGCATTTCGAAGTCCAAAGGGCATATAATTAAATTCAAACATGCCGAAAGGTGTGGTTACAGCGGTCTTTTGTTTGTCTTCTTCTGCCACAGGAATCTGGAAATAAGCCTTTAACAAATCAATTTTTGAAAATATTTGTTTCTTATTAAGGATGTGCTGAAAATCAACGATTCTAGGTATCGGGTATCTATCTGGTATCGTTTGAGAGTTCAGTCTTCTAAAATCGCCACATGGCCGCATTGAACCATCCTTCTTGGGTGCCAAGTGAAGTGGGCTTGACCACTGAGACTTGGAAGGGCGTATTATTCCATGGTTCAGCATGAACTGAAACTCTTCTTTGGCTATGGCTATTTTTTTTGTATCAAGTGGTCGAGGACGACTATGAACAGGTTGACCGGTTGTAATGATTTGATGTTTGACGTCATGTTTCACTCCAATAGGCAGTAAATTTGGTTTTGTTAAATTTGGATAAGAGTTAAGTAATTCAGAAAATTTGTGCGATTTAGAGACTGTGCTGATTGAATTGTTAGTGTTAACTGATATAATGTTACTACTTACTCCTAATTTAGTTTTTCCATCTATTAATTGTTTATTGTTTAAATCAACTAGTAAGTCGAAATGATGCAAAAAATCAGCACCTAATATACCTCTATTTACTTTGGCGATGATAAATGGCCATCTGAAATCACGTCGGGGTCACCAATATTACTAATTAATCTTCTAGATTCAAAACTGTTATTTAAAAAGTTTATTACTAATTTGTTCAATCAATTTATATTTTTTTACACAGAGCACATGGACAAACACACTGTATAAGGTTATCTCCTTTTTTTGACATATGTTATTTTTATTATTAATTTTATCGATCAGTGATCGAATTCCGTAATTGTTTATTTATCGATTGTCCTCTACAGTCTCTTTCCTATTATACTTATTTTGACCTCTTGACATCAAATCCTACTGTTTTATCACCCTACCTTTTCCCATTAATTTAGTCATTATTTTTCGTGCCCCTCTATAAAATAGTCATGATACACATTTAGATATAATAAAATAGTCAATAAAAATTAGTATTAATATACAATTAAAAAATAAAAATAAAAATTAGTCATATTTTTGGCCGTCAGATATCGCTGGCAACACCTTCATAACGTATTTTTTTGTCCGTTAGACCTCTTGTCATTCTTGCGTCAGCCTCCCGCTGGTCAGGTATGCCCATTTTTATTACTCATATCTTCTCCTCACCCTTTTCCTTCTCCAATTTACACACCTTTTTCTCATATTAGCTTTTTGGCATCCATCATATGTTATTATTATTTGAGATTTCATTAGCATTTAACATCACTTTTTCATCATATTTTATTCTATTTCCATGCTCATACCATATTGTTACTTATATTTCTATACGTTCCTTGTATATTTATGTCATACTTTTATACCACTCCATACTATATGTATAGATTTCAAAACTGTTATACTCTATATTTATATCTTGACTTGCTAATGTTATTTTTCCTTTATTTACTCTTTAATATCATTTTGGCTATACCTTCTTTCATTTTACTTATGTAAACTCCCCAGGAGTCCATTATCTGATGTTTATATTTTTTCTTTTTAAATACTTTCTGTTTACTTCCTTCCTTTATCTTTGTAAAAAAATCTTTTTGGCATCACCACCGTTGTGTACATTTTCTCTGTAATTTTTTATTCATATATATCCCTCACTTTTGTTCTAAATTTCTACCTCTCTACATATATATTTTTCTCATTTATCATATACTTAGTCTGCAATGTATTTTTATAGTTCTGTTATTTTGTCTGTTTTCTTTCTTAGCCCTGAAGATGACCCACAAAGTGAGTCGAAACGTCGGCACGTAATTAAAATAAGTAACCACTTATTTAGTGTCTTATTTGACTGCAGCCCCAACTATTTTCTTCCTTACATCTATCATCCAGTCAACCATCCCTCGCTTCTCACGTTTATATATATATATATATATATATATATATATATATATATATATATATATATATATATATAAATAAATATATATATATTAACAGGCATGATAAAATACCTATATCTATCAATATCAATATTTGGTGAGGTGGAGTTTATTCCCCGCCCTTTACGGTGCAATGACCCAGATTTATTTTAACTTGAGAGCGTTCTTTGTAAGGCCTCTCTCTCGATTGAAAGGGAAAAAGAAGAAAATAAAACAAAATAAAAGTGAAGAACAGATATGTGGGCGTAGGTTGGGGTAGCGGCGAGTAGGGTTCAAGCCCCTCACTCAATTACCAATTCAATCCAAGGCACTTAACATATTAAGTATATATATATATATATATATATATATATATATATATATATATATATATATGCACTTTATAAATAGTATGGTTATGTATGAGTGATAATGTAAGCAATACCTACAAGGCAATTAAGAAAACCCTGGTTCTTAACTAGTTACAGCTACACCTGTTATGTTATATCTCTCCTTAAAAAGAACAATGAAATAATTTAAGATAAAGATTTAATTTTTCAATAGGGGTATTTGAAAAGTTCATGTGAGTTTAAAAAAACAAAAGCTTAGTTATTGGTAAATCAAACCGTTCCTATTGTAATGAAGATATTGAAATTATTTTATTATTAATTAGGAAAACTTTAAAAGCCTGAAACATTTTTAATTTCGACTTTTACCATTTGTGGAAGCAGGGGCCGTAACGATAATTCGCTAACCTCCTATCCCAGCGAATTTGCCGGCTGTGAATTCAATAAAAACCAGATAGTTTTGACACGCCGGCAATTTCCCCAAATACATAAAATTAAAGCTGAATAAAATACAAAATGAATAAATGAAAAATGTATAAATTAAAAAAAAACAATTACAAAAATATCAAAGTGCCAAACTAAACCTAGGAAAATACAAACAAAATTATTTAAAAATTAAAGCAAAAATTATGAAAAAGAAAATGCACTAAGCTAGTATCTACAATTAATTATTTGCATAAAAAATGAAATTAACTTATTTACTAAAAGGGGTGAGTCTTAAAACAAAAAATATTAATGGTCAATAAATCAATAAGAAACTGAGAAATGAACTGAGTTCTTGAAAAGTCTTGAGTTGAGTTCTTGATAGTGATGAGTTGATGCTTCGATATGTTAATGAGTTTAAGATAACTGAATGTCTCTTAGCGGTAAGTCCAAGGTGAGGTGAAAATAAACAAGAGGTTTTACTGGTGAGATTCGACTGTGAAGAAGATGGTGAGAGTGGAACGAGCGTTAGGGAGGCCTGGACATTTATTAATATCTCCGCTTCTAGTTCTCCTAGAATAAGGCTATTGCTACGGTTTTAAAGCTTTTTGAATGGACTATTTAATTTTATGATAAACAGGATAAAACATTTTAGGGGAAACGTGTAAAAATTCTAGATTTGATATTTCGATGTTAGATAATTTATTATCTAACATTGTACCTATATACTACTAGAATGGGTACAATACAGTATTCTATGGAAAGACAGATACATAGGTATTAAATAAAGTTATACAAAGGAAAAAGTAACAAACCAAATAATTTAATTATTAAACAAAATTAATATAATAATTGATAATTACTTATGTTAGTTAATTATGCTAGGTATAATTGATGTATCAAAATTATAATAAATGTAGGTGCCTATATAAAATTGTTTTATTAAAATAAGAAAATAAAAATTTAAAAACTTGACGATTTGTTGTTAGGGGCTATTGCACCTATGTGCACCATTACACATATGTCGTTCAAATACCACACACAAACTAAGTTTCATTGTTAATACTATTATGTTAGATAAGGATTCGGATAAATGAATGTAAACAAACATTGGTAAGCAAAAGAAAACTTGCGAAAAGTAGACGCCAATATCAACAGAAATTATTTTAAATTATTTCTCAAGGCCCGGAAAAGAAAAAAAAAAAAGAAAAAATCATTTTCTCGGAAAATAGCACCTAGTAGCAGAATCCGACTAATGGAAAAAAAACTTCAAACATTCTAGTTATTTACTGGGAAGGTAGTTTTTTGGGCGATTTTCAGCGATTTTCGCAATTGATTATTTTAGTTTTTCCCCCAATTTTCACCGAAAATTCCCAGACGTTTGAAATAATCCCAAGTTTTATTTGCCTAAAATATCTTATTATGGATGAGTTTTTTTCCAGTAGGTGCTTGATTAATTTAATGCATTACCTCAAACAGTAGATTGCTTTAAAAATGTGAGTTTTTAGAAAAATTTATATTTCAATTCAGAATTTTTCACATAAGATTTAATGTCACAATTAATTTATCTATGGATTTTGTTGAGAAGAACTATAAAGTATAATTTAAGATCAAAATGAAGGACAAATTTAGTTATTTGAGAATTGGTCCAATGTCCAACAAATGCGTTGATTCGTTCCACTGCGAGGCGGTGAGAGTGGCGACGAGATCAAATTTTGAGTACCAACTTCTCGCACAACAATTGTCTTGAGACTGATCTTGTTTTGTTTTTTAAACATGGCACAACTTAATATTGTAACATGTGTTTTAAATACAACGTGAATATTAAATTACTTTCTGAATTCTTATTTCCTTTCAACTAAACTTTAACTAACTAGAGGCTCATGGATCATGACAAAACACTAAAGAAAAATTAGTTCGGTGATCCGTTGCTTGGCAACGCCCAGGCTTCGGTTACAATACTATTTCAGACTAGAACGTATATATTTTTTTTCTCTTGACGCTATAGACCATGAGGACTATTAGCCGAGCGATGCGGTCATCTTGCAGACATATCGTACTAGTATGAGTGAAAAACCTACATTTTTGGAAAATCTATTTGGTTATATATTATTGGAATAGCATTAGGACACAAGTGCCTTAGAGAGACTCTGACACAGGTGACTTAGAGAATAAGTGTGACACAGGTGCCTTGCAGACAGACTCTGAAGCTAAGCTTAATACAGTTTTCATGTAGGAAAGAAATTAGTTGACTGTAGGTACTATAATAGGATGTAATTAGTTGGGGGTGCAGTCAAAAAAACACGCAAAAATAGGTGAAACTATTGTATTTTATGTGCCGACGTTTCGACCTACTGTGTAGGTCATCTTCAGGGCTATGAGAAAACAGACAAAAACATAATAGACTGTAAAAATACATATGTATTATGTATTTTTACAGTCTATTCTGTTTTTGACTGTTTTCTCTAAGTTTCAACTTATTTGCTGTGTTTTTTTGACTGCACCCCCAACTATTTACATCCTATATTATTACAGTTTTGAGGAGTGGTAAAGAGAGAGATATTTACCCATTTCATTCATGTTAATAACTCAATGGATAAAAAAAGGTGAGTTATTAACATGAATGTGCCTTAACCATCTTAATCTTGCTTCTTAATACAAGAAACTATATAAGGTTCTCCATAATAGGTCCTTAAGTTCTTGATTATTTTTTTATTCGTAAACGATTTCCTTCCTTGGTTGGGCCATATAATCTTATAAGAACCATTTTCTCCGAAATATTAAATAATTTCTCATTCTTCTTAAATAGAGCCCATCATAAATGACGACTGGACTTTAGAAATACTAGTGCGATATTTTTCTTGCGGGAGCACAGACAACCTGTAGCTATAGAAACCACGCTATACAGCGGAAGGTTGCCCATAGGTTCATAACCAGTCCCTTTGGGTTCGATTCACCAGTGGCCTTCACACCGACGAGACTCGGATTCTTGGACATTGATAAATCGGTCTAGATCAAGGGATTGTGGCTGTTCGGTTTCTGGAGGCGCACGAGGACCTTTATTTCTTTCCTCGAAGCCGGCAATGCCTTTATCGAACCTGCCGTGAGCTACCGTATATCATGGAAAACCACAACGCTATTCCCGATAGGTGTAAACGGGCTAGAGTCAGTGGCATTTTGTGAGTTGCCTCCTCAAAGCAGACGAGCCTCACATACCCTAGGGTTGGGAAGGTGCTTGAGGAATCCCGAGATAAATATAATTATAACAATATTTCTTTATAAAAATTAAAAGAGTAAAATGAAAAGAATAGAATAATTAATAAATAAAAACGATAAATGAAAATAAATTATGACAAAACTCCAAGAAACGTTAAAAACAATTTTACAGAACGGCCAAATAATAAATAGAGTCGAATATGAAAGTAATTTAATTTTAGTCCTTAAAATAAAAGGTCCTACTAATACCCACGACGTGGTTCAGAACATGCTAGAGGCTGTAATGTTTCTAGGACAAATGTCGAACAGGGAAGTGATTTGGCTATCACGCTCCTAAGTTCTAACTTAGGAATGCCTATCATGATATAAATTAAGCAAATACCAGCATTGCCTCACAAGCACGGCAAATGATATGAATAATAATTATCTTCGAACATTCTGGATCTGCATGAAAGGAAGTAGAGGTCGGAAATGCGAGATCTAGTTTCCTGGTATTGGATTGTGGAATTCCTTTTGTAGAAGACTGTGAGGACGTAGGAAGGGAATTGAGAAGTTAATGATATGGAACATGAATGCACTGAGATAATATTGCTTGCGTATGGAAGGGAAAAGTTCTTTACCATAGGGCTATTTAGTAAATTATTTATTTTAATTTAATTGCTACAAAAGACTCATTTACATGACAGTTATCAGACCTATTTGGACATACGGAGTTGAGCTTTGGGGCTCTACTAAACCGTCCAATTCATCTCGTATCCAATCCTTACAATCGAAAATCCTTCGTAAAATCCTCAATGCTCCTTATTATGTCACAAACATACTCATCCATCATGATCTTAATATCCCATATGTTACTGATTTGGCCCAAACTAGATACCTATCTTTCCATGACAAGCTCCATACACACTTGAATCCGCTAGTCTCTCAGCTTGCTTCCCATACTATTCCTGATAACCCTCCGAGGCGTCTGAAAAGAAGATGACCTCGAGATCATCTACTATAGAACTTTATTGGAGTGCTACCGATGGGTAGTTTCTCCACAAGTGTTTTTCATGTCATATTCTACATTTTTGCAGATTTACTTGTTATAATAATATTATAGTTGTAAATATCAATAAATTGAATTTAAAAAAAGAAGAAGTTAATTGCTTTAAATGCAAACAAGTGAATCATTGTTATATTATACTACTGTAAAACATCATATAGGGTAAATACAAAGGAGAGGAATTATTTACATTGATATTTCATCAACAAAAATAAAGAAACAATTTTAAATGTTTGATAAAAAATAGATACCACAATTTAATACAAAATGTTAATTTTCTGTTTCTTACATAGAGTTTCTTTTATCCATCTGTTTACAAATTTTTAATTTGTACATCTGAACATTTCAATATGATTTCTTCGGAAATAAAAGGACATAAAGTTGGTTGAATTTACGGGATTTGAAGATTAGAAGGGAACTGGGGAAACAAAAGAACAACAAAAGAACTCAATGGCCTTTTCTATTTGTGTCCAATAGCGACGAGGATCAGATAAGGAAGATCCTTCTAAAGATGCGGCTATAAATGTTATGAGAATGGATCGAGGTTTTGAAGTTAAGGTGATTGGCGATCACTGCCAGATTGGGCTCTTTGGTAAGGAAAAGATGGGAGGAAGTGGGGGGGGGGGGTAGGAACTTCACAGGAGGGTCACCCGGATCCCTGGGATCCATACCCGGTTTTTAAAAGATTGAATATAGGATTGAAATAGTTGGGGGTGCAGTCGAGTTGCGCCCCGGCAGTCGTAGAGAGTGGACGCACGTCAGTTGAGCTCCCGGGGATTATCCCCACCACTCCTTGAGATTTCTAGTGTCAGTAGCTTCCCAGCCGTCGATAAGGTAAGACGTGTTTTTACTAAGTTCCGTCATTAGTGCGCTGGAGTGTTTGTGTGTGTGTGGTTGAGACCCGAGGGACACTAAGCGGCGATTCGGGACTCCCACGGGACAGGAGTTTTGATTAATTAATAAAATTAATTAAAACGAAAAAAATTAAAAATTTTCCAAAAAAAATTTTTTCCTTTCAAATTTTTTGGAAAATTTTTGGTCCAATATCAGTTATATATCGGCGGACCGAAAATGGACACAAAAAATCCTGAAGAATGCGCACCGGAAGGAAGTGAAAAGATCGCGGAGACGAGCCAGCCCAGAGACTTCAACGCTGGTGCAGATGAGAAAGTGCCCCTCCATGGAAGCCAGGAGACTTCAACGGTGGGGCATGATGGAAATAGGCCTCTAAGGACCTCTGAAGATGTCACCATGTCAGAGTCGACTGACATAGAGGGCGAACAGAGGAGGAAGACCAAGAGGGCAGGGGAGGAAAGCCGATCTCCGCCAAAAGAAGCAGAATCCTCTCCGGTTGGGAAGGCCCAGAAAGTACAAGATCAAATCAGGGAATATATGGTGAGGAAGAAGTTCTCACAGGAGAATAGAAAATACCTGAACGATCAGGTGAGAGATATAACCAACCTAATAGTTGGGCTCCAGGCCCAGTGGAATATAGTCCCTGCACTAGTTAGAGAGGTGGTCGAGGAGGCCCTAAATAGGGACACCTTGCATAGCGTCATCGCAAGCACGGTGTCGGAGATAATCGCCCCCATGGTGGCTACGTCAATCAGCGAGGCCATAGGAGGCGAATACGATGCGAAGAAAAAGGTGTGGGTCTCCCCCACCTTGAAACGAGTGCAGGGGATCATTGGTGACCGCCGGCTTGGGGAACAGGAGGCCGGCATCCTGAGGCATACCGCGGAGGTAAGGGCCGGGGAGAGAAGGAAGGCGGCGAGGATCCCTGAGGAGCCTGAGAAGGTGGTGGCTGGACCTTCCGGGGTGCCCCCGCCAAAGAAGAAAGAGGCAGCCAGCAGCAGCAAACTCGACGGCCTTGCCCCGGCCCCAATGCCACAGAGGTGGACAGGAAGGGAAATGTGCCGCGGTAGGAACGTGGAGGCGGACTCCAGCGAAACCGAGGAACCGCAATGGGAAGTGGTGAAGAAGAAAAAGAAGAAAAAGAAGAAGGAGCAGCCAACCTCCCAGGAATCAGGGAAAGAGGAGGGAAAGGTTAAGAAAAAGAAGAAGATAACGTTCGCTGGAGTCCTTGCCAGTGTCCCCGTTGTACCGAGTAAGCCGGATGAGGCCCCCACCTACATCACGCTGAAGGGGAGTACAGCAGGGTGGGAGGCTGGGAAGATCTTGGAGCAGCTCCCATCCCAGGAGAAATTGAAGGAGATCGGCGCCAGTGTGAACATGGTAAGGATAACCAAGACTGGCGCCGTCCTGGTTAAGACTGGTGGGGCGGACCAGGCTAAGAAGCTAATAGAGTGGGACGCCCTTAAGCAAAACGGCTTGGAGGCTAGGTTGGCGAAGGCGAGAAGGCCGCGCCTAGAGGTGAGTGGCGTCCCCAACCACTGGGATGGGACCGTCCTGGAAGGATATTTGTGGGAGAGATCGGGAAGAGAAAGGCCGGGGAACGAGAGTGCCAGGAGGGAATGGCTAAGACCCTGCTTCGCCGCACCCGCAAGGGGCGGGCTTACGAAGAAATGGGTCGTCGAGGTTCACCCGGCAATGAGGCTTGCCCTCATGAACCTTACCATGGCGGACGTGAGCGGAGGATGGTGGTGCCTGGTCATCAGAGACTACCTCGACCCCCTACTCTGCCTAAAGTGCCTAGAGGTCGGCCACGTAGCGAAGACCTGCACGAAGGAGATAGCGTGCAGGTGGTGTGTGGATTCCGGGCATAAAATGAAGGAGTGCCCGGTAAAGATCAGGAACTTTCAACCTACGTGCAGGCACTGTAAAGCTAACGGCGGAGAGGGGAAAGAACTCCGGCATTGCGCGGGCACAAGGGAGTGCCCGACGTACCTGGAGCTGATGGTCACGCAGGCGAAAAAAACCCGTTATGGGTAGGCTGCAGATTCTGCAGGTCAATATGGGCCGAAGACGAGTGGTCGCGGACGAGCTGAGAGCTCTCGCTAGGAAGGCTGACATCATGGCTATACAGGAGCCGTGGTGTCAGGGAAACGTGGTCGCCGGATTCGGTGTCACGTCGAGGGTAGTCGCAATGGGCAGTGGTGAGAGGAGGCCCAGGGCGGCTATAGTGATTGTCAATCCAAACCTCGATGTTATGGAACTGAAGCAATTCACCACGGCGGATCAGGCGGCGTGCTATGTCAGATGGGGGAGGATATCCTTCGCCCTCGTCTCGTCATACATGCCGCCGAATCAGCGGATAGAGGAGAACGTTGCCGCCGTGGAGGCCATCGCACAACGTTACAGGAGTGTGGTGGTCTGTTCCGACACCAATTCGTGGAGCACGGCCTGGGGTTCGGTGCGCACAGACGCCAGAGGGAAAGTGGTGGATGAAACCGTGGCGAGGTGTCAGCTCATCGTGATGAATGAGCCCTCTGGTCCCACATTCGTTGGAGCCAGGGGCCAGAGCTGGATAGACGTGACACTCGCCACGGCCACCATGGCGAGGCGCATAGCGGACTGGACCCTACGGTCTGACACGAGCTCCGACCACCGGGTCATAGCCTTCAGTGTGGTAGAGGAGGAAGGCGAAGTCCTTCCGGTCGAGAAGGGCTTCGTGACCCGTACGGCGAACTGGGGAGCTTTCTCCAGTGAACTGGAGGGAATATTGGTCGATAGAGAATGGGAAGAGATGGCGCCGATGGAAGTGGGAGAGTCAGTTATAGACCGCAGAGTGGCGGAGCTGACGGGCGCCATCACAGAAGCGGCCAATATGACCCTCCAGCGCCGCAGAGCGAGAGCGCGTCCGGTCCCATGGTGGACGCCTGCCCTGACGCTCCTCAAGAGGGAGTATTACAGGGCCAGGCGCAGGTACCAGGAGTGCAGGGACGAGGAGAGGAGACCTGCACTTCGACAGGAAACGAAGGGGAAGTATAGGGCATACCGAAACGGCGTGCGTCACCAGAAGAAGAAATCCTGGGACGAGTTTATCGTCGAGGAATCGGAGAAGAATCCCTGGGGTATCCCGTACAGGGTGGCACTGGGCAAGGTTAAGCCGCTGACCATGATGGCGGCAATCAGAGTTGGAGATGCCCAGGCAACCACCCTGGAGGAGACAGCTGCAATGTACATTGACTATACATACCCCAGGGATGATCCGTCCCAGGATACAGAAGTCGAAAAAATGGTTAGACGCACCACGGTGTGCCCTCCCGGTACCGAATTTTGTCCACCATGGGATATATGGGACCTACGTCTTGCCGTGGAGAGACAGAGGATCGGCCGAGCCCCAGGACTCGACGGGATAGATGCCGCGATCCTGAGGAAAAGCGCCCCCCTCATTGAGGATGACCTTCTGGGCATCTTCAATGAGTGTCTGGACCAGGGTCACTTCCCTAGTAAGTGGAGGATCGCGGACCTGAGATTGCTCTACAAAGGAGGAGGCAAGGATAAGGAGTCGCCCAAGGCGTACAGGCCTATATGCCTCCTCCCGGTCGTCAGTAAAGTCCTGGAGAGCCTAATAGTCACCAGCCTAAGGCCGGTCCTCAGTGCAGCTAGCCATCCACGGCAGTTCGGCTCGACCCGTGGCAAGGGAACCACAGATGCGCTGTTGAGAGTGCGCAGGGACGTGGAAGAGAGGGCGGAGAAGTACGTAATGCTCGTACTGTTCGATATATCCTCCGCCTTCGACAGTGTATGGTGGCCCTGCGTACTCCAGCGGCTGCAAGAGTTCAACACCCCCAGCAACTTGTACTCCCTCGTAAGTAGCTACCTGAGTGACAGGAGTGTCAGGGTGAGAGGTGGCTACTACGAGGTGGAAAGACGAATAGAGAGAGGGTGCCCACAAGGGTCGGTCCTCGGGCCGGCCCTGTGGAAGCTCGTGTTTGATCAGTTGCTGGGGGAGCTAGAAGACGAAGGGTTCCTTGCCACGGCCTACGTCGACGACCTGGCAGTCCTAGTGGCCGAAAACAGCAGAGCCAGATTGAAGACTCAAGCAGAGAGATGCGCCAGCCTTGTAGCGGAATGGTGCGTGAGGCGGAAGTTGAGTATGGCCGCAGGGAAGACCCAGGCCATACTCCTAAGAGGCTCCACTGACAGGGCTCACCCTATCATATTGGAGATCCAGGGAGAAAGAGTTAGGCTGGGTGAGGAGGTGACATATCTTGGCGTGAGGTTCAGAAGGAACTTTGACGCCACCCCTCACCTAGCATACCTGAAAGATAGGGTGACCCTGTCACTTAATGGACTTGGAAGAATAGGGGGTGCTTTCTGGGGCCTCAGGTACCCGGCAACTATGACCATCTACAAAGGCGTGGTCTTGGGTATCCTGAGGTACGCATCCCCTGCGTGGAGCCGTAACCTCACGCAACCGCATAAGAGGAGGCTGGCGACCATCCAGAGACTGGCTCTGCTGAGAGTTTCGAAGGCCTATAGGACTGTGTCGCACGAGGCGGTGCAGGTGCTGACCGGAGCGATGCCCCTGGACCTCGTCCTCAGGGAGGACGCCCTGAAATATGAGGTGAAGAGGCAGGGGCTGGCGGCGCTCCCGGAGGGACTCCGAGAGAGGATCGGCGAGACCCCTAACAGATGGAAGAAGATATTGAGGGAGGACTCGATCGACGAGTGGAACGGACGGTGGGTGGGAAGCCAGAAGGGCTCGACCTTGAGGAAGTTCTTCCCCACCGTCCAGTCGAGATTGGCGGCGACGTGGGTCCTCCCGGACTACTGGGTCTCGCAGATCCTTACAGGACACGGCGGGTTCCGGGGTAAGCTCAGTGAGCATAGGAGAGAAATCGACCCCCGGTGCCCGCATTGTGGGGTCCCTGAGACTGCGGAGCACGTAGTGCTCTCCTGCACCGCGATGGAGCGACACCGTGCCAGGTTGTCGCGGAACACGGGTATTTTCGCCCTCGCCGAGGATGACTTCCCCCGGTTGATGGAGAAGGACAATTACCCCTTCTTTAGGGATTTTGTCTACGGGTGGAAGGAAGTGGTCGGGCCTGCGCACTTCACCATTAGCAGGGTCCGGCCCCTCGGCGAGCCACCAGACGAGCCACCAGACGAGGAGCCAGACGGGGAACCACCCCCGGAGGAGAGAGATGGAGACGAGGACCGGACGGATGCGGCGGACCAGGATGGCTGGACGGCATCCGGACGGATGCAGACAGGCCAGGAGACCTAAAGGTGCTGCCCCAACAGTAAGGTGCACATCCGTGCACCGGGCAGCACCACAGAAAGATTTAAAATTGTTCCCATTTATTAAATGGTACCCCCCCAAAAAAACGTGTAAATATTTTTATAAATAAAGTTTATAAATAAAGAGTTTTTATGGCAGTGGCGGGCGTGCGTATACCCAACGCACTAACCCGTCACTGCCGAAACCCGTATGCCAGCAATGGCAGGTAGGGTGAAAAAAAAAAAAAAAAAAAAAAAAAAAAAAAAAAAAAAAAAAAAAAAAAAAAAAAAGTTGGGGGTGCAGTCAAAAAAACACAGCAAATAAGTTGAAACCTATTATATATTATATATGTGCCGACCTTTTGACCTACTGTGTAGGTCATCTTTAGGGCTATGAGAAAACAGTCAAAAACAGAATAGACTGTAAAAATGCATAATACATATGTATATGGCCCAACCAAGGAAGGAAATCGTTTACGAATAAAAAAATAATCAAGAACTTAAGGACGTATTATGGAGAACCTGATATAGTTTCTTGTATTAAGAAAGCAAGATTAAGATGGTTAAGGCACGTTCATATAATGGATAAAAAAAGGTGAGTTATCAACATGAATGAAATGGGTAAATATCTCTCTCTTTACCACTCCTCAAAACTGTATTAATATAGGATGTATATAGTTGGGGGTGCAGTCAAAAAATAAGTTGAAACTTATTATATTATATATGTGCCGACGTTTCGACCTACTGTGTAGGTCATATTCAGGGCTATGAGAAAACAGACAAAAACATAATAGACTGTAAAAATACATAGAGATGGAGAAAACATAACATAATATAGAGATATAGAAAAATTGAGCGAAAAAAGTGAAGGATATATTATGAAAGGATATATGAATAAAGATGATTACATAATAGATGTATAGAAAGGTGATAATGCAAAACAAAATACAAAGAGAGAAATCAAGTTGAACAGAAAAAATAAAATGAAAAAGATATAAATATAATGAGTATGGAAAACTTAGTTTAATAAAGATAGAATTGTATTGTAGAAAAAAATTGTATGAAAATAGACTCCTGGGGAGTTACATAAGTAAAATGAATTAAAAAATATGATACCTAAGAATAAATAGAGAAGAATATTGTAGAAAGTAAAGAATAGGAATCTCACGTATGACAGGCAGAGAAGTAAAATATAAATATAAAATTTAAAATATAAGTATCAGATGTTATATAAAGGTATACAATAGGAATGAAGTTTTATTATATAAAAATAAAATCCTATATACAAAAAGATTGAATAAATTATCTGAAATTATCCGCTGTACTAGAAAGCCATCCAGCTACCTAAATCCACTTCAACTCTTGGTAAAATCGAGTGAAACTATCGATATTCCAAAGAATAATAAATAAATAAATAAAAGTCTTAACGAACCCGAAGGCTCGATGCCGATACCACCCCCCCCCCCCCAATCTCCGCTTACAAACTTCTATCCACGGAGCACCACCCAATCCCAAACCTGTCAGTTCACTCTTAAAGCAATCCTCCCACCTACGCCTCGGTCTACACATCAGACGCTTCCAAGTCGGTACATCACCTATTAACATCTTAGGAATTGGTTCGTTACTAGGCCCAGCAACTTTACAAGGCCATCTTAATCTTCGTGACGCTATCACCTGAATAATATTTAGCGGATGCATGCTTCGCAATTCCGCGTTAAGTAATCTCCTATATTCCCCGGTGGTCTCGTCCTTTTTTGGACCGAATATTCTTATCAATTAAGAAGATGGAGAAATATTTCTACCGTAGCATTGTTTAATATATTTTGTAAAGACCTATATATATTGTTTAATATATTTTGTAAAGAACTATTTATTTAACTATAATTAAAGTTTTTCATTTATTTTGTATTTTGCTTGCTTGATTATAAAACCATTTGTTTAGATTGATTTAATTGTGATTTGCTTTCAATAAATTCCTTTTATTTTCTCAATAAATTATTTAAGATCAGCTAGAAACGGGGAAGGAGACTTGTAATTTTGTATTCAAATCTGTCCCCATCAGTGAACGTAAATTACACAGGTCTGCATACATTTTATTAGCATATTTAACTAGTGGGTTCGTAGCCCGGCAGGTGGCCCTAGGATTTTTTCAAGGGAGTAAAAAATCCTTAGTTACGCCGTCCTTCGGAAGGGACGTTAAACGGGGGTCCCGAGCCTGTACGATGTCAGGTACTCGTTAAAAATCCCTATCCTAATAAAACCTGGATAGGCAAAATTTAGAGCTCCCACTGTAGTATCGTCCGATTAGCCATAGCAGCATAAAGTGACGTTAAATGAACAAACAACAACTAGTGGGTAGTTAAACTAGTTAACAGTATTTTTTGTGCTGATTACGGAAAAATAGTGAACAAATTCCATCATCCTTAGATAAGTCAGAATTTTCACCTGAAAATTTTAGGGTCTACACTGAAAGAAAGATATTGATGTAACAGGCAAAAAATATCCAAACTACAAAACTTTGGTTGCTGAATTGTTACAAAACTACAAAATGTTGGGTTGCAACATGAGTGTCAAAGATCATTTCCTTCATTCACATCTGGACTACTTTCCAGAAAATCTTTGGACTGTAAGTGAGGAACAAGAATAACGTTTCTAACAAGATATAAAAGAAATGGAGCGCGGATACCAAGGTCGATGCAATGCCAACATGATGGCAGACTACTGTTGGATGTTAAAAAGGGAAAATTCACAAGAAAACAGACAAAAAAGTACCAAAAGAAAACGTTTTCACTAAGACTTATAACAACTTTACAACACATGTGCGTCACTTATATACTCATTTTATCTTTTTTTTTTTACTTCATGATAAAATAATATAAAAACTTCAACTTTACCTTGTAGGAAAGCCTTACGTGATAGGAAAAAAACGTCATTTTTTAAATCAGCGCAAAAAACTATATAAAGATCAGTTAACTAAATCAAAACAATTAAAAAAAATTTTTTTCCAGACCTGTGTTATTTATTGTTTTCACAATCAAACAATCCACCTAAAATACTAAGGTCGATGTACGGTCAATAATTTAGCCCGGTTTAAAAAATATTTTTCTTCTCACGGTTAAATATTCACACTCATTTTATTTTACCGTTATATTAATCAAAGCAGGTGCATCCGCTTCAACAGTGGCTATTAGCAAAGCAGGGAGCTGCATACAGGCCAATGTGCCAACAACTTATAATTAGGTAATTTTAAAAATTATTATAATTTATATAAGTGGAGAAGAAATTACTGACCCCACAATCCGTCATCCTTTAAACTTTATTAATCATCCATCTTATTTAAATTTAAATTTTTTTTCAGAATACAACAAATTTTAAGATCCACATTTTTTCCGAACGAATGGAAAGAAAATTTGGACTAAGAGTGGGAGAGCCATCGTACAAAACAATAAAAACACTGCCTCCAAACGGCCTAACGCCAAAATAACGGAGCTTAACAAGCAGGCTAAGGATCGGAAATAAAAAGCTGACACATCACCACCCACTTTTAGGGCAAGACCAACCAACCTGCCAAAGATGTAACAATGTACAAATTACAGTGAAGAACACTAGAAGTATCTCTTGTATCTAAAAATAAGTTTTTATTTAATTATAGTTAATAAAATAGAGCCAAAACTCAAAACGAAATATTAACATTTATTAGAATGCAAATGGAAAAAACCACAAGCAAAGCCTTGTGTTTCAAATCTTGAGTAAAAACAAACAATGAGCAGTCGAACAATTAACCTGATTATTTAATTAGTTTTACGGCAAGACTCGATCTTTTTTTTTAAATTTAATTTATTGATATTTACAACTATAATATGATTATAACTAGTAAATCTGCTGATATGTACATTATGACATGAAAAACACACACCCATCGGCAGTAACTCCAATGACTCGATCTAAATCATTATTGGCCATGTCTCTATGAATATACTAAATGGTATTCAAAATGATTAACTGTATTAATAAAGATTATTAATTGTAACTATTTATATGCATACTTCGACTAGATATAATATCTATTGATGAATACTAAATTGATGGTTTAATTAATGTATCAAGTCGACTGATTAGTAAATTAGTAAACACACAACCAATCCCTGGAAAAGAATCCCAAATAAAACATTTAGGAAACTAAAATAAATAATAAATTTGAGTAATTATATTCGGAGTGGCTCAGTGGTAGAACACTGAGTCGTCATGAAAATCCTGGTTCAAATCATACGTAGATGGATAATATGGGATCCAAGACCCTCCTGAGGCTCATCCAGCCTCTATAAAGTGGGTACCCAAGGGGAAAATTTGGCGTTTGAGCGTGATCTAGGACAAATCACCTCCCTGCACAACCGTTGTCCAAGAGTGCATTCTCTACCATGTACTGAACCCCCGTTCACCTGTAGCGGCACAGGTTAATTATCTTCAATAATTACTCATGGGATCCCAAGATAAATAGCCTTTTAAAGAATAGAAAATAGCATTTATAAAATAACAAATATTTATTGAGGAAATAATATAAATGTGATAATCAACTTTATTAATAAATAATTTTTACTTTATTAAATCATAGAAAAATATATATTATATTAATAACACTGCAAAACACTAAATTATTAATTTTATAATTTCAATTCAATAATAATAGAACTAAACTACTATGAAAGTAATGAATTTACAGACAAATTAAAATCTTATTATTATTAGGAAGAGTTCAGTGAAGAACACACGAAGAGAAGAATTTTATATATATAGGCATAAATGTATACACACATATAACAGTAATATACATCAAGACATTTTCAGGATAATCGTGGCACTTGAGCCCACGGGGAGGGATAGAACCATGGAAGAGTCTACTCGGTCGCGGAAAGAAGATCTCTCTCAGCCAGCTTCTTTTTGGTCTTCTTCTAATATTCATGCCAGCCTTAGCCAAATGCTTTAACTGTCTACTGTAATATCCACGAGGGATTTTACAGTAGACAGATGGGAAAAAGAGGGACTTATGTGTTGGCTGCAGTAACTTAACTGTGTAGAGTTCTGTTGTTTAAAAATTAAGGACCTTCTCTTATCTATATAAAAAAAAATTAATCTTCAAGTGTGTTGTTAAGCGCAAAACTCGAAAACAACTCGACCAATTCGGCTAATTTTTTTTTCTTTTTTTTGTTAAGGCACAAAGAAGGCTCTTATGGAGAGAAATAACGTAAAAATTACGAGGGAAATAATAAAAACAACAATTTTCTTTTCCCAAACAAACCACTCAGTTAAACTTTGGATATCAATCAAATCAAAACAAAGGTGCGTTAGTTGTTAGTAAAAGTTTATCCAGGGTTTGCGTGTCATTAATAAAATAATGTAACGAGCTCCCTCAAATTTGTTTTCGATCTTATTTTAATTTTTCAAATATTGTTTATAGTGATTTTTATTGTGTAAAAAACGGTGTTATTTTACTAAATGAAGGTCAGTAATCGTAAGTATATAATATAATAAGTGATAAGAAAGTAAGCGTTAGTGCAGTTTTGGGGATGAAAAGAGGCTGCATGGACTTAAATTCCTTTGCTTACGTAACTTTAAAGTAAATTGAACAAAAAATAATCATAATATAACTGACGTACGTGTCATCATTGCTTCCTGGCTACGTAGTAATATATTTTCTTTGTTGTTATTAAATTTTCAAGAAAAAAAATAATACAAAAATCAAGGAAATGGATTGGGCTGCGCAAATGGAGCAGTGTGCAATTGGTTCCGCCACCAGAGCCATTGTACTCATTGGTTTCAGAAACTGGAACGGATTCCATACATTTCCTTACAAACATACAAAAAAATAACAACTGCTTCCAAATTACTTGTTATATAAGTTGTTGTGTAAAAATAAAACTTTTCTGTTTAATTTGCTGATACAATGCCAAATATTTCATAAAGCAGGTTCTTTGTTGCCGGTGACAGATGGCGACTATAAATTCCTGCAAATGGAATAAATGGACAATACACCAGATGAAATTGATCAGCGCTGTGCAAATAACAGTTCAGTGAGGAGTTATATTTTAGAACAATTACAAACTTTGTTTCATCAACACAATTGTTTGAAACTGCACCGGATCTTATGACATCTGGTAATCATAAAATTGTAATCAGAGCTGATAAAACTCCTTTAGAAGAACATGCGAGATGTTTCAATGCACCAACAATAGATGAAGTTGCCATTGTAATGGTTGGAGAAAATTTGGAAGCCCTTTGTTTTAGGGAAATAGGGCAGAACATCTGCCGGGACACCTAGTTGTTCATAAAACTGTCGACTAAAAAGATTGTAGTATTTGTACATTCAATTCAAGAAATCGACTGGAGTGAGGTTAATCAAATGTGATACACGCTTCGGCCTAACTTTTAGGCCATTATTAGTGATAAAAAATACAACAATGTCAGCATCAATAAAAACTTGTTTATATATTAGAGAGATATATTTATAATGTGTTGAATAATATTAGTTGACCTTCATTATATATGAGGAAGGAAATGGTCCGGGAGGAGGTCAAGAAAACGTATAGAGGGAGAACTGTTTATTGCTAAGCCGACGTTTCTGCCCACGTTGTCAGGTGGCAAAAAAAAAAGTGTTACTTCATTACATGAATGATTTTTCATTTTTGGATTATTTTGTTTTTCTTTCCAATATCTTCAGGCGCTCAGTTACTTTATTCATATTGTTACGGTCAGAGAGGGAAGAAGGACCGGCTGAGAGGATTATACGAACAATGGGATTAAGCGGAAGGGATTATAGAATGGCGTAGAGCCTTCTGGATCGGCCTGGATGGGGCTACGTGGTCCTCGTCCTTCCGAGAATTGTCCCACCCCGACCTACCTTGCCTATATAAAAAGGCCAGCAGTTCGGCCGGCCCCAGTGAATAATAAGCAGTCAGTAATAAGCAGTAGTTAACTAGTGACAGTGCGTGTGAGTTACTGTCAGTCAGTATCAGTATCAGTATCAGTGAGTAATAAACAGTAGTTAACTAGTGACAGTGATAATTAGTGGCAGTGTAATAAGTGTAATAAACTGTGTGTCAGTTTGTCATATTTGGAGAGTCTTACGGTCGGTGGACTTTAATTAGCGAACTGTAAGTGTTAATTTGTAATTGTAAACTATAGTGTAATATTATTGTATTTGTACAAATTTATATATAAATAGTTTAGTTATTTAGTATTAGCAATATCTTATTATCTTAGAAATTAGATAACATTTAGTAGAAAATTGTTATTGTAAATTGATATTAGTTTAATAATTTAATTGTTTTTAATAATTTCATTGTAGTCTTTTTAATTTGTTAATAAATATTAGAATCTTGAATTAAGTAATAGTTTAGTCCATTTAACACCCAGTAGCCCGTAACAATATCTACCTGCTGGAGAAACGCAGTAGTATAAATTCTTCGGTTTATTGTTTCTCCTTAGGTGAAAATACTAAACAAAAAATATATATTTTTTTTAATACCGACTGTTTTATGCCTGTGAATGAAAACGGAAGGGTAGCGTTTTAGAGATATTGAGGCAGGTACCTAAATCCTTATTCGCTGCGACAGAATTTATTGGGTCCTTCGGATAGAAGCCCTAAAGCCTACCGTTTTGTAGATAAAATACGATATATACGGCCGCAGGGGAAGATATATTCCAGTTTTATTCTATTTATCTATGTCTTTACAAGAATAAACGTGTTAAAACAGTTATAATTTCAATACAGGAGCATTGTACAGAAGGTTAGATATCTAAGATATATCATAAAAAAAAATAAAAAAAACTATTCCGTAAGAGGCGATCCTAACAATAATTCGCTGACTTTCCATCTGAGCGAATTTCCCATTTGTGAATTCAATGAAACCAGATAGTATTGATTGGGTGGCAATTTCCCCAAATACATAAAATTGAAGCTAAAAAATAATTCATCACGTAAATACAAATAATAAAATACAAAATCAATAAATGGTAAATGTATAATGTAAAAATAGAAAAAGAACAACTACAAAAATATCAAAGTGCGCAACTAAACCTAGGAAAATAAAAAAAAATATTTAAAAATTAAAGCAGAAAATTATGAAAAAGAAAATGCACTAACCTATTATCTACAATTATTTACATAAAAAATGAAATTAACTTATTTACTAAAAAGAGATGAGTCGTAAAACAAAAATTTTTAATATAATTTATTTTGTTTTATTAGTTATTGATTTTATTAATTTTTAAATATTTTTATTTGAAAAGAAAAGATATGTCCAGGACCGGTACTCGAACCCGGGTCGCCCAGATCGCTAGTCTGGAACTCTACCAATTGAGCTATCCTGGCTCAATTAGGCTCGCTCCCCAGTCATGAGCATATACTTTCTTTTCATTGATCCCATGTCTCCGCGTTCTCGCAATTTGCGATGTATACGAGGGGAAGAATCAGAAGGAGGATCAGTGAAAAGAAAGGATATGGCCTTGAGGGGGGAGCGAGTCTGATTGAGCCAGGATAGATCAATTGGTAGAGTTCCAGACTAGCGATCTGGACGACCCGGGTTCGAGTCCTGATCCTGGACATATATTTTCTTTTCAAATAAAAATATTTTAAAATTATTAATGGTCTGTGAATCAATAAGAAACTGAGAAATGAACTGAGTTCTTGATAGCGATGAGTTGATGTCTCTAAATGCCTCTTACCGGCAAGTCCAAAGTGAGATGAAAATAGCGAGAGGTTTTACTGCTGAGGTTTGACAAAATTCAAGATGAAGAAGATGGAGAGAATGGCGACAAAATCAAATGTAGAGTAGCAACCGTCAACTGTCTTGAGACTGATGTTTTGTTTTTCAAATATCACACTTAATATTAAAACATATGTTTTGAAAATTACTCTCTGATTTTTTTTTCCCTTTTAATAAATTTTATTATTTTCTAAATTATATACAACAAAAAAATAGATGGCCTTTAATGCAATAAAATATTCTTTTGGAAGTAAAAAAAACTAAAAAATAGGAATTGATACCCAACAACAGGTTTTGGGTTCAGTACTGCTCTTAACCCTCTATCTTAATCTTAATAAAAACTTAAATAATATTAACCGGGTGCTACAAAATAATATTAAATGATTTTTTTTAAAGAAAAGTAATATAATATTTGGTTATATCACACTAAAAAACCTAATTCCAATATTTACTCGTTGAAGGAATCTATAAATAATTTGTTTTCCATCAAATATTTCGCCAAGAATAAATGGTAATCAGTTTTAAAGGAAACCTTTAAAATATTCCTGCCAAATTCAATAAATGTACAAAGCGCTATGCGAATTATTTTTACAGTGGTTGAAATAATTTATTATATTTTAGAATAAATATTTTATTTTAAAACTCATAATATTTATATAAAGGCCAAAAGAAGAAATCTTTCTCTTTCCAAAGATAAGCAACTCTAACGTTTTAAAGTCATATTTAATATTTTTATTTTGAAGAGAAAAGGTTTGTCCTGGCCGGGATTCGAATCTGGGTCGAAGATTATTTAGGTCTTAAAGCTTTTCTCTTCAAAATAAAAATATTTAGCCGACTCCGGTTCGAATCCCGGTCAGGACAAATCTTTTCTCTTCAAAATAAAAATATTAAAAAAGACGACCGGGTTCGAATCTTGGCCAAGACAAATTTTTTCGCTTCAAAATAAATCTATTTAAATATTCACCATCAAAAGAACAATTAGTAGAAAATAAATAATAAAATTGACGTAAGTCAACGAGATCCCCATTAAAGTAATGTTCAATGAACATTCTTCCCCGTGGATACATCGCGAAAATTGTGAGAACACAGGGATGTAGGATCGGTGAAGAGAATGGATTTGTCTGGCTTGGATAAGACCCTTGGTATCTCAGTGGTTAGAGCACCGCACTAGAGATGCGGGGGACCAGGGTCCCGGCCAAGACAAATCTTTTCCCTCCAAAACAAAAATATTTAAATATTCCCCCTCAAAAGAACAATTAATAAAAAATATAATATAGATATTTTGTTTGAAAAATCGATTAGTTATTAATATAATTGGTATATTAAATAAGTATTAATATCATGTACATCGATATTTTGCGATACCTGCATCCCTAGGTTGTTATCGAAAATTGAATCGATTCAATCGATAGGTACACTTTGTTGACTTCTTGTTTAGCGTAATTCTAGTACGCTAGTGTACTAATCCTTACTTCTAAATGCTACCCTACCTCCTGTTTCACTCCTAAATTACAGAACTCGACACCCTCTAGGTCAATCGATCCTCAAACACCCTAATGGGACAAGTTCTCTGTAAATATTGACCGAAGATCCTAAAAGGACACGATGAGCAGGAATGACAGGTCCTATAAGGAAGAGATGAGCAGCATTGGCCACTAGAGCTGACTAAACTCGACTGTTGACTCAAAGTTCAAACATCATTAATAGCCAGCCAGCCAGCTCTGTGGTAGAGGCCAAACCAGACAGGTCTACTTGAGCGCTAGAGGCTAATAGGGGACTCTATACCCTTCTAAACAGTGTACTGTCATATATGGGGCCTTTGCTTTCAAAACCAGTTACATTCATTTTCAGGGCTGATAAAAAAAGATTCAATTTTAAAAAATAATCAATTTAACAAATTGCTTTAATATGTTTCCTTATTTTGCTAACAATTCACTTCAAACAATAATTACTGATACTTTTTTAAGATCTGTTCTTATAATACCCGGATTAAAAAATAACCCAAAAAACCACACAATCACCATGTATGAATAAAAAATACAACTGGTGTCAACTGATACAAAAAAAAAAATCCCTCTCGCAACAAAAGTTTAAAAGTTGAACATACGCACAAACCGAAATTCGAATGAAAAGCAGATTTTTCAAATCGGACACAGGACAACCAATAACAAAGAACAAATAAATAGATGATTAAAGTGTAAAACGGATGATTTGACACAGAGAACTTTAGTTCGATTAACGCAGAGAACAATAATCATCATTAAAATAAAATTTATTTGAATTAATTCTTATTATTATTTAATGCCCTGTTAGCGGAGTAGCTCAGTGGTAGAGCGCTGAGTTGCCGTTCTAAAGGTCCCGGGTTCAAATCCCGTTCGCTGGCAGACTTTTATTTAGTCTGTTAGCGACCGTAGATAGATAATGATAGGATCTAGGACACTCCTGGGGTTCACCCAGCCACTACAAAGTTGGTACCCGAAATAAGGGGGGAAATTCTGGCGGTTGAGAGTGATCTAGGACACTTGTTAGGTGGCCTTATGATATTAAGAGGAAGTAAAAAATCCTTGTTTATGTCGTCCTTCGGAAGACACGTAATATGGCATGTAATATGGTAATAAAGATACTGCGCGTTTCAAGTTCTTGTTAAGGATCCATATCCTAATTATACTTGGTTAGGCAAAATTTAGAGCTCCCACTGTAGCACCATCCGATTAGCCATAGCTAAGTGGAGTTAAATAAATAAACCTTTAAACCCACTCAAACCCACTTGTTTGAAATCTGGCTATTTCTTTAATTCCCGATAATTCTCCGAGGTGTTTGAAAAAAATCTGGTCTCGTGACCTTCTAAGTTAATTTAAGTTATGTTATTTTAGTACTACCATTGGGTAGTGGGGGCAACCTGTGGTCTAGTTATTAGCATAACTACCAACTGTACCACAGGTCGCGGGTTGCAGCCCGACAGGTGGCCTGAGTATTTTTAAAAGGGTGTAAAAAATCCTTAGTTACGACGTCCTTCGGAAGGGACGTACAACGGGGGTCCCGAGCCTTTGAGATGTCAGGTACTCGTTAAAAATCCCTATCCTAATTAAACCTGGGTAGGCAAAATTTAGAACTCCCACTGTAGCATCGTCCGATTAGCCATAGCAGCATAAAGTTACGTTAAATGAACAAATACATTTAAACAATATATATTCTTTCATTAACCATTTGCAATTTTTTTAATAGCTTGAAACTGTTTTTATTGTAACTTATTGTTGCCATAAAACTTCAAGTTCATATATGACGCAACACAAAATAAGACATTATTAAAAAAAAAAAAACCTGTTAGAAATGGAATAAAAGTTGTGTAGTTCCTAAATTAAAAAGCTTCAACCAAGACAATTGCTACTGGAGGATTGACTGAAAAAATATCAAGTACAATTCTTGCCATTATAT